>CM052204.1:1086404-1461356 GCA_028455805.1 Lasioglossum figueresi | reverse complement strand
CTCTCTCTCTCTCTCTCTCTCTCTCTCTCTCTCTCTCTCTCTCTCTCGCCGACAACGCGAACAATCAGGAATATGTTTAAAATTGAATGTGCCATTCTCGTCCGAGAACAAGCTCAGTCACCACGGTTTATTTTCGTCGTAAAACGATCGGCAACGTTGGAAATGTTGGAATCCATGACGAGATGTCGCCGAGTACGGCTCGATAATACACGACCGTTCAAATGACGTCTTAGTTCGTTATAATGTCACGTCCGGTGGACCGGCCAAAGATAATAATTAATATAATCAATCATGTATAAAATATATATTGAATTTCTTTTTTTATATTAGCTCCATTAATGTTCCACAGGAAAATAACGTATCGAACATTATAATTAATAATCGTTATCGAATTATCGTATATTATACCACATTGCGAGCAATAGAATTAAAAGGAAATCTATTTTATTAAACAATTCGAAATATAACTTGCGAACCGCTAATCAAACGAAAACATCCGTTGAAACCAATTTATCGTTGAAGAATGTAAAAGATATACCACAGGAAATGTAGAATAAACACTACGTGGAAGAAAAGGACAAAGATCGATAAACAAAAGACTAATGATTAACTCCTAGGAGGATGCGTAGAGCAATTCGATCCAGCTAATAGGACGATAAGTATTGGAAGGAATACCGCACGTCCGGTCCAATCAGAAATGATAAATAATACGAAGAAATCAATGAAGATGCGCTCATCCCATGAAGATTAAGCTAAGAACAATGGATTGATTTTTCTATAAAAGGAATGACTCCTCGTCAGGAGCAGTTTCAGAACCCATTAGTCGGTCAAAGGGCACGCAATTTATTAATCCGCCACATTTCGCATTTTATTAAGTTATTATCAGTCTGTGTAATTTTTTATTCATAATTAAGAGCGTGCGTACGCGTGTGTCTGCGTGTGTGATATTTGCGTAAAGCGTGTTAACCCGATGGATTTTTAATCGTTAAATTGAATCGTCCGAAAAGCGTGTTAACATGCTGGATTTTTTAATTGTTAAATCGAATCGTCCAAAAAGGTAAAAACCATTTTTTTGTAATACCACCCTAGACAACCAATGTATCTGAAATTAGTTGTTTCAAGTATATTTGTTCATTTTAAAAAGCAAGATCTCCAATCATTTTCAATTACCTAACTTCGACTGTAATTAATCCACAACCTCAAGCAAAGCCATTGTAATCTAAGAAATCCTCAATTACCCGAACCGAAATAAATATAAATTTATAACTTTTCTTGTTAATATCATTAATCTTATATTGCGCCCCATCTTGGGACGTAACAATAATTAGGCGAACGATTGTCGCTGAGCGCTAAATAGCGCAGTTCAATTTTTGAACCGATGTAACTCCGCGTAAAAAAACGAACCTTACGACATTCTACCTACGCTCGCTTTAAAGGATAAAGTTTCTACTTTCATGGCGTCAATTATGAATTTTTTACGATCTCTTTACTCTAGGATACGGTCGAGAAAGTAGGAATGGTCGTTTTTTTGAATATTTCACGGATTCGGATGGTTTGTGCAGGGATGAAAAAAATTTTCTCCTCGTTAAAACTGATATGGATTTGAAGATTGAAGTTTCAGCTTTCAGGGAAAAAATATTACCTACGATTTTTTTCTCGCGATTTCACGTCGGTTCGAATAAAAAGTATACCACCGACGTTAGAATAACTCGTCGGTCGTTAAATCTTGAGCGAACGTCGATATTTGAAGGGTTGTAGAACCTTCTGAAGAAAAATCGGAGACGATTCTATCTGGGATGGTTTTAAAGGGAGATACATCTGTTTTCGACATGCTGTAAAAATATCGGGAACGTTTTACTTTTGTGAAGGGCGCTGTGGAAGCTCGAAGCCGGAAAGGTATTGAAAACTAAATATGGCGAAAATTTGTCGGCGGGGACAAACGTTCCGCTAATCGCGTTCATACCTGGCGAACCGAGACTGGGTAAATAGAACGGCGTGCGCGAATCCAGCGCGAATACTCGGAGCGTTGTTTCAAACGGAGTTAGTCATGCCGCGTCCGAAGGATCGGTGCATAGCGAAATGGACAAAAACGTTTGTTCGTTGGTTCGGACGGGTTCGGTTCGTCCGTTGAATGGGACGGTCGCCGAATTGGTTCGTCCAGCGATTTTTGCACGGCTGCGCGACATTTTTCGCGTAACAAATCCATTGAGCCTGTGCCGATGGACAGGTTCAACGGACTAGATTCGGAACACAGCTGACACGATAATTGTCAAACCTCCTATCAAACAGGAAACGAATAAACGCTTTAGCAGAGACGGAGAACGCTGGAAGGTGGAGCAGGAAAAATGGAGCATGTTCTTTTTTCTCGGGGAATTGCCTTCGTGGGAGAGAAAGCCGCAGGACGATGAAGATACTGTGTACGGCTGGAAAAAAAGAGATCCCGAGGCAACGGAATAAACATGGGAGGGAAGAGCCTCTAGCTCGTAAACCTGAGGATTTTATGAGGGCGCCGTGTGGAGGCCGCTGTCAGGGCTTTAGGTGGGTCTTTATTGCGGCGTTTCATCGGCGGTGATTCATTACTTGAAAAATAATTTGAAGAAAGGGTTCGCGCGGCGAAGTACGGCAACAGATTTAATCTCGCGCGAAAAATTTCGGGAAATTTTAATAGGCTGAGCGAGGAAGACGATGCGTTGTTCCACATCTAAGACAATGCGGGCGGGAAGGAACGCGCGAAAGAGGAAGACCGGATTTATTCGCTAACTTTAAAACCAGATCCTGATGCAGATACGCCGGAAAATATCTACATGAAAATGCCATTGGTCCGATAGTGGTACGAACCAGTTATTTTCGAGACAGTAGCGCGGAGCAGCCAGCGGTCAGACAAGCAATTCAAGGCACTTTAAACAAAGGAAATCGCGGTGCATGTTTGCAGGAATGAAATGCGTGGGAATGATAATCTGAACAATTCCCTCGTGGTCCCGGGGCCTGCAGAATTGGCACAGTTTATTCATTAAGGGAGGAGAGTCGTGTCTTCCGTTTGAGTACCGCGAAGTAAAAGTGAAGCCGAGTTGCGAACGAGCGACACTCCCGCGAGAAACGATAAATTTGCTTCCCGCCGAGTTGAAGCAGACACGTCGGGATAATTTTCAGCTCTCCCGGCCCCGGACCGCATAAATCCTCGATGATGAAATAGAGATTATTCATAGTCGACTACAGAGGAGCACCGTCGAGTGAGAGATAATTGGAATTACAGTCGGACGGAGTTTGATGGCGTCAACTCCACCGATAAGGTAGGAAGTTCGCGCAATAACACTTTGATATGGATCGATTAGCCGAGACAATAATAACTGTAATTGAAATACAGTTGATCGTTTCATCGTTTTCCAGCGGCGCTATATTTCCCCCAAGGGGAACACGTCGAGGACTGTTGTAAAAGGTGGAAAACACACTCGAGCGTCGATGCGACGCTGTAACGAGAACGTTCCACGAATTCTGAACGAAGTACGAAGTACGCACGCGAATTCCTGTATGCATCGTAAATTTCTTTCTCGATGTCGCGATGAGACGTTCGACGGCGAGTTTTTGTTGCCGAATGTCGACCTTAACCTCGTCGGATTTGCATAGGCGAATATTCCATTCCTCCCGTTGAATATCCAACGATTCCAAAGATAAAAGACTGGAATCGCGACATTGTCCCCGGAACAACCGTGAAAATACGCAGTTTAAATGCATGACCCGGTGACGAGTAAGACAGACGATTGAACCCTGATCTCAGGCCTAAGGGAACGATTTGAAGAACTCGTACCGGCTTCTTGGCGTCGACCCCACGGTTTCAGTCATTTTCCCACGCCCTGTTCCCTTTAGAAATGCTGGAACGACATGTCTTCTCTTCGGACGAAAGGAGGACAGGACGGAATGAGATACGAGGGCAACGATGAACATCGTGACGACGACACGTTAGAAGGTCCAACGATTCCTTTCTCAGCCGCTCCTAATCAGCATTCTAGCCATCTTACACTGACACCATTTTTTCTCTAGCTCTTGCACTGCCTGTACCGTTCCTCTTCGTTCAGAAACAACCTGTACGAGGTGTGATGAAAAAGCAAGGTGACTTTTTGAATTTCGCGGGATGCCTACAGTCGATTTTCGTTTTCTTTTATTTCTTATGCTGGTACGCTCGTCCCGAACATATGTTCACAGTTTCAGCTATATAGCATTTTTTGTTTGTTCGCGAGAAGCATAGAGGTTAGAAGTGTTTCGTGTGTTCGGCGAAGTTTGTTCCGAAACTGCTTAATTTTGACCAGAAGAAACGTCGCGCGAGCATCGCTCGGGAGCTGTCGAACGACGTCCATGATGATCCTGATTTGCTCAAAAGGGTCATGACTGGTGACGAATCATGGGTATATGATTATGACGTCGAAACCAAAGTCCAATCGTACCAATGGAAGTCCCCGGAAGAGCCAAGACCGAAAAAAGCACGCCAGGTTCGATCAAACGTCAAGGTTTTGCTCACTGTTTTCTTCGATTATCATGGCGTAGCGCATCAGGAGTTCTTGCCACAAGGTCGTACGGTTAACAAGGAGTATTACCTTGAAGTTATGCGCCGTTTGCGCGAAGCAATACGAAAAAAACGCCCGGAAATTTTGAAACACAATTGATGGATTTTGCATCGCGATAATGCACCTGCTCGCGCATCGTTGCTTGCGAGTAATTTTTTCGCCAGAAACAACACCGCGATCGTGCCTCGGCCACCGTATTCATCGGATTTGGACGCCAGCAACTTTTTCTTGTTCCCAAAACTGAAGAGACCCATGAAAGGACGGAGATTTGCAACGATCGAGGAGATAAAGACTGCATCGCTGGAAGAGCTCAAAGCTATACCAAAAAGTGCTTATCAGAAGTGCTTCGAGGATTGGAAAAAGCGCTGGCACAAGTGTATTATATCCGAGGGGGATTACTTTGAAAGGGACAACGTAAATATCGATGAATAAATAAATATTTTTTGATAGAAATAAAAGGTCACCTTACTTTTTGATCGCACCTCGGCGAAAACGCGACCGTATATCCTGAGCTGCGATTCTCTTCCGACTGTTGCGAATTAGTCGAAGAGAACTTGCGTCCCTTATTTCTCTCTGTCCGCGAACACCGTGTCGACCGGTAACCGTCCATCCACAATAATCCCGAGACTTTCGGCGAATGTTCGCCTGACAAATTATCTTACCAAATACCGCGGAAACTTCACCCTTGTTCCGGCGAATCTCGTTTTCGCTAGGCAGCCGTTCATCAACCGAGCCTCCCGGAAAAAGGTTCGCACGAGCCTTCACGAAGACGAGAACCGACATCGCCCGCGTCGTTTCCGCTTCGGGACACGAACGGGCCGCAAGAAAGGGAAAGAAACGACGGACGAGTTCGTTCAACTCCCCTCCCGCAGTCCACAAACCGCCGCGAGGAGCAGGAAAAGTTGGAGGGCTATCGATCTCGGCTGGCAGGTGTCGACCCGGACTATTTCTCTTTGTCGACGAAAACTCCGTGAACGGCCGGTAATTTTTCAATTCGAACAACTTCATCTTGCGCAATTGCGTAATCGGCAAATTTTTAACCGGCCGCCGCGGGTTTGAGGGGGTGTAAATACGAGCAGAAGATCCTTTGACGGGGTTCACTTAATCATGCCGGTACGAGAACTCGAACTGGAAGTTTCTTAATTACGTATTACTGTTATGCAGAAAAAGAGGCGATAAAGCGCGGAATACGCCCCGAGGGTTTCTCCGCAAGGGCTCTCCCGCTGAAAGAGGATTTATCGTTGCGTTCTCGTTTTTCCTGTTTTGCGCCGGGCCACCCTCATCTTCCTGGAATACGTCGGCATCCCTCCGACTCACAGAGATGAAAAACTCGGGCAGGAATTTTTCTTTCTGGCTCTCGAAATACGTAACTGTTGCGCGGTCGTTTCACAGTAATACAAATCGAACGTTATACTCATCAGACGTAATACTAATCGGACGAGTAATGTGAATCAGCCGCTGGTCAGGCAAGTAGTATAAATCCGTAATTAGTCAAACGAGTGAAACAAGTCAGCCAGTGACCAAGTCAATCACTGGTCGAACCAGTAGTACAGATCGAACAAAACTCAAACGAGTTATTATAATAATTTTTCAATGTAATAACGATAGATCGGACTGTAGTTTGTCTTTCTCCAGAGATCACCGTTCAGCTGCTTTGACAGGGATCTCTGGACGATGAATTCAATTTAAGATGATTCCAGCAGCGGTTACGTGCTAATTACGCTAACCGAAGCCCGGGCGAATGCAGAGCTGCAGGACTGAACGATCGCTGTGTGCATTTCGCGGCTACGCCAACGCGATGCGATATGGATTAGGGCAATTGTGCATTAGACCACCGGATACCCAAGCAGTTAAATATTAATTTGGTCGAGTTATTTTGGCACGGGCAACGCAAATAGCATGGGGCTCCGGATTGCCTGTTAGGTGCTACGCAAGTATGCGAAGGTACGGCGCGGCAAACAATGGGCAAAATATAGAGCGGGGAGTCCGTGCCGGTGCACAATGTTCGGTCTGCTAGCTGCGGAACAACAGTAAACAACGTTCCTTCGAAAAGGATAAGCTGAATCGAGTGCCGCGTTAAAGCAGACAAGCTCAAACGCTTTCGAGACGCACAACAATCGTTCCCCGGGGTTTAAGTCTTTTGTTTTATCGCAGCTGACGCGAACGGAAGACGACGCCTCCCCGATGTTTTACGTAATGCCGTTACGTGACCGTACGGCAGAAAATCCGCCTAATTCTGTCTGTCAATGGCGATTGCCAGTGACACAGCCTTCTCGTGCTCGCCGAGTCTTTGGAATCCCGAAACCATTCTGACGCAACGTCCGCGATATACGGCGACATTTGAGATTTTCTTTCTCGGCAACTGGAACAGATATACGGACAAAACTTTCTGCAGTTGATTAAGGCACTTTCGGGGAATGTGTACTAATTTTTTCGTTAACATTGAGAAGGCTTTTCTATTTTTTATTTGCCAGCGAACATGACATCTGTCGAAAGCGATATCTTGACCCGAAAAATGATCGCTGAAAAATAAAACAATACAAGAGATTGTGAAACGGTATGGTCGCCGGTAGCACAAAGAACCGGACGAATAAAATGTTCGCAACAAGAACACTGTGAAAAATAAAAGTGTACATCGCGGAGCGTACCGAAATTTGGAAAACGGTCGTAGAGAAATTGAATTCTCCGTGAGGGGAAAAATTGTTTCGCTGGATCGATCGAGGAACGCGAGATTCGATACCTGTAGAATCCCGTCTTGCTTTTGTTGCAGAGCTTGGATTGATCTCATTAATTAAGCGGAAAGAAAGGGCCGATTGTTCGCGGAACAACGCGAGGAAGTTCCGGCGAGATGGGAATTGCTCTCGAAGCTCTTTAAGATTCGACACGGGAGCAACGAGTATCCCCACGGTGGCCGTGCAACTTTTTCCCAGAATCATCTCATCCCCTCGCAGATGATCAGCCGAGCCAAACGAATTTTCGTTGGATCGATTAGGGCCAATTGATCGAAACTCCCGTCGAATTCAATTTAGCCTGACGATCTGCCGGCATCGTTAGCCCAGGCCCACGCGTCACGATGTTCCTTATCTCCAATGATAATTCAGGCTGCTTATTGTTACGTGGAATTGCAATTTCGATGATTCTATTTACCGTTGAGTTTATGAAAAAAATGCGTAGGTGTAATTGAAAACAATAAAAACCTTAGAAGAATATAAAAGAATAAAAAACTTTATTTTTAATTTAATTAATTGTCATACCGATTGTCCCTCTCTCCTGGGGCAAATCAATTTCAACGTACCTGAACGTGTTTTGAGAACTAGGGCAGGATTTCAAACAATTGAGTCCAAATCCGCGTATGGATTAATGGGTCGCTTAATAAATCTAACTCGCTATATCATAATATTGACTTTTTCAATGGGTCGTTGCAGTCATTCAAAAGAAAATTGCGTACAATTATAAGTAATTTTAGGTTAAGATTCCATTTTTGTAATAATAATAATAACTGTTAAACATGTTAAGGCAGAAAATAAATTTCTATTTCGCTCCAGTTTGTCGCTGGGAAAGTCAGTGATTAAAAGTAAGTAGAAGAGGATTATGTTCAAAGCTCGCGTCGAAAATTTCGAGAACTTATGGGGATGGCCTAACGCCTCTCTGGCCCTCGGGGCATCGGCGTTCCGTTAACGCGGCTACCATAAGTGCCATCCAGAGCCCACAAACGCTATGTTTGCCCGAACGACTTATCGCGTCTCATCCGTGTAACGGTAACCACTTTCCCGAAATATGTCTAACTTCATTACTTGAACCAGCCTCGTGTGCTCGATCTCTCTCAAACGTTCTCGGTCCCATGATTCGCTTCGGCGAACACGTTTCTGTAACACGGCCGAGCATGTTGGACGGAGGGCCTTGTAAAGCTTCAATCACGATTCATGATTCACACATACATTACATAAGCTAATTAAGGAGCGCGTAGCACCGATGAAAATTCGTATGCAACGAGGCGTTTCGGCAGCCTACGAAGCCGTGCGAGCCGTAAACGTACGCCGCTATAGCGAACCGCGCGTGGAACACCGAAACAACCTATCAGAGTTCGTATATCTCATGGTTGGTTTAGGAAATTGGACGGTTTAAGTAGAATGGGTAGAGGTTTCGTCGGACGAGGGTTGTTTCTGTATTCCGGAAAGTAGAACGGGACTGTTTATAGTCAGACAAATCTCTGAGGAAGAGAGATATCCGAAATACAATTTCTTGATTTTTAATTAAGTGACGTACACGAGTCGGCTCATGGCCAGCCAAGCGAGATTTTCTGTTCGTTCAAGTAGAATAGGTCCCTGTATAATCAGAGGTCTAGTGTTGCATAATTATGCCGCTGCATGAACTGCTTTTCATAGCTGCCCGAAACTGACCAGAACACCTCCGAGATCCACTACATATCAAATATATATATGTAATACGAATGAAATTATATTCGCATTAATTCGCCGAGCGTACAGACAGATTTTCACGGGTAGAAGCAGAGGCAACACGAAAAATACTTCTCGAAAATTACTCGCGTCCCGTTTTGTAAATATAAAATGGAATTTTTGTTTCAACCTTTTACCTCATTATCTCGCGTGCGCAGAAATTCGTCGTTCCCTTTGAGGGGTCGCCTCCGAAACCGTGCGCGATAACAGAACCGAAAAATACGGTTCCGTGCTGGATGAAGTGGTCCACGCTCGCGCGAAGTTTCGTCGCTTTCCGTTCCTCTACAATTTTCGTGTTGAAATTCGGAGGTGTAAAAAATTGGAATAAGGTTGTGACCGGTCAGACAATCGCAACGAATCCGACTGATACGAAGTTCGAGAGCACGTCTGACGACTGTGCTCTATTCGGGGTGGTCGGGAAATGCTCGAGACGTTCTCGGATTCTCAACGACAACGGCTCGGGCTCCAGGACCTCCAGCAATCACTTTGCATACTCGAGTCTCTAAATATCGGGTGACCTTCTTTTCCGCGGAGCGTACGAGGTTAAACGAGGGCGTCGAGTTTTTCTCTCATCCATCGACCTTCATCCCCCTCCCTCTTCCGACACCCCTTCCGAAGTTCTTCTCCATCTCTTTTATGCTCCCACCCTCCCCTCAGCTCCTCTCGCGATGGACCTTTGTCTGTACACCGTGTTCGCAGGTCGCGGCCCCGACGACGCGTTAATTAACAATTCCGAAGTGACTTCCGCGTCGACTGCTCGCGAATCGATTTGAGAACACCGCAGCCGGGGTTTCTCGGTCGAGTACATCGGCTTGATTTCCGATGTGAGAAATTAGACGGCGGGAATATTCGATTCGTCACCGTGGCGAACACTCGATCAACGCCATTTCAATGATTTCGCGGGACACGCTTTCGTTTCGTTTTCCGCCCCATTTCGGAGCACAATTTCACATATGTCGCGTCACCGTTACCCGCACTGTACTCATTTAGGTTTGCATCTGGCCAGTTCGGCCCTGACTAGCTCCTCTGACCGATCAAACTTTAAACAAATGATAAATGATTTGAATAAATGATAAAAACTTTAAATTCTATCGCGAGGAATCCAAGATCGAATCCGAACCTACCGCGGAAATTTTCAGCAACGAAACAAGTTTTCATCGACGAAGTTCAGCCAAAAAAATTATTCCAAGTGGACAAAGCAGTACTAGAACACGCACAAGTATCCGTGTCCCTAATAAATTAGGATTCGAACTGCGAGCGGAAAGTTTCTGTGGAGCCGCTGCAACGACGTCCACGTTTCTGGCCACGAGAAGCCCTCGAAGCACGATGACTGGCAAAGTTAGTCCCGTTAATTTCCTCCAAGTTTTTACAGGCTGGGAACAGCCAGACAAGCAATTTTCCCAAGGAAATTCGACCGCGAACGTTTCCGTGTGCCTGGAGAACTTCCCAACGGCCATCGAGGGCTGCTCGCGACCGTTCATCTCCTGTTACGTGTTTCCCGGTAACACGTATAACTGACAGTGCCGCTCTAATTAGCCAGATGATGCTTCCCCTCGTATAAATGTTTTCATTCCCGCATCTCCGCATCCAGTTTCACGCCATTAGCGTCCGGTGATACATTCGGAAGGAAATCGCTGATGATACATGGAGAACGAGGATACATCACCCTTTTAGCGAAATTGAATGTACACGGTGTATAATATAGCTGGCAGCCCCTTACGTTTCTCTTGCGATTTCTCAACATAACATTTTCAACGGCGAGAAAATACCGGGGAGTTGCCTCGCTCAATTTAACACGTTCGGCGCCCAGCGTGATTCGGTTGAGTTTCTCGCGAGGCCCAAATCCGACTGTCGGAGCGCCAGAACGTAAACAGAGCGACAAGTAGGAATAACAACGATGTAACTCGAGTAGGCCCGTGCGTTGTAAGCGATAAGTTCTTCGGAAAGAGGACTGCGAGGGATCTCACTGGAGTTATCCCAGATGATTCGTTCAGTCGAGAAGCATACTTTGTGTGACAAGCACAGCGATTTTTTTACCCTCAAAATGTTCATTGCACCGCGTAAAAGTATAATTGATAGCGAGGAGAGTAGCGATGAAGAAGCAGTGAGTTTTAGAAGAAAAATTATAAATAGAATTTCATCGAGTTCAGGCTCGGATATTGAGGAATCATATGCAAGGAATCGTATGTATTGTTTGAATTGCCCAAAATCGCCACAGATGCGCTTGGACTGTTTCAACGAATATCATGCGACGTGGGTAATGTAATATTTTATCCTAAATATAAATTAATAAAAAGTAGAGTATAATATGTATATGTTTGATATTTTTATGCTGTATATTCTATATTTATACTTCAGTGCTTGTTCCATTAAATTTCTTTCAAAAAGGCAACTGAAAATCTTATTTGACTTGAACAAGAAGAGCGTCACCCATATATGGGTGACGGGGCCTCCACGAAAGCATACTCGTCACCCAAATATGGCTGACGCGGCGCCGAACGTGTTAAAAGGACGTTGTAACACGCGGAAGATTTTTCTCAAGGTTGTGCCCTTCGCGACTAGAAGGTCATCGACATGTTTTCATCGGTAATCAAAATTATGACTGGTGCATACAATAAATACATGCGTTACGACGTGCCAACTATATTCCAAGCAACGACGTTCGTTTTGCTGTATTTCGATATATCGGCGAATCCGCGGCGCATTAAAAATCGCTGAGCAAGTACGAATCGGAAAATTCAGTCACGGACGCCGAGGGGGCCGCGTTCCAAGTATTCGCTTAAAATCCAACGCGATGGAATTTAAGTCGGACGCGTCGGTGGAAAGTATTTCAAATGGGGGGTGGAGGGGACGCAACGGGAAAAAAAATTAATTGCTCCACGCGTACTCTATATCACGGCCCGAGCATTATTTTTCAAACTGTGCGGAATGAAGAACGGTGAGACGCGTCTCGGGAGCGGGTTATTCGGCTCGACCGGTGTTAATTAAATGGACGCGATTTGTAAAAAGCGCCGACGCGAAGATTAATTAATTACACCAACGGGAGCGGTGTGTGGGCTAGTTTTTCGGGATTGGCAGAAAGATTGTTAAATGATTTTTCAAGTACGAGGTGTGATCGAAAAGTAAGGTGACCTTTTATTTCTATCAAAAAATATTTATTTATTCATCGATATTTATGTTGTCCCCTTCAAAGTAATCCCCCTCGGATATAATACATTTGTGCCAGCGCTTTTTCCAATCCTCGAAGCACTTCTGATAAACACTTTTTGGTATAGCTTTGAGCTCTTCCAGCGATGCAGTCTTTATCTCCTCGATCGTTGCAAATTTCCGTCCTTTCATGGGTCTCTTCAGTTTTGGGAACAGGAAAAAGTCGCTGGCGTCCAAATCCGATGAATACGGTGGCCGAGGCACGATCGCGGTGTTGTTTCTGGCGAAAAAATTACTCGCAAGCAACGATGCGCGAGCAGGTGCATTATCGCGATGCAAAATCCATCAATTGTGTTTCCAAAATTCCGGGCGTTTTTTTCGTATTGCTTCGCGCAAACGGCGCATAACTTCAAGGTAATACTCCTTATTAACCGTACGACCTTGTTTGATCGAACCTGGCGTGCTTTTTTCGGTCTTGGCTCTTCCGGGGACTTCCATTGGTACGATTGGACTTTGGTTTCGACGTCATAATCATATACCCATGATTCGTCACCAGTTATGACCCCTTTGAGCAAATCAGGATCATCGTTCGTCAGCTCCTGAGCGATGCTCGCGCGACGTTTCTTCTGGTCAAAATTAAGCAGTTTCGGAACAAACTTCGCCGAACACGCAAAACACTTCTAACCTCTATGCTTCTCGCGAACAAACAAAAAATGCTGTATATCTGAAACTCTGAACATATGTTCGGGACGAGTGTACCGGCATAAGAAATAAAAGAAAACGAAAATCGACTGTAGGTATCCCGCAAAATTCAAAAAGTCACCTTACTTTTTCATCACACCTCGTATTTGCAAGTTCGTAGAGTCGATTGATTACAAAGCTGCTGTTTTTCGCTTGTAACTTTGGAATTGACAACCGAGGGCTAACGAAACCTCGGGGAGAAATCGAGTTTGGAACCTACTCGAACGGCGACCCAGCAAATCACGTCGTCATCGGTGTAGACCTGATACCGTAATAAGTCAAAGCACCGATCTGCGTCGGGGAACTGAATTCTGACGCAACTCGTGCAGCGAGTTTGCTGGAGGATGATTCAGCGAGGTAACACAGCCGAAAATAGTTGAACCTTGTGCCACGTCATCGCACGAACTTCCGTTTTCATCTGCAAAACATCTTGGAACCGTGTTCAGCAATTTATTCTTAAGCCACATACGCTTCGGTCGAAGTAGAATTACTCTACGCATAGTCGGGGGCATAATTGATTAGTATTTCTAACTCGCCTCCTTCGAGCCTGTCTCGTTAAAATTATTTATAAGAAGATTGATACATCTCCGTGTATAAGTAGATTCGCCTTGTACGCGATCGGACAATTTATGACAACGGTACGAGAAGTAAAAGGGCATGAATTCACATGAATTATTGAGCGAATGATTTACGAAGATTTTTCCTGTAAGTAGATTTCTCCTGCGTGTAGTCGGCCAAGCTTCTCGGTTCGAAAAGATCAGATTGTAGCTCATACAAATTGCACTTGCTGGATATACGATTTCTTTTATGATCTAGTATCGTTCCTTCGAAGGATCCTTGAGAAAATGTCACTGCGTAGGAGTATATGAAGACAGTTAAGTACACAGTTGGATGAGATTGAAACGTATCGTTTTCAGACGAGGCACATGGCGAAGAAGAGACTGGAAAAATTACAGAATGGGGGCTGAAATTCTTTTAAAATTTCTTTACCAAATTCTGAGCGATGCAGTGTAATATTTTGTGTTACTTAGAAATATGACAAACGCGTTCGGATTAAAATTTTCCGGGGTTGAACTATCCCCGAGGGTATTATTGCCACCGGGGGGCACTTATTCATGCTTGTGTAGGAATATCGTGACGCGACGTGATCCCCCATCCAACTTCCGGTGCTTTCACAGGACATTTGCCTCGGGAGAACGCATTGGGGACGATATTCCCCCTGGTAAAACACGCGGTCTCCCAAGCGACGACCCCTCGGGAAATCAAATGCGCAGCCGTAAACGTGTTTTTCAATTTCATGGAAAAAAATGAAGAGCACACTGTCTTGTCCTTGTCGAGTGATCGCTCAGAGATTCTCTCGGATGGGGTGTACACCCTTTGTCAAAGATTCATTGTGTTCTGCTCCTACAGACTTCCCCTATAATACCATAAAAAAATTCCGGGGTCCACACACTTGAAATTTATATACACTGTTCCATAGAAAATAAATTATTTTTGTTGTACGTGAACAGTATTCAGATCAAAGAACCTTGTCGTTGTATTTTAATAACTAGACAGCGGAGCTTTATGCAAAATAACAATGTTCCACCTGATTCGCAATCAACTGACGTGAAATAGAAATTGATTTTCTTTCTTAATAATCGAAAATCGATATCGAAAATAATCGAAAATAATGTAACAGTGGTTTCAAATTCTTCTAATATTTTCACTGTGTCGAATTACACCGTACTCATTTTTTTTGCAAACGCATAAAATCCGCTGTCTAATAATAACTTCACGTGAGCTAATTATGTTTCACCGAGGTCCGACTACGTGCAGGTTAATTCCGCTGAAATTAATTGGCTATCGCCTTTGTTCAGCGTCGCATAATTGTAATTTACATACGTCTGGCCATGTACAAGTTAATACCACTGAAAATGAATTTTCTTTCGAACTCCGGTCAATGAGAGACCAATATTTTATTCGCGTCCGATCGCACACCGGTTCGCACTACTATCTTCGTCCGAGCAGAAACGTTTCCGGAAACTATCGCGATCGTTTGTTATTGATTCGCGTCATTGTGCGTTGGCTAATGGGCAGACCGATCAATTCCGAGAATCAATCAGGCCCATTTGTTTACTCCATCATCGATTTCCCGGCGGCACTACGCTCTGCCAAATTGTGCAATTTGTACTCTATTAATGCTCGGAATGTATTTCATCAGCGCACTGCTTGCTGATTGCAAGAATGATTTCTGAATGAAAGGAACGCGCCACGATTGTTGTATTTATAAGCGTTCGCCGCGACACGGTGTTACCCAACGTGTACGCAGTCTGAATGATTACGTGCCACCGCTACGATCATTATTCCGATCGTGGGGGTATTAATGCGCCACGAATCAGGCTCGACAAACGCGTCGGAGACACGTTACGTAAATCTCTTTCGAGTTGTCCTTTGAAGAAGAATAAATTAGTAATAAACAATCCGTTTGCAGTTTCACGTACAGTCATGGACAAAATTAAGTGTGGACAGGTTTAATGATCAACAACAAATCAATGCAATTTAAAACATAATTTTAATAAACCAGAATCGTATGGAATATTTAAGTTAACAAAGTGTACTTTAATGAAATAAACAACAATATCAATAATAACAATTAATTGTGTACAGTTTTTGGTGGTCAAAATTAAGTGGACACTTTAAAAATATTTCGAAAATAAGTAATTGCTTGAACAAAAGTTCAATGTCTAACGAGGACGAATGACACAGCGCAACGCGAGAGTCGAACGTTTGTTTAAATTTTTTCCGTCCCAACACAGAATATCCTCTGCGTCCACTTAATTTTGTCCACGGTCTCAAAGACACCCATTCAAACAAATACGCATAAATATTAACAGAAACATTATATTTATACCTTCACATATTAAATATATTCTTTTGTTTGTTGGGTATAAACATTTTTCATGTTAACCTTTTGCACTCGAGTTACTCAAAATATTTGTTGCATTATTAAATTTGTATTTCATATTTTAATAAACCGCTGAAAGTATTGTACGAGGTATTGTATCAGTTTTATGTCGATAAAACTAAGGAAATCATATAAAATGAAAATATTTTAGGACAGAAGAAAGATTCGGTTTTCAAAAATTAGAATAGCACCGAGTGCAAAGGGTTAAACATATCAAATAGAATTTATAACACAATAAATGAAAATAGAGATTATTCAGAATTTCGGTTCTGTCCACTTAATTTTGTTCACAACCGTAGATTCTTTTTCGGGATATTTGCTCCACTTGTCTGATCGCAGCAAGATTCGTTCTACTTGTCCGACCAATCTAGACCGGTTCTACTTGTCCGGCGCGAGTTTTAATGAAACAATTGAAAAAAAGGTTTCTGGCAGTTTTTGGACAGTTTTAATAATGTCGCATGGAAAAAACACTGACCGAATAAAAAGGCAAATACCGTACAAATAAAGTTGAATAAAACATACAAAGAGCGAAATGCTCGGAATCTGTTTTTACAGGATGAATATTTAAACGAGAAGCGTGCCGGCAATTTTGGGTGGCTTTTACGGTAGCACGTCGAAACGGAACGGTCGTCATTTAATCATTCAACTGGAAATCCGCATCGTGTATGTGTGTAGGCGTGTGTGTGCTGTTGTACCGGCCACGCGAATTTTCATTTCTCACGGAAAGGTTAGGAGCACTGATTGACAGTATCGTGAGCAAGTATAAGCGGGGCCGACGCAGCCGAGTGCGCTCGACATTGAAATAACCCGGAAAGTTTAAACCGTGGCCTGGGAACTTTTCAATGGTGATCGAGATTGAAGGTTCAGGCGACGACGGCGACTATGATCACAAAGTGGGTCGCGGGAATACTTTGATTTTACTTTTCCTTTTATTTTTTGTTCGCCGCGTCAACGCCAGATCCCGGTCTCGTTTTTCATAAAGTGTTGCCGACTCGATTTTTTCAAGCTGCCCCTCGATGTCCGAAAGTTCACGCCAATTAAAGGGGACCTCCAAAGAAAGCCTAACTCTCTGAATTTTAGAAACACGCCGGTCTTCTCGCCTGGAATATTCATGTTTATTCGTTCAATACTTCGAAAAGACAACGTGCTAGACCTAATGCATTTTTGATCATTTATTTTATTAAGAAGTCAACGTTAACGCTATCAACGATTATCGAAATTCATTAATTTCGTAACACTCTGACAGCGAACTGGGACGACAACCGGGCGGTCTCAGATGGTCCGCTGATAATATTATCTGGCGTAGTTAGCGAAATAGCCTTCCTAGCAGGCCATTTCCTTCCAATAGATTGTCATCAAGCGATAGCGGTGAAAATGTCAAATATAACAGGGTCTGACGGCGAGGGGCTCGTTGCGTCGCCAGATAGGGAAGTCATCGCACACGTGGATTGCACGATATCGTAATTACTTCTAGCCGAAAACGACGATCAGAAGAAATTTTTAAAACAAAATAATACTCGGCGTGGTGAACGGAAAAAATTAATTTTGATCTCCTAAAGTTTCGTGAAAACGTGAATTCGCTTGTTCCGGGCGGGAAAATTAAATATTAGAATTCAGCATCCCGTAGAGCGCCGTAAAAATGACAACGTGACTCGACGCAATTAGCGATACTGCAGGCTGATGTTAATTAAAGATATCCGCTAGAGCACCACGCCGCTGCGGAGCGAAATAGAAAGGTTGGTGTAAACGAATTACGTCGACGAATTATTCTTGGTCAGTGGTTCGATTATTACTGGTTCTCTTTCGCTTCCTCCGCGTTGCGTTCTTTAATTAGCGGCGATTCGATATTGCAGAATTTCTCGTCGCGGCCGCTGCGTAATTATTGTTCTCGGGATATTCCACGTTATTTCGCGATTACCTCGCGGCTTGATTATGCTCCACTAATTGTACGGAGAACTACGGGTTCTTTCGGTGAATTTGCCACAGTCAATACGGAATGAATAATACACGAGCGTCGCAGAAATCGCGAATCGCTCTTACCGTTCACAACGAATCCACGAATGAATCTTACATCGGCTATCCTTCATCGATTTGCGCTGTCACGCACCGTACGAGTTATTTAGGGTGAGCAACCATTAATATCAATCACCGCCGCTTAATTATCAAGGCGTCGAGATTAGTGGCCGGTGTCTCAACGCCGTTCTATATTTATGAACAGCTGAAATCCATGAATAATGCGTTCACAGTCCTTTTCAGACTTACGAGTTGTGATCGAAAAGTAGAATAGTAGATTGTGAATAATGTAAATAGTTTACAATAATAAAATTTGAAAACTCTTTTGACAGGGCAACGAGTCGTGTTCATTTCTGGACAAATTTCCCGTGAGATCGAATAGGATTTTATATACTTTTACTTTAACGATAAACAGTTTTCTTTTGCAGTCGATTGAGTTCTATCCTTATTCCGCTATTAAAGGATCCTCGATAACATTACACGTAAATCGTACAGCGTGTCTCGAAGAAGCCTACTCGATCTGCTCGTAAAATACTCGCTCTACTGAAATTCTTCGACCAGTTTGACCTCGCACAGGCGAAACGTGACGTGTCTGACTACATACAGGTCTAATCCACTGCCTCACACCTTCGTGACTGTTCCCGCCATAGCCGAGTTTGTTTCAGGGACAAACTAGACAGTCCGGAAAATAACTGAGGTTGTAAAACGTTTTTCTGGTTCCACTTAATTTTCCCGTGCACGCGGTGGGGGTGGTGGTGTCAGAGAGGACATCTTGCGAGAGATGAAGCGGAACGATAGGCGTTGGCCAGGCATCGGGAAGAAAACTGGGCGAAAGTCGTTAAACCGGCCGGAAACTACACGGGGAGCGTAAATATCTGGCGTCCGTTACCGCGGGGCTCGCGCCATCTTCCCCGTCGGCCATCATCAATCGTTCTTCAGGGTTTTGTCACCCCCTCTCTCGTCTCTCTCCCGTGCATCGTCCCCACATCTCTCGAGCAAACAGCACGTGTGTACGAAGCTTAAAAGCCTCCCCCGAGCGAACGTATACAGGGTGTCCCATTTAAGTTCAGATTGTAAAAAGTCTCGAAGACACGCGATTTAAAAAAAAAACCGACACATGTCCTTTAGCGTTTCGAGTGGGGAGTCAGATGGCGCTACGAGTTTTTTAATGCGTGGGCGTTTTCAAGGTTATTTCAAGGTCATTTTGTCTGTTTTATCATAAACCCATATTCTTTTATATCGGAATCACATTCTACGTAAAAAGATGCACAACTTTCGTTTGAAACATTTTTTTTGTGCCAAACAAATATCGAAACTTCTTGGATCGCGAATTACCTGTATTACTTGAAGATCTAAGCCTAGCAGACAGACGAAACATGCGGTTTCAGCACGACGGTTGCCCATCTCATTGTTCACGCATTGCGCGGCAAATACTAGATCGGGATTTTACTGACTGTTGGATAGGTCGAGGTGGTCCAGTTTCCTGGCCAGCGAGATCACCTGATCTAACATCACCCGATTACTTCCTATGGGGTTATCTTAAGGAAAAGATGTACCACGATCCACCTGATACATCAGAAAACATGAAAGAGCGAATTATAATTGCGCGTCGTAATATCAGGAGAAGAACTTTATTATCCGTTCACGAGTCGTTTAGTAAACGAATTAATAAGTGTCTAGAAGTGTTGAGGGTGAAAATTTCGAGCATTTATTATGATGTTCTCAAAAGAAATAAAAAACCTTCCGGAAGAAAGTAACGTTGTCGTTTGAATAGAAAACCAAAATTATCCACGACATAAACACGAAAAATCAGCTAAATATCTTAAGAAATATTGTACCTGCGAAGAAATGTTTCAAACAAAAGTTGTGCATCTTTTTACGTAGAATGTGATTCCGAAAAAAAAAAAAAGGGTTTATGATAAAAAAGACAAAATGTCCTAGAGATAACCTTGAAAACGCCCACGCATTTAAAAAAAACTCGTAGCGCCATCTGACTCCGCACTCGAAACGCTAAAGGACATGTGTCAGTTTGTTTGTTTTTTAAATCGCGTGTCTTCGAGAGTTTTTACAATCTCAACTTAAATGGGACACCCTGTATAAGAGACCTCCCCTTTCGCAGAATCTTCCCACACCCCCCTTAACGTCCCTCCCACGTGAAGACAGCACAATGAACACGCACAGAGACACACGCACGTTCAAGATCACTCGAGGCTTTTTCATGGAGGCCGTGTCAATTTTTTTCTTCCTTTTTCTTTTTTACTCGACAACGTCGCGACGACTTTTCCGCCGCGTCGAGCAGGCAGTTTACCAGAAGCGCGGTTAAACCGTGCGTAACACATTTTCTTCTACAGAGTCACATCGTTAGGTGGAAGATCGCGGTAGATCGCAGAGTCTATTCAGCGATGACGTAACCGACCAGTTGGCGGCTATGAGAATTAACGTGGACGTGAATTAGGGGATGGACGGTAAACAAGGGGTCCAGTTCGAAGATCCGACGCACGTTGCTTTTTTCTAAGGGTAAATTAGTGGAAGACGGGGCCACGACTGAATTGGGGTCAGACATTTCCTTTTTTTTGTTACGTGTTATTGGGTTAGGTCTGGTTGCAATTATGTTACCGATAAGTAGACAGCGGATTTTTTGCGTTTATAACAAAAAGGAGCAGGTGTAATTCAACACAGTGGAAACATTGGAAGAATTTAAAAATAGTGTCACAGGTTTTGCTGTATATTATTTCCAAACTATTAACCAGTTAACTGCGTTCGACGCGTACACACGTCAATCCAGAACTCTATCGCGTTGCAATTACCTTTTTAAGAATGAATTGTTAATTTTTTGTCAAATAAAAATGTAATCCTTCCTTGTTTTTCGTAAAATTTATAATAGGACGTGTATACTCGTCATTGCTTCATTTTAATTACACACTCAGCCGGGGATTTTTAAAACTAAATTCCGTAGTTAAGAGGTTAACCGTATTACGAAAGAATATAAATTTCAATTTCACTACAGTTTGTTGAAATTCGGGTAGACAATTTGTATTTTCCATGAAGCTTCTCCTGACGAATGCCCGAACGACTTCAGAAAAGTACTTGCCTGTTCTCTAAAAAGAGAATGAATTTGAGAATGAATTCCAATAAGTACAGTAAAGTCGAGATTACTGTCCACCGTATTTTTGGTGGACAGTAATCCTGATGTTGCGATCGTATTTTTGTTACTTCAAAGGAGAGTCCGAACATAGAGAAGGACAGAATGAGTGTCTCTTCCTTTCCCATACACTGTCCTTCCTTGCGACCGAAACTTGAATCGTCGATTTAACCACTAAATACAATTGGAATTATATCGTGTTTGGTCTCATATTGATCAGAAAAATGCCTGAAATACGATAGTGAAATTTCATAAAAAAAATAATGAAAATTAAGAAAGTTGAACATTTCGATTCATTCGAGTCAATGCGTGGTGTTTACACCGATATACCCGAGCCGAGATCGATCATCGCCGCAGTGGAATGAGTAGGCACTGGACTTAGAACCCGGTGTTTACCGAGGACAGTAATCTCGACTTTACTGTAGTATCCTGAGAAAGTTTCTAACGAGATGTCGTGAATGACCTATCCCTCGTCCCCATTCAGGTAAAATAGCAATCGCGGTCTGTCCTTCGAGAATGATGTATCGCTCGGCAAAGACTAAGCCACGTGACGTACCTCGGGATGGCATCGTGAGGGCTGCAAACGTCATTGACTATGGAACGCATAATCGCGGATCAAACAGTGGAGCGTCCGGCACCGGTTCCCTCGCAAACACATTGCCTTGTCGCGGGTGTTGGACTCGATTACAATCTCATTTCCGGTCGCAACGGTACAAAAGATTGAAACGTGGGAAAAGAAAGTAGGTTGTCCGGGTCACGCGATGGTGAAACCAATTAATGCGATCGATCGGAATCCCTTGATTGCTCGAAATAGTCCTCTGGAAATTATTCCAGCTCGCGATGTCGATATCATCGCACGGATGCCTTGGCTTCTCTCTCTTTCTCTATCTCTCTCTCTCTCTCTCTCTCTCTTTCTCTGTCGCTCGCCGTTTGCTGACCCTCCAGCATGAACGATGAGGGCATCGAGATTTTCGAAAATAGAAATCCGTGGAATTCGGATCAGCCGACCTCGGATAGTCTCGGCGTGACAAACGAGCTCTCCCAGTAGCCCATTAAACTCATTAAAAGCTTGAAAGCCGCGTAATTGTTTGAAATTATTCAAATAAAATATCATTTCAATTCTATCGAAATGATTCGTGGTGCTTTTCAAGATCCGAAGTAGATATCCGAATATTTTAATACACTCCTCAAAAGAATTAAGGGATCACCTATGCGAACCCGAAAAATTGCTACCAGTTTGCACGATCATAAGTCCGGCCAAAATTGCTGTATCGATATCGTTAAACAATGGTTTGAAAGCGTGAAACGTCTGGTTTTAGACGCTCTGTTTCAAATTTTTTATATGTTGTTTTTTTACAAAGTTATAGCGTGACAAAGACAACATTGACGGTTTTCAAAAATTTTGTGCAACTTCGCCACATCACACGGGGCGAAACAATTTTTTTTTTATAAATCGCGTTAATATCATTTGCAAGGGCTATCTTTCCTGTGTGAAATGTGTTGTTATTGATTATTGTGCGATTTTTTTTATTCGAATTATTCAACATTGAAGTAAATGATGGCTTTTCAACTTTAATTGGCTCCAGAAAGCGAAAAAATTATCGTAGAATCTCTTGCAAAAAAGCAATAGAAAGAGCGTTTCTTTTTCTTTAAGGCACTTTTTTGTTATTTTAATTTCATTAACATTTCGATGTACCAGGTGTTTCTGAAAATATGATTAAAATATGCACAATTTCCATTTTTCCTTTAACTCGCTATATCTCGGCGAGAAATGATCGCAATACCATGATCCGAAAGTCAGATGGATGCAGAGATTCTGCCGATTCGATTGACCACCGCATGAACCCGTTGCAACAATTTTTCACCTATGGCAGCAGTGTTTGAAGTTAGTGATGATCCCTTAGGAGTTGATCCGTTAATTCTTTTGAGGAGTATAAATTTGATACGACAACCGAGTTACTCTGATAAATAGAGGATCTTTATGCAAAATACAACATTTTCTACCTGAATTTTTCTGTCGTAATACGTTTAACAGGGTAAAAATAATGTAACAGTATTTTTAAATTCATCTAACGTGTTTACCGTTTCCAATTACGCCCACTCATTTCTGTCATAAATGCGTAAGGTCCTGTGTCTATTGATAAGTACTCTTTTCAAGCAAATTTAATATCCAATTTAATATTCAAGACGGAGCAGCAGATGGAAGTGATAGCAGACAGCGCGCGGTCAGACACGCTGCACAGTATACTAGAGGGAAATACAGAAGAACTTTAAAGATGGTGTTCCTATTTCTGCACTTCTGATTAGATCGTAATAAGAGAAATGCCAGGGACGAAGGGAAACAAATGAAATGAAATAGACATGGACACTGTTCAATCGGACAGAATTCTATCCCCGTTCCGAGCACAGAGAAAACAACCGTGAGATTTCTTTCGGTTTCTCGTACAACATGCTTTCGCCATAAATTGAAATATCGTATGCACAGCAAGTGGAATCAGTCTGTCTTTGATCAGACACGTTCCTGCATCTACAACGAAAAAGATCCATGTTCGATTTTTTAAACAATTCTATACGTTCGTGTCGCGAATGAATGGAAGAGAAATTGTGATATCAATAGCAAGTGAAATCGGGAGAAGCGGTGGTGGAATTCCTGGCTTCGCCGAAAGTGTTCTCTGAGCGAAATTCTCCGGCTGGAAATGGCAGGGTCTCGATATTGAGGGCAAACCTAATCTCATTCGTGTGTAACAGATCCTCGAGCAATGTCTTAATCCGGCCGTATCACCGTCGGGGCTCATTCCCGATTAAATGCAGGTCAGTAAAACCGGGCGCAATAAAATCGGGGACCGAATCACTTTTACAGCGGTGGAAATCGATAATTGGGATGACCGTTCTGCCGGTCCGGTTACGGTGTTCGCAAGGACACACGGTGGAGTGATCTTTTATTTCCCCCGTAACCGATAATCCCGTGCCAACCGTGCTGTCAGATTTCCATTCAACTCGCTAATGACACGGCCAATCGCAAGTCCCGTTGTCGACTATTGCTTCACTGGGACATTTTGCGTGTCGTTTGCGAAAACACAGTTTCGATGCAGGGAATTAAAATTCGAGTACCGTGAGTGGTACTCGTTAATTCCAATAGAAAAACAGAAACAAATGTTCAAACGGTTACAATCAGTGCGACAACACGGTAAGCGAGCGGACAGTAGAAATACAGTAAAGTCGAGATTACTGTCCTCGGTTAACACCGGGTTCTAAGTCCAGTGCCTACTCATTTCACTGGCGGCCGATGATTGATCTCGGCTCGGGTATATCGGTGTAAACACCACGCATTGACTCGAATGAATCGAAATGTTCAACTTTCTTAATTTTCATTATTTTCTTTATGAAATTTCACTATCGTATTTCAGGCATTTTTCTGATCAATATAAGACCAAACACGATATAATTCTAATTGTATTTAGTGGTCAAATCGACGATTCAAGTTTCGGTCGCAAGAAAGGACAGCGTATGGGAAAGAAAGAGACACTCATTCTGTCCTTCTCCATGTTCGGACTCTCCTTTGAATTTCATTCTATCCTTCTCTATGTTCGGACTCTCCTTTGAAGTAACAAAAATACGATCTCAACACCAGGATTAATGTCCACTAAAAATACGGCTGTTGGACAGTAATCTCGAGTTTTCTGTAACCAGTTATGGTCACACGGTAGAAACAGAAAATTAACTGTTTCCGCATGATGCACGAACTATATGTGGCTCCCCTAATTTTCTTGTGAACTGCAAAATGCAGGAATGCAAAATTAGTGGACCACAGATGTATGACAATCTAGTAACAGACTGTACGCGGTCGGACCACCGGCAAATTGCTTCATGAATATTAAATACACAGAGCAGGTAATTAATTTATATCTACATTTCTTACAGAAGAATAGAACATTCTATACATATTAAATTAATCAATAAGTGAACCTTGAAGAAACGAAGTAGAATAGGATACTACGTGGTCAGACGTACAGTCGATTCCATTGTTCCCGTTCAATCCAGTCGTGATATTTGTACGTTTTTTTTAAATGTAGAATGTAAATAGTATAAAATTACACAAAGTATAAACATACGAGCCCAGCCGTGCAGCCAATCGAATTAATACCGTTAGATACACAAACCGTATGGAGATGTTTTTCTGTTGAAAATACAAAATTTAAAATGAATATAAAATTACACAGAGTAAAAATGGACAGTGCACGATCGGACGATATCATTTTCCAAAAAATTCTTTTAATGCAATTCTTTTTAAGCATCGTGGTGCGTTACTTGATGATTTTATAAGAATTGTATATTATTTAACGAAAGAGTTGAGGTTCGAGAAAATGAATTTTCAGTGTTCCCGGGAGTAATTGTTTTAATTTCTGCAGAGACCACAACGCCCGAACGCACAGCTGCCGATAGCCCGTCACTTCGGCAAGGTGGGCTGCATAAAATCGACATTTGCAAACCGGAAACGTCCTTGGTCGTATACCACCGCAGGGTAATTCCACGCGTTTTCGAGTTCTCACATATCCAGAACCGCGATACCCACGACGAATGATCAACGGACACGCGATTTCTCGTTGACTACTTACTTTACGATCGCTCGATACTCATATTCGAACCATGGTGTTTCAGCACAGTGTACAATACATGCCAACAGAATTTTAAATCAACATTAGAAATAAATGAATATTTATAAACTTATCCCGCGTACCCGCTAGTTCCCATTCTTTTCGAAATTAACCTGTTATGGACCGCGTTTGCCTAAGTGTTCGCGGTCCAGTTCCGAAAGTGAAATAACAAACTGCAATTAACATTAGAAATAAATTAATATTTATGAACGTACCCCGCGTACCCGTTAGTTCCCATTCTTTTCTAAATTAACCTGTTATGGCCCGCGTTTGCATAAGTGTTCGCGGTCCAGTTTCAAAAGTGAAATAACAAACGGGACCCCGGAGTCGTGGGAACGGACGCCGCTGATACCACGGACAATTTTGCAATTTTACTCTATAAGCCGATCTCAAAATTTACAAGACCGCAATTAAAAATTTTCTCGATAGCGAACTCCGTCCTTTCTCCCTCGATAAAGCCTCCCTCGTTCTTAAAAATTCTGGCACGTCTACAAGATTGATTACAAAAGGGATGTTAAAAAATTTCAATGTTGAAAAATACACAATTTATGGGTTTAAACTCCTCCTTAAAAATGAATATTATTCGCAATAAATAAAAAGGATTCGATCGGACTCGAAAATCGGAGCGAATATTTCGAAACTACTTCTGGAAAACGGAATCCGGTATTATAGTTTTACGGTGAACGTTTACGTTCGGAAAAAAGGACTGTTCAGTATCGACGCGCTTTCATACGTCAACGTCAGGTTCCATGAATCAACCGTGCCTTTAGCAGACCATCCGAGGACCCGGATGCATAATCTATTTTAAAAATCCTCGCATAAGAAAGTTTCCCGGGACACATAGTCTCGGAATCGATATGCACACGCAGCCTGCCGTGCGGGTGCAATCTGGAAAACTCGATTTCAGGGGATGCAGAAAATTTTAGAGCCGGCAAGTTTCTTTGCGCGTTAGCTCTGCTTACGAACATCGATACCCGCAGGAATACGGAGAAAAACCATACGCAACTTTTTCTTTCATTTTACTCAATTCCAGAACCAACCACGCGAACGAACGTAATATTTTTCTTGGTAAAAACGAGTCCCTCGTTCTTAATTAAATACTGCGCTAACTGCATTTCAATTAAGCTGTCTTTCATTACGAACCTCCGTGTTCATCCCGAAAGGGCCATTTATTAAATAATGTTTTTATTCGGCAACTTTTATATTAGAAAAGTGAGTCTGTGAAAAGTGCAGGATTCGTTCGAATTTTTAATTATAATTGTGCAATGCATTCTTTTAATAAGCGTGGAAATTTGTTTGAGATTTTTTCTATCAACTAACGAGTTCCGAATTTTTTTGGAGTATTTTTTGGCATAAATTTCGATTCTATCTCTGCCCCGGATGTTGCATTGCGATCGCCGGTATATCGATGCAATAAACAGGGGTGTTCGTTAAACAGCCGACACGCGATAACAAGAATAAGATAACGCAAACATTTTTAGAGCGAAACGTGCACCGGTCGCGTGAACAAGAATCAACCGAGCTATCTTTAGGCCTGATTTGCACCAACGATCCAACTCGCAGTGTAAATGGTATTCCCTTTGCGCCAACACTAACGCAAAATTCACGTGCAGTCCCTGAAAACTCGATCTAACCTTCTTGATCCTGCTACAATACTCTGTGACAGATCTGGGTTAGGTGTATGTGGGTTAGACCCGAGCATTAATCACATAAAATTATTTTTAAATAAGGTCTCCAACAGTAATTTAAAACACTATGTTAAAAAGATTTCATCGAATTTGAATTCCGTACACTTTCTCGCCGTTGGACTCGACCAATATAATTATTGCGAAATGTTCAATAGCTCTCCCGAAAAAAAAATGGTTAAAAAATGGCGTGAAGCAGAGTTATTCTCTTAAACAATGCAGGTCGCCGGCGAACTCCATTAAACAGGCAACTCGGCAACTCTCCTTTTTCATGCAGAACTAGCTCGTCTAAATCGTAATAGACTTCGCCTCGGGGAACTCCCTCGTGGAACATTGTAAATTTCACCGTCCAATTATTTTGTCAACAGAGCCTCCGACCGATGTCCGGCACGCGTTCCGACAGAAAAAGACGCGGCTCGCGCGTGTAACGGATCCGGGAGAACTCCGAGTACATTAATATCGCAGGCCGTAACAACAACGAAGTGGCCAGCCATAATTCTCAGCACGGGAGGAACGTGGAAAAACTTCGTATAATTAATGAGGAAATATTGGACCGACCCCCCTTCGAAGAGGAATCGCCGTCCTGGGAAAACCACTGACCTTGGAAATCATTTCCAAAGCCGTTTTTACTTTGCTCGAACCCCCACTCCGGATTATAAATATTTACAACCCCCTCCGATTGTTGTAACGCGCTGCTGAAATAGTGCTCCAACAATTTCAAAAACCTTATCGAAACTGTCGGAAAAATGATTTCGGTGAAAATTCAAAATGCTGAACATTTTTATTTGCCAATCAATCGTGGAACACATACAGTGGCCGAAATTTCTATAAAGTCATCTTCATATTCATAGATATTTGAAAAATATCACCATTTTTATTGATTCATCGTATCTGGTCTTGTGTCTTGTTAACACTCGGATAGAGGGACTACGCACTCTAGAACACTATGTTCGCTATTTACGTTTGTTTTGATTTTTTTCTGCGCGATGCAGTACACAAGTGCGAATTTTCTATAAAGTCACTTAGCGTTTCTCTGGATTCTGAGCAGAGAACTACGGATAATTTGAAATATTCTAAAAGTATTAGTTTTAGAAGTCATAGAAATCCTGTTTCTTATCATTGGATTCGCGTGTGTTAGAATGCCGGAGGAAAAGTGCTAACAATTGAAGAAAGCGTCAATCGATGATTATAAAAATGTGGGCTGCTCTAATCGTGCAATTGCTAAGAAAATTAATCGTTCATATACCGTGATTAATAATTATATCAATTTACATGAAAATTACGGAAAAAATCATTTTAAAGGTGGTAATATAAAATTGTCAAAGTGACAACACACACATTTATTATTAATGAGGCCTGCGGCTAAGGAAAGGAAAAATGCAGCACAATTTCGAGCTGAATTGGTTGTATAAATGTTATACTTATGTTTTGAAATCGGTGTGTATGCTTTCCTTGTGTAATCCCGAAATGCTACCAAATACAAATTTTTCATTGGTATGGTATAATAATAAGAATTTATTACAAAACACAGTGACTTTTGTAGAAATTTCGGCGAGTGTATTATTCTAAGTATGTAATCGAAAAATATGAATTGCCAGATAGTTTTGTCCGGATAATTTTTGGTTCGGGAGGAACGGGATCAAATTTCGAAGAGAAATGTTTCGCCATTACTTACTTCGGACAGGTGCATACAAGTATTAGTCACCGGAACGCGCGCACGGTTCGATGGGGAAGAAATTGTATTTTTCGAGCGTGCAGGTGTGCAGGAGAGCACTCGGTCCAAAGCTCGACGAGTCGAGACACTTGTGTTAGTGGAACACGACAAGCTTTGTGCTCCGCCACTGGATGGCTCGATAAATTTTAAGAGCATAACACAAGCCTAATGTCAGCCGTCGTATCAGCCCCTCGAATGCAATATCCACACACACTGTCGGGCACATTAATTTCCGCGCTTTGATCAGTTAATTGGCCGACCGTCGACCTCGATCGTCGACTTTTTCTTCGACGAGACACGGAAACCTTAACGCAATCCCTTGGAAATCCGAGACCGAGAATCATGAAACAATTTTACACTAATCGCGAACAGTTTTTAAAAATATTCTATAACGCACAGATAAATGAAAAGTTGAAATGATGTTTGAACAAATTCAATTAAAAAATGTCTTATTTTCTTGTGTAAAAAAATGAGTATTTCATTTTACACGAAACTCGATTGAGAAAAAATACAAAAATTGAGAAACACGTCACGGGCTCGCGCTGGTATAGGAAACGGTATCAGAAGTGAACTCAATTTAACAAAATCCTTCGAAAATCGCTTAGAATTTCGGTCCAGTACCAAGTATTTTGTCGAAGGTGAAGCATTTTGAAAGCTCGAAATCCGGCCGGATCAATTTTAAATGAATATGTAGCGCGATGAATATTCACGGAGCCTACGTCCTCAAAAGACTCTGATCAATCGGTTTTTGAATCGTGAGCCGTAAAAGGGGTGCACAAATTCAATTTAGCGGAATATCAGCAGAAAATACGCGTAGAAAGACTGCCGGCAGACATTTTAATTGCTTGATTGAGAGAACACACTTCTCTTTGATCGTTTTAACTGGACTCGGACTCGTCGGTGACAGCTTTCTTGCTCGGAAATATTGAATTTACCAAGCATCGCGTTGGGGCAAGTAGAAATTGTCGGTGCGTGGTCAGACACGAATTCGTAGATCCAAAAGTATTTTTAGTAATCGATATATTCAGCGTAAAATATTTTTTCTCGTGAATAAAATATAGAAATTACAGCATATAATGTTTCACAGTGGAAGCAGCCTGTATGTAGTCAGACACGAATGTGTGTTTCCAGGAGAATTTTTTGTAATCGATGTATTCACTGTAAAATATTTTTTCTCATGAATACAATATAGAAATTACAGCATATAATGTTTCACGGTAGAAGCAGCCTGTACGTAGTCAGACACGAATGTGTGTTTCCAGGAGAATTTTTTGTAATCGATATATTCACTGTAAAATATTTTTTCTCATGAATAAAATATAGAAATTACAGCATATAATATTTCGCGGTAGAAGCAGCATGTATGTGGTCAGGAACACCCCCAATTAAACATTCCCGCAGGCCGAAGAAGAAAATCGTGCCGGGGCAGCAAAAAGGTCTAGCCCCGAGGGTTTTAGCTGGTTCTTTTGAAGAAAGCACCGACGTTTGAATTTTTCAGCTGGGGCTGGCATGTCCATCAGAAATCGCGTCCGATTGAAAAAAAGACGGTGGCGAAAAGTAAGAGGAGAGCTTTCGAAGGTTCGATGCTGTTTTACCGAACGTTGAGAGCGCGTGGCGTGTTAGCCAGGCCATGGAAAGCCCGACAAATGCAGATTTCATAACATGACGCGCTTTGCGAGCATGCCGTCGTGTTCTCTCTCCACGTCTACTGCAGGTCTTCGAGGCATCGACAAATCCGTCGAGGGCATCGAGATTACTCAACGACGCGGCAGCCGGGGAAAGGGAAATTTCGGCGTTCCCTCGCAACAAGTTCCCCCACCTCACCCAGTCGTCAGATCAGCTGATCTGATCAATCGTGACCGCAAAGGGAATTCTCCGTGATCCGTGGATGGATCAAGCGTTAAGCTGATTGGCATTTAATATTTCAAGTCTGCCGGCAGCCGAATTCACCTGTCCAGCCGTCAAACTTTCTCAACAGGTAGTCCAAAGCTGGACGTTTGACGACCGGACGGCTTGTCAAACTTCCAACACCCATAAAATCCCCTAGAAATTGGAATGGACCGATTTTTTGACCGATGCTGCTATTGTATTTTTCGTGATTGTCCCCTGAATTGAAAAAAATCGAGGAGATCAACCAGGAACGCCGAAGCTTCCGCGCCCAGGAGCCGAAAGCGGTTTACCTAAGTCCTCGTTGCCCCTGTGTCCATCCGTTGTTGCCATTAAACTGACGTTCATCCCACACTCGACGGTCCCACCATCGACTTCACACCTGGCACACACATTTTCCCGGCGGCGCGCCCTTCGACGATGACGAACGGCCCTCGTAAATCCTCGATCCGCTCCCGGTCCACGTTTGCTCGCCCCGTGTACACACAGTTACGTATGGAGTTCTTCGAGAAGCGTTCACCGACGTCCACTCGCCGATGATATCCTCATAACCACAGACGGCGGCGGAAAGTTTCTCTTAGAACCAACCGCACCTTTCAAAACAACGGACGGACCCGGCTTCAACACCGTTGAGTTTCTGTCGAGTCCATCCCGAGTGGATACACATCCTCCGAGCGCAAAATCTTCTTGAACTTGGACTCTGGACTGGGACTCTGAGTTTGGGTCCGATCACGCCGCAAAACACGTGTCCCCGAAAATCTTTGAACGCGTTAAACGCCCCGCACCCCGACTGTCGCACGCACAACTTTTCACCGTCGAGAACACTCGATTGGCTGCGAAGTTACGGTATAAAATAATTCCGTAGAATTTTTCTTTTCTCTACAGAGCTCGTGTGCGCCTCGAGGACGTGCAGGGGCTGGCAAACAATTGCTCCCCTAATGCCTGGGAACCGAGGGAACGATCAAAGGTGCGGCACACGCGATAGTTCCCGAGGAAGGGAAACGGCAGCAATCTTATAAATCCGCACTGCTCGGCCGCAATCACGCGCGACTGTCGACAAAGCCGTCGCGGTCACAACAAAACCTGCGAAGCGGGGGAACCACGAGGGGTGGCGGCGTCGCGACGCCGTCGTCCTGACGACCTCCGCCTCCATCGTCGCGAAATACGTCGACCTGCGAGTCGATAACAACTTCGAGCTTCTCATTTTCTGGTTCGGTCGGACCAAACATTCACGTTTCCTACTTAACCCACAGTTCTGCGATGAAAACCTACTGTGTCGACTGTGAACTGTCGCATTCTACTTTAACAACGATAGAGGAACGGAAAATGTAGGTTCCTGTCTTACCGATTCCAAAAATCGCACCAATCCGTGGACACGCAACAGAATTCCTCGTTTCTTATCGTCCTATAATTGACACAGAAAAAGCTCGCACATGCAGAGTCCTGTTTTACCGACTACAAGATGCGAAGCAGGATCCTATCTTACCAGCTGCACAATGTAATACAGGTTCCTACGTTATCGAGACGAATGCAGGATCCCATCTTACCGATACATCTCTACGTGAACCACACAAGGCAAAAGAAATGCTGTTATTGACAAGCCAGAAATGTTATTATTATTGTTTGTTAAGATAAAAAGATGTTTGCATCTTTGCGAGGTGTTGCATAGTACTCTTGGAACCTTCTGCAGTGCTGTACCAACTCGGCAAGCGGTTGTAGCTGGCTTGAACGTGACAGTAACTGCTGTCGCGTTAATTAGAGTTCTTTGCGAGCCGAGTGAATTAAAATAGCTCTGTTTCGGGCAGAAAATCGATTTCGCCCGGGGGTTGAAAGGGAAAAAAATCGCCACTTACCCATGTTCTGACCATTCCCCATCGGTGGTGGTGGTTGGGGCGGACGTGCTCTTGCTGGGAAGACGGGGACCAATGCGGAGTGTCACTGGCCGCCTTCTGCGTAACGTATAATCTGTAACAACGATTCGCGTAAGAGGTATACGTGACTCTGCAGGAACCTGTGCTATCTCTAGAGATTTGGTAATGCCGAGACCCCGGGGCAGGCTTTCAGAGGGGAACAGAAATCAATTTGAACAGATTGCCAACCGGGGACCATAATGACGGTGAAATTCGAGCGGGCGAGTCCCACAGGGTAGTTACACGTGGCATCTCAGTTTCGCTGGCTGTTTTATTCATACGCGTCTACCTTCGCTCATGTTCGAAACGCGATTTCCCTGTCGAATAACGCGCGTTCGACGGATTCCCAGCGAATCTAACATTCGTCGATGAAAAATTGCTTTCAATCTTCATTATCCAACGAATTAAATCAGCCGTCGAGCTTGCACTTTTTCGAATGGAAGTTCCCGTACCGAGACGTGCCCCTGGGGAAAAGAATTAACGAAGCTCGCTGCTCGCAATTAGGAATAACGGGGCGAGAGTCCATCTTTCTTTCAACAGATCGAATTTCCGGGTATATCTTCTTCGGGTAAACGATTTTAACGATAACTATCTGCCGGATAGTAGATTGACGTATTTCAAAGTAATATAATTATTAATACAATGAATTATCAATTTGCACGGTAGTATTTAACGTTTATTCAGCGAGATGATTACATAACGGTTCTGCAGAATTCAAGGTTTAGGAATCGCTGCGCGGGCAGCAACTAAATCCTACAGGTAATTCCCACCGAAATTCCAAATCGTTTTGTGCGACGCGTTTCCATAGAACGGCATTATGGTCCCCTATATGCAATCTTCTGATGCACGACAATGAATTCAACGATGGGATTGTACGAGTAAAGGAAAATTGAAGTTTACCGTTCGCCGAGCCTAGGGAGTTCCGCCCTTGAGGAACGTGCGGCGACAAGTACTGGGGTTGGGGTTGGTTTGTCGGGGTCGGGGGTGTTGTTCGACTACTGGGGACCGACATCGTCGTCCAAGGCGGTGCCGCATCTTTCGGAACGGTGTCTTCTGCAGTCGTGACCGGCACCTCGTTGGTCACCCTCACTTTGATTCCCACAGACTGCAGGAAAAAAAGAAAATTAGAAAATTCATTTTCAATCGTTCTGAAACAGTGAGAAACTTTCATCTTTTCTTTCAGCGCTACTTTCTGACTATATTCTACACGGTAATGATTGATTTAACCATTTGCACTCGGTGCTATTTTAACTTGAAAATTAAACATTTCTTTCGACCTAGAATCATTCCATTCTATATTAATTTTTTTCTTTGGATGAATATGAAAACTGATATACGTAATATAAGATAGCAGTACCGATATAATATACCAACATATTTAACCCTTAGCAATCGAATGGCGACTCTCAGGCGCCACTAAAATTGCTGTTCCATTATTCAAAATATGGTTTACAATATTAAATATATCCGTATCTAATCAATTACTAAACATTTAGGTACTGTACGAGGTATTATACCAATTTCATATCCATAAAATTTCGAAAATCATAGGGAATGGAAATATTCTAGGTCCGAAAAATCTTTCATTTCCAAGTTAAAATAACGTCGAGTGCAAAGGGTTAATAATGTAAACAATATTTTGAATAACGATACAGCAATTTTTGGTGACGACTCTGAGTCGCCACTCGAGTGCTAAGGGTTAAGGTATGATTTCTCACCGCTGAACAATGCTTTTTATCGAGAGATAAACGTCGAGTCGAAATATTCAATGGAATCATCAAGATTCTTGGGCATAGAATTTTTCAAATGTTTCCCTTTAACATTCGTTTTCTGACAAACTTTTTATCCAATCTGGTTACTATTTTATATTCGAGACATACGTAGAATTCGTTCTGTCGATACCTGACAGTTGATTTTAGGCCAAATGGGTCACGATTTTTCAATCCGGACCGCTGTGCACCGCACAGTGGGCCGGATCGAAGAATTTAGGAACATTTGTGCATAACTTTTGAACCGTTTGAGATATTGAAATGAGGTTGAAACTAAAAAATATTATAAAATAATCTCTTTCGAATAATATATGTTGGAATACATTTTTTGTTTAATTTGTTAGTTAATTATTTTATTTTATGTAGTTGTCGAATCTGTTGCTTTCCATATTAAAACCATTGTATAATAATTGGAAATTCAAATCTTATAGTTTTCTTATATACAGGGTGGCCCACATAACTCTTAACAGCTCATGGAAATTAACATATCATGGAAATATCTGACAAAACAATGTTTCAGACAAAATTTACTTGTTTTTTCCTGTAGAATCTAAATATGTAACGTTTTATAGGGGATTCCATTTAAAATTATAATGGTGCTCTCGCCCTCCCCCTTGACGGGAAAGGGGGGGTCACTTCACGTTTACGTAACTACGAAAGGCCCTTCAGATCCATGAAAGTTAAGACCAAGAACATTCAAATCTATGGCAGAGATTTCGAGATATTGAGCTGTTAAGAGTTATGTGGGCCATCCTGTATAATGTAATTAAACAACTATACATTGCGAAGGTGGACGAAGATGGAAATGATTCTTGTACGGTTATTTAAAGAAAGATGTACCGAAAATATTCCTGCTTGTTAGAGCCTGGGAAGTTTTGGGAAAAAAAAGATATCCTTTGACAAATATACAAAATTTTTGTTAATCTGTCATGTAACGGTCAATATTATTTTTTAAATATATTATTATTAGTTATTATTAAAAAGAAATATGATTTCTTATTGAGAAGGAATGCTCTATATCGTACAAAAAAAAACTAAGAGAAAATATGGGACGAATAGATGAGGACATCGCAAAGAACTTGAGCAATTTTGCCTGGTGAAATATGCTACTTTCAGAACGCTCAACTTTAAGCGATCGTGGTGACTGAAATATTTATTCAATTTCACAAATTTCTTCATTTTCGAGGTCTATAGACACTTACAAAGCAAGACACACAGATTAGTTTTCAATTTCGAAAAGTCGACTTTTTGATCGAATGTCCATAAATTCTTCGATCCGGACCGCTGTGCGCCGGCTCGTTTTGAAGAACGGCAGCAGGCGAGCTGCCGATGAGATTAATCGTCGCGTTACGACGAAGCATTCCGTGAAAGCTGGCCCAATGGGACGGGGAAATGGGTTAGAAAGTAATGCTGCGAAACGGAGAGGTTCGGTTTACGTAACACATGATCGTGAAAAGGTCGTTCTGTGTGTGTCGCCGCGCCGAGGCCTGTGTCATCAATAGAAGCCCTTGGGAGAGCCTTCTCATTCCGTATCATCGAGGACGTGATTCTTCGTTGGGTTTGAGAAAATCATTCGCGTAAAAAAAGGTCAGTTGCTCGGCCAAGGCCTTGGCCTGTCGAGAGAGCCGCTAAAAGAAAAAGAAGCCAAGCAAAGTACCGCTTTAAGGACGGCAAACGCGCCTGCTTCACGGGAATTTCCACCAGCAATTTTCTTCCTGCGTTCGATAACTAGATTCACCGCGACATTAATAACCTCACCTAGCATCGTCTCTCTGACTCTCTCTCTCTTTCTCTCTCTCTCTCGTTCTCTCCCAACAATTAGCGTTACGAGCGAGGATGGTTTTTAATATTTCTCTTTGTCTTCCATGGTCCGGTTGATTTTCCATTCGTCAAAGTCAATTCCTCTCTCCGGCAGCACGTTTAAACAGCGAAATGTATGTTTTCGAGATGATTCATTACTGGGGAAATGTAACTCGATGGTCGGCCGAGCCGCGTCTGATCACGACTGTCCTCTTCCACTGGCCGTCTCCGATCTCCCTAATTTTTTAATCGTGCTAATTTCACCCGGTAGTTTCGAAGCTACGTTAAATCCAGCCATTTCACTTGAAAGCAGAGCCAGATTGCCGCGGAATGTCTGACCGCGACTAACCGTCTCCGCTGTGAATTATTTCACCTCCTTTTAACTTTTACCGCGCCCAATTTCCTCTAATGAACTCTGCGTACTCGAGGGTATAAGATTCCCGTGTAACGAGGCTTTTCGATGGCGGGAAATATGCGTTCGCAAATTTCAGACATTCTCGAATAGAAGATTTGTAATAAATTCGTTCGGAAAATATGTTTGGATTCTGTGAAAATATTCTAACGGAAGAAAGATACAGAAAGGATTCCAGGGCATCGGTCAACTCGTTTTCAAACGTTTCAATCCGAGAAGAGCGATCATCCTAGCAGCGACGAGATCTGTCGGGAAAAATCGAATTTCACCGGTGACAGGTCCTCTAAAAAATCAAGGAGCTTTGCGATCACAGCGACCAGCATAGAGCCGGAACCAGTCCCGTGTCCAATTCGAAAGTTTCTGCTTTTTTCCACCCACGCGGAGATGTATTGATTCCGGGTGTTCAGTCAACAGGTGCCCTTACGCCAGGCTCTCCCAGCTTTATGGATACTTGAAAATGTCCTTTTCATCTCTGCCGGGTCGTGTATTACACTGGCGTGCACACGTACAGTCTGGGTCTGGCCGACGGTATACCGCTCGGGTCTGTTTCTTCGTTTTTTTAAAAAACGGGTCGTAGCAGTCTCATAAAGAGACTCGAAATACTGTGTGAAGTGCTGGAAGTTTTGCCGCAGGCTCATCTTTCAAATAAAAGCGACGTACCGTCTCGTATTTACGGGACTGATTTTATACAAACCGATTAATTCGCTAAATATATATCTATATATATATATATATATATAATACATTATTAATATGTCTAAATGCGTTTTAATTCCAACTAGAATATTCAAGTAATGAAAATATACATTTACATGAAAAAAATATTGACGATCATGAAAACTCCGGAAAAAAATACCTTGAGAAAAAAATAAAATTTGCAAAGCAATCACCTTGTGATGCCATTTCCATTCCATTCAACACATTCGTGATGTCATCGAAGATAAAGAATACATTCAGGTGGTTATATTTAGGTGGACCACCCTCTGTATACATATACGAGGTGCGATCAAAAAGTAAGGTGACTTTTTGAATTTCGCGGGATACCTACAGTCGATTTTCGTTTTCTTTTTTTTTCTTATGCTGGTACACTTGTCCCGAACATATGTTCACAGTTTCAGCTATATAGCATTTTTTGTTTGTTTGCGAGAAGCATAAAGGTTAGAAGTGTTTTGTAAAAAATGGAATCAAGTGCTCCAAAACACTTGAAATGTTGACAGTGGCATACGGTGAGTGTACTCCGAGTAAAAAAAATGTTTATAAGTGGTACAAGCTCTACCAAGAAGGTCGAGGAGATGTTAACGACGAAGCTCGCCCTGGACGCCCCAGCATGTCGACAACCGATGAAAACGTTGAAGAAGCGAAGAAAATCGTGTTGGGGAATCGTCGAATTACCATTAGAGAAGTTGCCGATGATGTCGGCATCTCGTTTGGTTAGGTGCCAAGCAATTTTACCGGAATTTTAGAAACACATTTCATGGATTTTGCATCGCGATAATGCACCTGCTCGCGCATCGCTGCTTGCGAGTAATTTTTTGGCCAGAAACAACACCGCGATCGTGCCTCAGCCACCATATTCACCGGATTTGGCCCCCTGCGACTTTTTTCTGTTCCCAAAACTGAAGAGACCCATGAAAGGACGGAGATTTGCAACGATTCAGGAGATAACGACTGCATCGCTGGAAGAGCTCAAAGCTATACCAAAAAGTGCTTATCAGAAGTGCATCGAGGATTGGAAAAAGCGCTGGCACAAGTGTATTATATCTGAGGGGGATTACTTTGAAGGGGACAACATAAATATCGATGAATAAATAAATATTTTTTTATAAAAATAAAAAATCACCTTACTTTTTTATCACACCTCGTATTTTGGTATATGAAATGCTGAAAAAATTGCTGGGGAATAAATTGATGAAAATTTTCCCGATATTCCTGTAAGTACCGTCGTGTTCGAGCAAATCGCGACGAATAATGCTCGCGTCGATTGACCGAGACGAGTGTCGTTTCCGAAGCCGATTTATTCGAGAAAAGTGTATCCTCGTTGAATCGGCTCCCGTGAGGAATTACTTTGCGTTCTGCAACGGTGACGGGATATCAAGGAAATGAACATTCAAAAGAGGTAGAAAGAAGCTGCGAAGGTATAAGAATAATTCAGGGAAATCGCGTATGCATGGACGAAACCGGGGGCGGCGTGTCGCTGGATAATCCGAGGCCCTGCCCCCGGCACGCTGCGCCGGCCAAATAAATGTGACGGACGCGTTGCACGCGTTTGTTTATAGCGACAAATATTTATCCCCCGTCGCGGGGGCGGACTCTATTGTCCCACACGCCTCGAACGTTAATTGCGTATCGATCGAGGTCGTGTCGGGCCACCTGTATTTTCTTGTCCGCTATACGAGGAAGCCTCCGATGTCTTCTCGTCGAGAATCCTAATTACTGCGTGTGTTCGAGACGCCCGCGTTTCATATTTATTCAACTAATCGTCGTGTGGCCAACAGGGACGCACATGCTCGCAGCTTTGTCTCACTGCTTGACCAACTGATCGACCTAATTGGTTGCGATTAGTATGGTCCAATCTATTTCTGGAATTCCACACCGCGTTCGGGGCCCGTTGCGACGTCAGAGCTAGTGGGCGGAGTCAGGGACTGATGATTGGGCGGGATTAGGAAAATGGATGGGACTTGGAGGAAAGAGAAGAGCCAGTGAAGAATGGATTAATCATTTGCACTCGGAGCTATTTTACATTTCTTCCAACCTAGAATACCTCCATTCGCGATGATTTTTTAATAATGTAACTGATATTGTGAATAATGGTGCAGCAACTTTTAATGTACTAAGGGTTAATTACACGTAAAATTTGCTTAAGTGATCGGTAGACAGCGGATCTTTATGCAAAATAAAAATTTTATACATCGATTGCGATCTATAGGTGCAAACTGAACATTTATTTTGCTCGTTAACAATTTTGATATGGTAAAAATAGTATATCGACACTGTTAAACTCTTTTAATCTTTTTATCGTTAGAATTAGGCCTACTAATTTTTCCTCGTAAATACATGAAAGCCGCAGTCCAGTGATCAGCATCTGAAAGGAGAATGTCGTAATCATCTAATACGTCGAGGAATCAGCAGAACCGCAGACTTTTAGCATCATCACGATTTCCGACAGGAAGCAGCGCGCGCTGATTGGTCCGCCAGTACTGTGGCACAGTTACAAAGGCCATTACAAAGAGATACCGAGGGCGATGGAGTCTCTGGGGAGGGAGACGAAGAGCTGAGCCCGCAAGAAACCGGTGTAAGGGAGCGTGCGAAGACTCTCTTCTCTGAGCCACTGTCGGCCATAATGAAATCGACTGTCGTCGCCATACATTCGCCGAAATTTCTATAAAGTCACTGTGTTTTGTAATGAATTCTTATTATTATACCATACCAATGAAAAATTTGTATTTGGTACCATTTCGGGATTACATAATGAAAGCATACACACCGATTTCAAAACATAAGTATAACATTTATCGATAAAAGAAAACAAAAATATAATTTTAGGCAGAACAACCTGCGAAATTTCTATAATGTCACTTTCGTTTTACACGGATAAAGTTGAAATTAACGATTGTTTCTTTTATTTCTATTTTAATATCTGGTGTAACCTCCATTTTTTCGAATTATATTAAAAATACGAATGGGCATCGAGGAAACTAACTTTTGTAGCGTTTCGGTTTTAACAGATATCCACGCTTCGTTCACCGCATCCCTTAGTTCGCTGATGGAGTTGTATTGTTCGCAGTTTTTATAAACTTGTCGCGCAACGATACCCCAAATTTTTTCAATAGGGTTTATATCAGGGTAACAAGCAGACCATGGCAAAACATTGATGTTTCTTTCAAGAAGCCACTGCTTTGTGTGCTTCGACGCGTGTACCGCAGCATTATCATGCTAACGAATAAAATTGTCATCTTCAATATTTTCTGTGAAGGGTATTAGAACCGTGTCTAGCAAATTTGTAGATTAATAGAAACTGTAGATTAAATTTGTAGAATTTATAGAAACTTCGCACTTGTGCTCTGCATCATGCAGAAAAAAATCAAAACAAACATAAATAGTGAACATAGCGGTCTAGAGTGCGTAGTCCCTCTATCCGAGTGTTAACAAGGCACAAGGCCAGATACGATAAATCAACGAAAATGGTGATATTTTCCAAATATCTATAAATATGAAGATGACTTTATAGAAATGTCGGCCACTGTATAATCGAAACTGGTAATTGGACCGCGTTCCGAGTCTTAAGAAGCGCTTCGGGATCCGGCACGAGAAGTGAAAAGAACCGTGAAGCAGGAAACGAAAGGTCAAAGCGAGCCACGATCAACCAAAAGAAACCCCCGCGCGCTTTGCCTAATGTAAGAGAGGACTTTTTGATCCTGACCGTAACCTAACTTTTCATTAGGCGGAGGCCCTACTTTATTAGGTGGAGATTAGATGGACTGGTTTAATCAGACGAAGGGAAATCGTCTCGGAGGCCCGTGTTCCCGCAAGAACAAGAGGGCGTATCGCGTCGGATCAAATTAACCAGGGGATGAGGGTTTGCACCCTTTCCTCATGTTTTCGGATAATTTATTCCGTGCTCGGGGCTGTTTGTCGCCGACCGGAACTCTTCGGGCAACGATTCTAAACACACAGGGTGTCCTGGAACTACGTGGTCAAGACAAACGCGTTCCTGATGAATTATTAATAGTTGAAGATTAGTGTTTTTTTATGGTTGTTTCGTACTTTATTTTGTCTCTGGGGATGCGTACCAGCAATTAAAAATATTAGATCATTCAGGGTAGGGCTGACGCAACGGAGGGCCACGCCTCCGAGCAGGGCCGCCGCGTGGGTACGAGTTGGCCGTGTGCAAAAGTCAGGAATGTGTTTTACTTGATGCTACATTTTCGGACACCTTGTATGCATAAGCACGGTTCACGTAAAGAGGGGAGCCAGCGAATTAACTTCCTGTGAAGACGCCGCGAAAATTGGTAGGTCCTCGCGACGGCGCGGCGCGGCGTCCAATTATACACAGCCACTGTTTTAAGATGTTTCATAATACACTTGTTTTCCCTTGTGCTCGCGTGCAAAACGGTGGCAGTGTCTCGGGAGAAAATAGCAATCTAAAGTTCAAACGACTTTCACCGCGGTGGAAGGCAGAGATGTTTACATCGATTATGGTAAAAACTTGATTCCCCTTGCGGTTTGGAGATCGGTCATCGGTTTTCTAAGTGAAACGTTCTTTAGACGCACCGCGTACACAATTGCTGGGGAATGAACGAGTCTGATCCGTCACGCACCGAGGTGAAACGCTATTCGGGTATACTCGGGGGACCGTTATCAGTGATCCAATAGAGAAAAAAGTGGTAAAATAGCCCGATAGGGAGTTCGAAATTATTACAAAAGCAGGTGAACAGTGAAGAAGCGTGTATACCGGGTGGCTTTTATTTCACGGCGTGTTAAGGGTCGTTTCTACAACGACGTTATCGTTTCTGAATGGACGGGAGACCTCGCCGGAGCACGTAATTGCCTGAAAATGAATTTAAACGGAGACCTATCGAAATGGGCAGCTCGCCTAACAGACGGGAGATATTTTAATTGCGAGTCCGCGTTAATTACCGTCGACATGGAAATTGCTTCTAAGATAATGAAATATAATTCTTTGACTCCCGTTTAAAAACGGACGACCTGACAAGAAGGGAAAAATGGTAGACAATAAAGGGACGATTCCCGATGGATGAACGGTCATCGGGACAGTTCAATTTCGAGAGATCAATCCGACGAATTTTTCCCGTACGGTTTGCAGGATGCAAACACGTGCTCGAGAAAGATCGATAAAGCAATTTCGTAATCTGAGAACACGTTATCGTTGCCGCGCGTTGGCGGGAAATTCACCCCCGGGAACTCAGCGTTTTCGTTATCTCGGGATTTAGGGGATCCTCTCCCACGCGTCGCGACTGAATTAGTTGACGAGGAAAAAAACGGTGAGAAGGGGCCAATGATCGAACAGTGGGCCGGGTACGTCTGTCGACCGGTAATCAACGCGATGCCTGATAAGGAGCGTTAATTGATTGGAGAACGCCAAATGTTTCTTTTTGGATTAACAAGGAGAGGGTTTAGACCGGGGAGTACTCAATTATCAAAATGAATATTGCGCAGCAACGACGAGGTACTCGATTTCAAAATGAATATTGAGCAGCAACAACGAGGTAAACAATTTTCGAAATGAATATCGAGCAGCAGCAACGAGGTGATCGATCTTCAAAGTAAATATCGAGCAGCAGCAAAGACGTACTCAATTTTGAAAATGAATTTCCACAAGAACAACGAGGTACTCAATTATCAAAATGAATATCGAGCTGCAGCAACGAGGTATTCAATTTTCAAAATAAATATTGCGCAGCAACAACGTGGTACTCAATTTTCAAAATGAATCTCGAGCAGCAGCAACGAGGTGATCGATCTTCGAAGTAAATATTGAACAGCAGCAAAGACGTACTCAATTTTGTAAATGAATTTCAACAACAGCAACGAGGTACTCAATTATCAAAATGAATATCGAGCTGCAGCAACGAGATACTTAATTGCAGAAGCGAATAGCTAGCGTCAACAAGGTCAGTTCCACTAATGAACGGCCTCGGTGGGCACCGTGATCCAGCACCGATTGATTCATCAAAAACTCTGTTTTGACCGAGTAGTGGGGGTCGTTGACGAGCAACCGATGGTAGCGCAACAGTCTGCTGTCACAGCGCAGTCCCGAAAGGACGTGCTAGAATCCTAATATCCGGCGGGGAGCGTGATCACGTTCCCCAGACCGTCGACGAAGACAAATTGAACCGTACGTCTGACAGAATTCAGTATCACCGACCCTGACACCGCGCGCTCCACCGTAGAAATAGAATTGGCCGGCGTTCAGCGGCCGTACCACCGATAAATATGATTCGCGTGCTAAGGGATCACTAGTACCCGTGATTCCCACAGACCCCGGAACCGGAAACGAAATTACCCTGACCGATACCACCATGTGCGTAGTCTTCTACGTAAAATAATTTTTCAAGCGAAGAATAAACTTACTTAGCCTCGAGTAAAACGTTTTCCACGTATTTTCTACAAAATTTCGACACGATACAGCAAGTCCTCCACGAAATTGAAAAACGGCCGATAATTCGATAATATTGCGAGCCGAAGTCGATGGCGCGCGATCAATAAAAAATTCGATGTTCGTAAAATATATATCTGTGAAAAAAATGTCGACTTTCGTTTGCCAGTCGCCGACCGTGAATCTCTTTTTTTTTATTAGCGCAGTGACATATTTTTATTATACCTCGACAGTATTTTTCATTTAGAAAACTTTTCGCGAGAACTCGATTCGAATATCTCTCCCTCGGCCACTGCAAAGTAAAATATTTTTTCCACACCACAGACCTGTAAATAATACGTAAATATTTTTCTTTGTGAATCGTTCAATTCGATTTCGACGAAATTCGGCAAATAACATTTTCGCTATTTACCAACATTAATCAATTGAACGTTTGTGCTTCGGATTTTCGAATTTTATGTATCGACGGTTAAAGTGCTCTCGATTTTTTGTTTTGTACACCTCTGCTTGAAGCAGTTCCAAGCATTTGTTCATTAACTTTATGATCCCCGGCCGACACGTGTAAACATCCAGGGACGACATCCGGACATCCCGGATTCCAGAGAGTTTTGCCTCGTTGATTTCCTCTGCAAATTAATCGCGAAACGAGATCAGCTAGATATACAAATAAGATAAATAATAAACATCACTCTTGTAACACGCGCATCGCAATATTTCGAAATGCGTAAACGTTTATACGCTTTGCAAATTAATAGGCCGCCCGGTCAATAATAACTATGTTACTGTAGAAATGTCCACAAAGTTTTATTAATTGCAACATTACCGACCTCGAGCCAAGAGGCAATTTCTCACGCGTATGCAAACTTTTATCGCTCCTAACGAGCTGGATGGACTTTGACAAATTTCTGGTTGTTGAACTTACAATTGGACAAGTTATTGTATTCGGACAGGTTTGTATTAATTCAATTTCCACGAGTTTCCAATCGTTGAGTTTCGAGGAATTTCTGTTCATTGAATTTTGCCAAATTCGTATTTATCGAGCCTTGATAAATTTGTTTTTATTCTATTCTCCCCGAACATTTATTCGATATAAAGTTGGACTGCATAAAGATCCGCAGTCTAATCGTGTCTCTATTAAATGAATAAATGGCCAGATATTGGAAGTTGACAGGTTTCCATTTTCCATGAAAACAAAAAGGAAAACCAGAGTGGCACTGTATAAAGACAATTTAGAGGAGCTTTTCACGTGAAAACACGTGTCGTCGATATCGCTCGACTATTTTTCTGTCGTGTACCGTTTTGTTTTATTCCAGTTGCCACGTTTCATTTCTTTTTTCGAACGAGAATATACATTTTCCTCGGACAATGGTAACATAACACGCGTGAACCTCTGATCGACAGAACCGCAAACCAAAAAGGACGAAGCTTTCAATTCATTCTCCGACAAGGACCATGACATTCTTTTTCCTAATACGATTATTAATAATTCGATAATAATTTCATACAACGAACTTCGCTATTAATCCATCGACGGGATAATCCAGGATCTTGTTGGTATCATAAGTTTTCGACGATGATCGTCGGAAAATTCGATTCTCTTCCATTACAAAAATGATGAAAATGTAATCGAACATCTTTGTGAAATTTTATGAACTGCTCCTTTCGAAACGAAAAATCTCATCGAAAACCTTTCATCGTGTTACAAAGAGAATCAGATTTATTAATTTTTCGGAGATTGCAAAGGGTTTAATATAATTAATGTGTGGGAAGAAGTAATCGCGCAGCTTCCGGATCCTGGAAATTCTATTTGAATCCTGATCCCGGATTGTTCCCGATGATACGCCACGTGTTTCATTAACAGCGACACCTAATTAAATTCCTCCTTAGTCGGGGGATGAATCGCAATTAGTCCGATTCTGTGTCTCCGCGTTCTCGTTGGCACAATGATCCACTAGATCTGATTCTGACACAACGGGAACAGTCAATTCAGTTCAATAACACGGCGAGGCACTTGACAATGAATAGACGATGTAACAAAAGACTTGGTGGACTAACCAACCTGCGATATCTTCATATTTGTTTCGTGTAAAAATATAATTTAAAAATAAATTTATTCTTCTAATATGTTATAAGTGCGTAAAATCCGTTGTCTAATGATAACTTACTATGTAGAATATATATACTGTAACTAAAATAAAACAACTCCGCGTCCTCGAACAATACTCCCGAATACGTGGTTTACAGAAAAGCGTAGTAGAGAAGCCAAATTAAACCGAACCAATTACTAATTGCAGTGGCCAGGTGCTTGTTACTGACATTTGGTACGAAAATGGCCGCGGCAGTCGAAGTGACTAAAGGAAACGTACCGCGTTTCCATCGGCTGTCTGTTCGCCGGCGCGACAGCAACGGAAAAATCGCGGGGAAACTGGTTCAGCAGCGGGGAGGGGGTTTGATTGCCGCGGAAAATGCTGCTGCAGATGAAAGGCTCCCGCGAACTCTTGTCCTCTCGCTCAACAGAGAGGGAGAAGACGGGCATTTGTACGTGTCGTCGAATATATGTATATCAGGGAAATGGAACGCGAAGAAGAAGGGGAAGCCTCTATCTCTTGTCTCCCTTCTCCCTTATCTGATTTATTCCGCGGACAAATTGAGCAAGTCGGAGCTCGGGACAATTGAAAATCGCCGCACCCTCTCGCCACCCCGTCGCAGAACTTGAAAGTGGAATAATTCACTTTTATATTTCGATTCACGGTCCATGAAAGTCCCCCTCGACTCAAGAGTTTGTATTCGTTCATTCTATTTCGAATGAGTCGAGGTGGTTCTACATTATTCTGCCAATTTTCAAATTTCGGGCTCAATGCGCTACCTGGAAGCATCGTCGCCCAACTTTCAGATTTCGATTCTGCCGTTTACGACTTTTTGAAAAAATGTTTCCCCGATCCGATCTATTCCACATGTCCCAGCGTGCCCCGGTGAAATCCTGCACGTGGAAAAATGAAAACAGCTTGTTCCTTCGAGACGCGTCGGGGTAATATTTCTCGTTTTAATCACCTGACCATCGATAATTAAAACAACGTGTCGGGCTTCCGAGGCGTAACAGGGAAAATGGCGACCGTGCGAGAAACAAAAAACAGTGTGCGCGCGCCCTAATTGGAACGCGTACAAATGAACGATTAAAAACACCGTCTGGCCGGTTCGATTTTTCTTTTTTTGTTTCCCTCACTCTGTTTTTGCTCAACTTTTTCTTCAATCGGAATTACCTAACGCGGATAGTTTATCATACGCTTCCCATCGATTCCCGCAGAAATTATGTCCGATACAATGCTCTCGAGAGTCTTTTCAACTATTATATTGCTTGGAAAAGTTTCGTCTGAGGATGATAGATGATTTTCCGACGGTTTTCGTATTAATTGCTCTCTTGGACGCACTTCTACGATGCTCGCCCAGCAATCCTGATCGATCATTCTGTATTTATTTGTTCGTATTTTTTATTAGGTTCATTGTATCCGCAGGATGGAACGGAACATTTTATTTATACTGTCGAATGGTTATTTTAAAACTTTTCTACTGTAGCACGTTTGTTTTGTAGGAGCTCAAATATCTATTGTTACGAGGTCCATTGTACAGCCTCAAATTTTCACTAAAATCTACAGTCAGCGTTTTCTTCCCAAGAAAACAATATCGCCGCCATTGTTCACCCACGCCATTTTAATCATGCTAAAAGGCAGGAAAGTATGCTGAATCTACACATCGTCATTTTGATAAAATGTGAATAATAAATTATTCACTATCGCTATTTTGATGAGAAGATGAACGAAAATAATTTTTTTTATAATTTTGAAATTTTAGAATTTATGTCGACTCTAATGGCCGACATTTTAAGTGAAGCATAATTGGAACTGATTGTTCGAACATCAAACCGTGCTTTATAAAAGTAAGAATGCTTGTTGACTGCATTATTCTCAGCAAGGTGTTCTGGTTTCTAACAAAGTAAATGAGAGAGGAAGTTCGATTGTAGGGCTCTGTGAGCAATGGTGGTAGTAATTAAGAGTACTTTCTCGGGTTCGTGCCAGGCGAAAACCATAAAGCGAGGCCCTTTCATGTTTTATACTTCGCATAAAGTTAATGTTGCACTCCACCGACGCAGCAAGGTGCTCCGTTTCTATCGTCAACTTTCGTAAACGAGCTCTGTCTGCCCGAAAATGCCTCCCTGAAAATCGCACGATTAATTTTCTCACGAAAATATCCGATTCACTATTCCAAAATTATATTTTATATTTACTACTCTGTACTTGAATTCCGACAGAACTGGTCAAACTTTATAACAACCAGCAAACAGAAAACATATTAACAATTTCATTTGGGGCAAACGTCGAACTAAGGACACAATCAACAGTAATTATATAAACATCGCTATTGGATTTTGAAGTTTATTGAATCATGCTATTCATTGCAAGCAGTGCTGTGTAATATTTTATGCCTACATACATTTCTGTGTATACAGAATTCTTCATAAAATAAGCTCTACAAAATTTATGCAAAAATGCAAAAAAGCCAAATAAAATGTTCGAAGACTCACTGATTAAATGTGAATGTTTTGAACAGAAACTCCACGGATCCTGAAGAAAAATGGTCGCCACAGTGTGGTCCATTAGCTTCCGGCAAGTTTGCACGAGACACCGCGGTCGAGTAATTCGATTGCCGGCTAATGGCTAATGTCAAATGAAAATAATTATGCCAGCGTGTAATAAAGCATCGATACCTGGCCGCGCGTGGGACGCACCAGCGGCATCCATTACACGTGCAGGACATTATACGCGCTGTACACGGTGAAACTTCCGGCGGAAACTGTCTCAAAGGGAGCTGCCTTAAACTGGCGTTATCGACCACCATTTCGCAACTTTGTTTACCTCTGGCAGACACAATTTTAATCCGCCGTTCCGTTCGTAAACGATCAGCATCTTGAGATAATATTAGACTGGCAAACACCGAACCACACTGCCCATTACCGAGCAAAATGGCTCCGGTCATTTCTGTGATCATTTTTTAACAGGGTTGCAAAGTAGACAAAATTGTCATGTCAAATCTTTGAAATTATGAACCCTTTGCACTTGGAGATATTTTAACTGGAAAATTAAACATTTCTTCCGAATACTAATCAGCTTCGTTTACTGTCAAGGTCAAATCTACTTGGGAGACAAACGACCAGCTCGATGCACCCTTGAAGAGAGCATGCTTGCACTGGAAAATGGTCAGGAATTTTCAAAGCGTTCCTGGAAAACGGATAACGACCGTTTAGACTGAAAATTGCAAGCTCCCACGGAACATTCCGAAATATGTTTCCGAGATACATACTCTGTGACAGTGTAGAGCACGTCGAGTACGGAACATTTAACGACTTCCTTTGCCAATAAACGTTCTAACAGATCTAATAAAAATAATATATTTTGAAATTCTTATAAAAACGATCGTTTGCTTCACCGACTAACATTTTCGCTCCACATTGTTGCTTGGGAAAATGGTAAAAAATCTTACAAAAGAAGGAAGAACATCTTTTTTACAATGTTCTACTTAAAAATAAATGTAGAATCGATCAAAAAAGACTTAACTGTTGGTACACCTGATGCACCCATAAAATTAAAATATATTCCCATGTTTTTTAACGTTTCCAACAAGGGCTTTATACACAATCTTGTTAATTTGCATGTTTCACCAAATTTGCGACAATGGGCCTCGAGAAGATTGAACAGAAACAATTAAATGAAACGTTTTGACCAATATAATTGATCCAAAAAATCGATAACGCCGATTAGACTAAATTATCCGACTAGCGTATTTCTACAGGGATAATTTCCCGTCGAAAAGCGCGGGACACGGATGTTCGGCGCCGTCGAAAATTTATGCAGCTCATTAAAAGTTTTCCTCGACGAGGCGCATCAATTTCGCCCGCTTAATCGCGACAGTAATATCATTATTCGGTCATCCGGTAGGGGAGGAGGGAAGCCAAAGTTGCATTCGGTCTTTATACCCTCCAATCGTTATTTCCACCCCTCCCTCGGTGATCGGGTCGATCGTGACCCGGAACGTGAAATTCCAATTAAATGGTCATTTGTGCAATTCATAAGAACGAAACCGCTTGCCGAATACAGTCAAGCCAACAACACGATTTACCGTGTTTACTAAGGGTGGATTATATGTCCCAAAGACAATTTGGATCAAAAATAATTCTTCAAAAATCAATTTTTCCGTCTGACAAGCACAGTGAATCGTGCGATGGGGTAAGTGTCAGTCGAAGGAGACCGAAGGAACGTGCGAAGCACATTTTCCACTTTTTCACCCCTTACACTCCCTTTCAGCCCTGCACACTCTCGCGAAATGTCCTCGGCGAACGATCGATTTAGTTTTTCCTTTTGTTCGAACGTCAGCCTTCCTCGCTTATGCATTTTGCATTGCTTCTATCGCGAGACTTCCTCTCCGACGACGCGTGAAACAAACTGTTGCTCGCGCGAACGCAACTTGTGCGAGGGGTTGCGTCCTAACCGGTATCATTCGATCTATAGTATCCGTGAAAATGTTGCAGTGCATGCCACCTACTCGACACAATTTTTCAAAATAATCGAATTAACCCCCTTCCCACTCTTCATCCGTTAGTAAAACAATTCTTAAAGATTTTAAAAGAAAATTTTTTACACAGTTCAATAGTTTGAAATGGTACAACTTTCGTTGAAATACTTTTCAGATATCTCTCACCCTTCTTCGGGTACTTCATGAGAAAGTCAATTTTTTCAGAGGGGTGGTTCCAACCCCGAAAAGAGGGGTTGGAAACTATAGCTCAAGCAAGATGGTGATTCTTCGAAAGCGAATGGCGAAGTGTAATCTCCATCCCCGCGGCCACCCTCATCGCGATTGTCACGGAAGTGTGGAGAGGGAGGGGTTGAATTTCTCGGAGACGAACGGAAGCGCCGGAAGTTGTTTCAGTTTGTCAGCGGGATGAAATAAGGACGACGGGGATGAAAGTCTCTGTGTAACTGACAGAAATCACCTCGTAGAAACAACTAGTAAGCCGATTATATTGCTTTTTTAATGTATTTTTTTCTGAAAATTGTCACAATACCAGAATATAATCAAAATTTGTCTGAATTAGACGAATTGAAAAATACTTTTATATCATTTTCAACCTATTGAACATATGAAAAGAGAGAGAGAGAGAGAGAGATAGAATTGATTTCTATGTCACTCCGGTTTGTTGCAATTCGAGTGGAAAGTTTTTATTTTGCATAAAGATCCGCTGTTTAACAATAAACTCCTACAACGCGCTTAATTTATCGCATGTTCTCAGCGCGAAATGAATGTTTTCAATTACGCAAAGGGCTTCGGCAAGATCAAAGGTACCGTCCATGTTACTCACAGGCTGCATCGGATAGGCTGCGCTACCGACGAAAAATTCCCATGCCCAGGCGAAGATTCGCGCGCAAATGTGCATCGACGTCAGTGCCAGATTATAGGCTCTAGTTCCTCGTGACGGACTCTTATGGTGTCCACGTGACAGTCTCCCCACCACAGTCGCGTCGTTGTTCGGTTGAACGGAATTCTCCGGGTTGCATTGCTTCGAGTTCAACTTTTCGCGCCATTAGAGTTACATGTCCTTTAGAAAATCCTCTGTCTTCATGCACGCTGTAGTATGAGAGAAGTCTAGTCGTAGCGGAAGACGTTCAGCTGAAGGTTTGTCTTCTTAGTCCCCCGCTTAGTGCTATAGAAAATCCCGACAACCGATTCATCAAGCCTCTAGCTTACTTAGGGGATGAAATGGGGTGTGTTTGATCAATCGATCGGGTGCCCCTAAATGCTGAGAGTCCTTGCTGGTTCCGAAGACGGGGTCTAGTCGATGACGATCGCTCGAGTCCTCCAGTTTCGAAGCTAACGCGTTGATTTGCCAGGTCGAAACTTCGCTAAGTAAATTAGTGCCAGTCCTGTTTCAAGCTTTCCCAAATGGTTCAGTCGACACTGGTCACTAGAATCCTCCGGGTTCGTATCCTGGACCCCAGAGCTCCAGAATGAGCACCTTCGAGGTAGCAATCCTCTAACACTAACCCACTTAGGACCACCGTCAACACTGGACACCAAAATTCTCTATTACCAGAGACGTCACCGCAGGTCCCAGGCGATTACACAATGGTCTGTCAACGGCACTAACTCGATCCCTATTCCCACTTACTCATTAAACAATTACCCGCCTCCGCAATAAGAAAGACTACACCGTGTTAGCTCGAACAGCACCTACACCTTAGCAACCGGTGTTACCGGCCTATATATTCGACGAGCTACTTGTTGATCGACACGAGCACCACACGAGCGTCCAACTGGGACAATTTCCACGGAGTCCACCGAGATTTTCTGTCACCGATCCTAGAATGTCTCCTGGTCAATGATCGAGGCACGGGATCGATGAAGACCGTGTTCTGTACCCTGTGACTTTGGAAACGATGTGCGCGACGTGATCCCGATGCTGGGTTAAGGGTTGATTTATGGAGAATCTTGCGAATTTTGTTGGTTTTTCGGCTGGTTTATTGGGTGGACAGAAAGCTGTTGAGAGGGAACCGTTTCCGGAACGACCGGAACACACGGGAGTACATGCTCCTCGGAGGGACTGGGCGACACTGACGGAAGAAACGTGCGCGTGCCGCTTGGGAACACATAGGGGACGCGGAACGCATGTCAAAATCAGTGTCTACGGGGATGGTTTGCAATCCTTCTCAAGCGGACCCGCTTAGGTGACGAACGAAATTGAAATAAAATATTGGAACAACCCTGTCAGACCGATAACCGACCTACCCTCCACCCCCGAACGGCTTATGCCACAGAAATTAGACTACGTCGAGGTGGAAAGAGGCCGCTGGCCTTCGTATCGAATTAAAACATCGGGAGTCGACGCAAACTCCCTTGATCAAAATATAATGGTTGAATCATTTAGCAAATAGGGGAATTTATTGAAGCCTAGACCATTTCAAAGATTCGATAAGGACAGGCTTTCCTATGAAATTGACGCAGTCGGAGTCGAATTAAACTAACCTCGATAAAAATTTAAATGGTTGAGAAAATGGTTGAAGAATTGACTCAAATGTTTTCTTTAAGATACAACAGAACTTTCCCTCCAACCTAATATTTCAGTACTCGAAATTATTCAAGACAGGCTTTCTACCCTCGATAGAGGTTTAAACAATTTTCATTGAACAATAAATAGGGGGATGTGCAGAACCTAACAACTTTTCTATTTAAATTCGTCGAAATAACACTTTCAAATTCAAACCGAAAGCGCGCGAAGTGTTTGAATACCAAATCCGTGTCACAGATGGCGACCCAAAGGCTTTCCAAAGGTTTTCCAAAGGCTTACCAAGCGATGATATATTCAATTTCGAAAATACCATCGCTAGGAATGGTCGAAACGCAATTTACCAGAAGAATGTTTATTTTTTAAACATTTCTTTTCTAAGATTCACCGTTACAACCTTTATGAATTAGAACCAAAATATATTATGTAAGTTAAGTTATACATAAAGTCGTCTGCTAAAGTTTAGCAGCTATTTAAACCAGCAAGCTAACCTAACCTAAGCTATTCATGCTGACAGTTGAGAGCCTACAGATGTACTTAAATGTACTTATATATTTAAATACTGCAATACTGAAACATTTATTTATTAATCTACGGGCATTCGACGATCCGTTGTTGCAGCTGCTTTTTCCAGCTGGCCTTATCTAACGAAAATAAAATAGTCTTCTCCGTGTCGAACAGCTGATTATTGAATCGAAATTCTGCGAAACAAACAGGGCAGTTATCTGAGCGAGATCCATACGCATGACCACTTCGCAAGTTTTCGAACGTGACCGTAAAATAAATTTCATACGCTCGTATAATTTTTATCGGAGCGAGATGACGCGTTTTCACAAATTATTCGCGAAGGGAAAGTGTTCTGTGATCGGAATGGTGCACGTCGGTGCTTTACCTGGTACAGATTATCTCTTAATTTAGAATACATATCGTAAGATTTATTAAGAAGAACATTCTAGACTATAAAAATTTAAAAATACAATTTATTCCGTTAGATAAGATTGCGAAAAAACTTATTGACTGCTGCTCGTATCATCGTTTCCGAAGTACCACCGTATGATTTATCTTTATTCCCGATACAGGAGAAAATATCTGTTATAAATAACGTTCATCGAAAACAGCTTATTTTGCACATTTTTAATCTACTGTTTTCATACTTCCGAGCGAAAATTAGTTACCCCACTTGGTCACCAAATTGTCTGGCCTGCGAATGTTTAATTGGAGTACATATGTTAATCGATGTACGCAGGGACTCCTCTACATAGACACCCCCTGACGAAGATTGTAAACGATGCACTCAGAGACGCTGAAATTTACAGGGACTGTAATGTCGTAAGTTTGATAATAAAAAGCTGTTCCGTGTATTCCTAACCCTGTAATCTGTATTTTGTTTCAAGGATGGTATCCTAGTGGAAAATATGCACGATATTCCCTATGTAACAGCTGAAAATGTACTCCCCGAAACCACAGCGATCATGACCAGAGTGTGCACAGAAATAAGAAGACTGTTGCCCGCTCGTATACCCTGCGGTGTACAGGTACAGAACAGGGAATCATTATACAAGTTCTAATTCTACAGTTCTGGAATTAAATCCAAACAGATTTTAGCAGGTTGCAACAAGGAAGCAGTTGCGGTAGCGAAGGCTGCAGATTTCCAATTCGTCAGGGCAGAGGGATTTGTGTTTTCCCATGTTGCGGACGAAGGTTTTACAGACGCCTGTGCAGGTACTTTATTGAGGTACAGGAAACAAATCGACGCCGATGACATCCTTATTTTCACCGACATTAAAAAGAAACATAGGTGATTTGTCGTATCTCGAGGGGAGACCAATTTGACATTCAGTGCTTTTGTTAACTCTGCTATCTGCCTGAATAGTTCACACGCGGTCACCTCGGATGTAAGCTTATCAGAGACAGCAAAAGCAGCAGAGTTTTTCTTGACCGATGGAATTGTACTGACTGGAACTGCCACCGGAGAGGAGACTAGCACGATGGAGCTCGCAGGTATTCCCCTTTAATACTGAAACCTTGGTAAAGTGTTTACATATGAATAATGTTTAGAGGTGAAAGAGGCTGCCAAAGGTCCTGTGCTGATCGGTTCTGGGATCACGATAGACAACATAGACAATTATTGCTCCTCCGATGCTGTGATCGTAGGGACCCATTTCAAGGTGAATGGACTTTGGAGCAACGGAGTCGATAAACAAAGGGTTCACGACTTCATAACGAAAATGAGGAGGAAGTGAAAAATCTCTAGCATAAGAATACTATACACTTTCCACAGTATCTCTGGGTTATTTTTAATACACAAGTCATTCACTTCTTCCATTCTTAATCGAGCTGTCCCTGTCATTACAGCAATTAGCGATAATGGGCGATTCGAGCGTATGTATCGACGGAAAAAATTAATTACATAGCAAAGCGGAAATACACGCAACCGGTTCCACGGAGCCTGTCCTTTACGTGAATAGACAGTTCCCCAAACGTATTTGCGACAACGTGTTTTCCCGAATAACAAAAAAAAACGAAAGAAACGCGTAATCTTATTTTAATGTCGCCGGTATGCGATTCTAGATTGCAGAAATCTTGGCAGAAGGGTTCCTCCGTTTTCAGCTGGTATGTGCCAAATGTGCCAAGGGGAAAATTCAGTATGCGTCCTCGCATTTATTAATGACAAATATCCGCGCAGTACTTCCGCGATGTACACGCTCTATGTACGCAAACAAATATTTGTTTCGACGAAAGACGCACACGCTAGAGAAACATTAGTTGCAAGTCAACATAGAGCAGCGGGTTTCCGAAGATGAAATTCGAACTCGTGTATCTAGAACATGAGATTAGAATTATTTTGCCATTTTATCATAATTTTGTCGTCTCGTAGAAACGCAGAGTAGCCAGCCCATTAAAAGTCCATTATCTCCGCGTATCCACCGCCTCCACTTATCTCGATGATCGTTTGCGTTTCGTAATTTTGTGAGCATTCACGGTTCTAAGCGAACGATGGTGTTGGTGCGGAGATTGCATCGGGCTCTGTTGACTTATATATATTTTTCGCACACCCTTTTTCTGGCCGAAAGTATTTTAGCGTTATTTCACAGTTAAAGAATTCGTTTCGACACCAGCTATTTTTATTAATTTCTGAAAAGTTTGTTTTATGTTCGATAGCCGGGTAGGGCACAGTAAGTGGCACCTTTACCCTATCTGAGCACAGAATAATTTGAAGTTTCGAAGGGTTCTTTGTTGCAAGAAAAATGTTTTCGATCAAAATTGACTTTTGCCTGCAAAAAGCGGGACTCCAGAGCATAGCGCCACCCGAGGACGAAAAATCAATTCGAAATGTGAGTACGCCGCGATTACTGGGTCGCTGGAAAACAAAAAGTTTCACTGTCGTACATTGACTCGTATCAATCCGACAGGAGGGATCCCCCAAACAGTATTGACAGGGCTGACTCGCGCAGGCGCCCTTCTGCTCGGACTGTCACTATGCCAGTTAGGTAGAATGGTGATGGCCCAATTTTATTGACTGCTTACCGTTCTACCCACAGAACCCCTCTAACAAACGCTACACGACTCGAAAACGCATGGGTTATACCATAAGTGAGGACTAGGTTAGATTCATTTCATATTTCGGGCGGGTGGAAGGATGGAGCACGATCACAACCATTTCATCAATTTTCCTTCATTTTTTCCGAGCCATAAAACGTGAGGGTTGGCGGGGTTTCACCGAGTTAGGTGAACCTTCGCAGCAATTGTATCAGGTCACGCCCTGGGTAATGGGATTTTGTTTTATGGTTCGGGAGGGTGAAATACAAAAATATATTCCACGTATGTATCTGTTTCACAGCTTCTATACACCTATCTGCATTTTTACAATGATTCACCTAACCTTTCCCATTCATAAACAACAATAGTCCCGGCGATTTTCAACAATGCCAATCGAAGTACCCTATCTACACCGATAGCATCTATAGAAGTTAGAATAATTGCACTAGAATAGATATAGCTAGTAGGGATGGCGTGAACTGCTATTTCTGGATCACTCGTGATTCGATCACGTTCGTTCGCAATCACGGTGACTTTTCACAGTGATTCGTGACTTTCGTGATCGCTTCTGACTGGCGGGGAGCGTAACTGTTCTTCGTGCAAGTCGCAGAAACATAATCTGTACGTTTTACATGAACAAAATAGCGAGTTGCATCGCATAAAGTAAAGGAATAACGAGGAATAATGAATAAAGTCATTGAGAATTCACTCTAGATCGAAAACTCATAATCACGTTGTGAATGAAGATTAAAGTGACGAGCGTGATCGTGATTCTGCGATCACTGATAAATCGCGGTTAGCGATTTTGCACGTCATCACTAATATCTAAATAGTATCCTAACTGGCAGGTTCAGTGACTCTATCCCCGTTTCATATTTCGAGAGACAGTGCTACGTATGATGCCATCTTGCTGGCGGTGTCGCTGCGAGCCAAACAAAATCGCTTTGTGCCTCGGCAGCGTAATGGCGGTGATAATTAGCCGGTGAGGTCGATCTCGAAAGCGGGATCCATTGTCTCGGGCTCGATCGTGCACCGTGGCTTTTCGCAGACTAACGGAAATTTAATGGGCGCTGGTAAAAAGGAAGTTTTCCAAGTGTCCCGACGTTAAACAGCGGGCTACCAGCTGTCCGCCCAGCTGAGCGTTCTCCCACCGTTATTACTCCTTCCCACCGTTGTATCAACGAACCTCGGGGCCCTCGCCGTCACCGGAGAGATCCGATAAAAATAAGATCGTCCCGCCTTATGAAACGTTCGAGTTACGCCGGCGGATGACGTTAGCGGAAACTATTCCGGATCCGCGAGCGAGCGAGCATCCGAAGGTCGACCGTAAAAATAAAAATCGGAAAACCTCCCCTTATCTTCCCGTTACCCAACGAACAATCCGGACAATCGTCCGCCCCCGTCGAACAAACTCTGTCCACATCATTCGACAACGCAAACAACGGCGCTCGGATTATCGACTACATATTTTATACAGCGTCGGGCGGCTGCCAGACAGTTCCCAAGTCAGTCGCGCATCGATTTTCCGGTTCCTGCATTCTCCAGCGATTTCGTTGGTTCTGTGCGAAGAAGCTTCTCACCATTCCCCCTTAAAGCAAATTATTTTCAACGGCAAAATCGTTCTCTCATCTCCGAAAATAACCGAGCGACGTCGATCGACCGACGTGTACCTCGAGAAACAAATACAACGGGGGTGGCGGGAGGAGGTGGTGGTACGCGACACAGATAAACAGTGCTCTCGCGTGTAAACAATCACGATTTATCGACGATCGATTTTCCCTTTTGTTTGGACGCGCGATGGACGGATCCCCAAGATACTACCAGATGATCGATCACACGCAGGGGCGGCACATCGACGTGGCACGTCCCTGGTATCGCTTTGAAAGCCCTCCCCCACTCCGGTGACACGGTACGCCCCCTCTCTCCGCTCCACGGCAACGGCTTGACTGCCCAGCCAGCCAGCCAGTCGAAATCAGCTGACGACTATTACTGCGGGCAGTTGCTACCACGGCTCCTCAAACGCAACACGGTTCAGGCGAGTGGCTCTTCCATTTCTCTTCCATCCGCAAACAGATACACAAACGTAGGCATCTACACACACATACATACGATACACAACACACACGCTGTCGATCGATCGTCGCCGATAACGATAGCGACGACGTTGTCATACCACAGAGCATCTCTCTTGTGTTCCCTTTGCGTCGTCGTCGTTATTGTTGTTATCGTCGTGTTCTACCTGTTAGTGAGAGCCCCAGCGTTGAAAGTGACCGTGTCGGGGATGGCTCTGTGCGAGCGAGAGTGAGTGAGAGCGAACGTACGAACGAAAGAACAAAAGTAGAAGAAAACGACACCGAGATATATCGGTGTAACGGCAGAGAACGCGTTCGTCCTGACGCGTTACTGTACGCGAACGGATCTCCGAGTGTTCTTTCAAAAGCAACACCTTATTCTGACTAAGAAAAACCGCTCTCCTAGCTCTTCTCCTCGTCCGTTCCTCCGGAGGATCGAACATACACACAGAGAGAGAGAGAGAGAGAGAGAGAGGGAGAGTGTACGATTTCGAGATCAAGGTCGCTCGAGTTCGGCTCTTTCGCTTGTGAGGGATGCTTGGCGAAGTGCGATGGACACGTCTCGGTCCGATTTACGAGGTAAAGCGACGCTCCGCCGCGTTCGGCTCTTGGAGGGTGGACAACGCTGCTTACGGTATTGTTTCGTAGTATAATATGAAAGAGACCGTGGAAAAACGGGTTTTTCGGATCGTCCGAACGACGGGGAAGATCGTCCGTGTACGTGTGACACAATCCTCCGGGAAACGAAAACAAAACACGGGGTCTCCTTCTCTGTATGTACATCGTAACAATAACAGTATTCCAGACGACCGCGTTGTGTTGATTTTCCAGAGAGAATAGTTTTAACTTGGATTCGTATTGCGTTCGTGAAAGTGATATTTGGGAAGATAGCGTGCGGTGTGTTGACGGCCTTGTACCGCGGTCAGGATCGAACTGAAGGAAATAGAGGGAGAGAGAGAGAGAAAGAGAGAGAGGGTGTGAATGTGTATACATAGTTGTATGCGAGCAGGAAAGGATTTCGAAGGAAAGAGTGTGTATGAGAGAGGGAGAAAGGGAAAAGATGATGTGGTAGTGGGGAATTCGATCGAAACAATGCAGAGAGCGCTTGGTAACCGCTTGATCGACGCGCGGGATTGTTAGAAGTGCAAGGGCAATGGCACAGTGGTTGTCACCGATCTGGACACACACGTACATTGCGACACACATACACACACACACACTCTGTGATGCCGTACACACGTATATTCGGATTCGTAGTCGCGCGCGCGCTTCTAGTAGAGAGGCTCCTCTAGTTCAAGGAAACTCGGTGGTGGGGGGACGCCCCCTTCGAACCGCAGGGTAGACACAAGCCTGGTTCAGACGCGTTCCTCGCCGGAAAACGTCAATTGTGCAATGTCGCCGATTCACGAACAGGGTGCGTGAGCCAACGCTGGCTATTCTCGGCCCCGATATACACCCGTTTTCCTACCCGACGTTTCAGACCGGGGAACGTGTGTTAACACCCCCCTTGGACCCGCCACACCACCGCCTTTCACGCCGAATATATATACACACACACACACACACATCACCAGTTTTTCTTTCTCCCCGATCTCTCTACCGATCTGTCTTCCCATTCGTCGGCTTCTCCGTGTTTACCGAGGGAAGACTAGAGAGAAAACTCTCTTTTTCTTCTTCTATCCCGTTCTCTCCGCGCTATCCTCTTTGTTCCGCTTCGGGAACACTGTTTATTCGTGATAGGTCTGTATCAGTCGAGCTGGATCACTAGATCTCGATCGGGAATTGGTCGTGCTTAGAATTCTCGGTTTCAGAGTCCTAGTGTTGGAAGATGCGAGGCTAGCAATCGATGAACACCCTCCGGTGAGTCACCATCGGCGTTTTCGAATGGTTGGAATTTCTCGTTTAGGGTAGAGGTGGTCAGATACCTGAAAATTCGGGTTCGGGACAGGACCCGAAATTTTCTGGGACCCGAGTTTGCGAGTGTGTTGGAGTAGTTCCAATAGGGATTTACCTCCAGCTGTCTCACGTACAATGGCCCGTTTTCTCGTGTAGATACGAATGTGTCCGATTGTTGGAGTGTGGTTCTATGTAGGTATAGTGACGGATGAGAATTACAGTTCGCGAAGTATGATATACGGCGCGAGGAAATTCACCGACGAATTGTCTGACGGTTATGGGTTAGACGTTAGACAGTGGTAGGTGGACTGTCCCGAGTTAGACTACGTGCTGTGTTAAGCTTGGTATATTGGATTCTGTCGTGTTTAGAGAGTAGGGACTGTTGGCTTCTTGCTGACGAATGCGTGTCTCTGGGGTTCTTTCTTTAGAAGTTTGTCATGCCTTCTGTAAATACTTAAAAATATTGCTGCAAGTATAATGATAATTTTCGATAACAACAAATGAGAATGGAAATTTCAGTAGCACATAAATGAGCATCCGGAAGCGACGACGCGCTACGTTTGTCTAGATTAGGTCTTGTCATTCAAATGACGTCAAGTTAGGATACTAAAGTTGCTGTGTGTAGCTGACGCAATACTCGAAGCAGCTATTACTTGTATTATAATTACATCGGCAATGTCCTTGTTAAGAATTCATTCATCAACCTCTCGACAAGTTGATTTTTTTTTTCGACAGTATCCGCGTTAGGCGACACAAGGTTAGGGTCTTCATTCGGCTGATGCAATTCACAGAGCGTCAGTTCCTCGTTTCACATTATCTCCCGCGAGATCTTTGTTAAATACTAATTTATCTGAAACGGTGTTACTGGAAAACGTAATGTACACTGTGAGAATTGTCTCGTCGCGATGATTTACACAACTGAGCGTTGAGTTAGGTGTTGTGAAGCTAGGTATCATAAAGCTCGGCTCCGGGGAAGTTCAATTGTCTAGGTAGACGGTGAAGTTTATTGGCTTCGTCTTGACGGCTACTTGTGAATGTTGCACGGGTTTTGCACTCCAATCGAATACTTACCTCAAAGTAATTACTAGACTGCGGATTTTATGCATTTATGACAAAAATATGTACGTACAATTTAAAGCAGTGGGCATATTAACACATTACCGACCGGTGATTATTGCATAATTTTGAAAAATCTATGGTGCATGGCTGAACACTTTAATGGATCCTTCAATAGCAACAGCAATTTTCATTGTGAACTAACGAGTCAGCCTCAATAACGTCATCTAATAGTTTCATTTAAAATTGTAATGTAGAAGAAAATTTCTATGCTTTCTTTTGGTACAGCAGAATTTTTGAGAAACCTATTAATAGGCTTCCGGTAGGTAAAGTCTTAAAAAGATTTAAGGACATCGGTGTACCAGTATCAACTGTATACGATAATTAGACGAAGAAAAACATTTCTAGGTGGCCCCTGTTTCTTGCAACTGAGCAAGTATTCAGCATCGAGTCTTGCGTTTCAATATTCTTAATGGGTGAAATTGATTTGCAAAAGGGTGAATTTGGAGTGCAAAACTTCTACTGAACCAAAAAAATTCTCCACGAGACCTGTACCCCTGTAACGCGGTTCATTCGTTCCGTGTGATACCGAAACCGTGTCTCCAGCGTATTGCGTTGCATCGAAACCGTATTTTCCGTGTAATAAGAGGAAAGTAATCCGTGGCTGGACGAATCAATCGACGGGTTCGAAAGTTGCGGCGCGTATCGGCCCGCGGGTCTTCTATTTTGGCCTTCATCGATCAGCGGTCGTATTATTAGAAACCCTCGCAAACCTGTACACACAGAAATTTCATCACGGTCTCGTCTTCTCCGTCCGGCAAACTGGTTTCCAGGCGATTCCACCGTTCCGGAGTTCCCCCTCTCCACCCTCTCGATGGGAGAGGTGGGGGGAGCAGTAGTGAGTGTCTTTCTTTCTTTTTCTCTTTTCGCTTCGTTCGGCGTCCCACGGACACATTGACCCCGTTGTCAATCGGTTTTGCCCGCCGATTTCGCGAGAGTACTGTGCAGCGCGAGCACCGTTCGTGTACCGACCGTCGTTTTGACGCGAGTCGGATGCCAACAAGCTCTCTCGTCGACTGTTATGTAAACTATCGTCGTCGGCGACGTTACATAATTCGCCAGAGATAAAAACGGGAATGTTTCTTTTGGCACGCGCGTACCGCAACGGACCCCACAACACACAATTGCTCCGATTGATTCAGCAGTATCCAGCGGCTCGATTTCCGGGGAAACCGACTCGACGCGTAGCGTTCGCAGACTGAACCGGATCGGCGACACTGTATTTCGATGTTTGTCCACTTCAGGATCGATTAAAAAAATATTCAGAGCTGGAACGATCCTCTTTGATGCAGCGATTATTTATTTGAACGGAAAACAGAGTGGGAATAGTGGTCGGATATATGTATAAATAACCTGTTTTATATTTTTCATTTCACAATTGTTGAAATTACGAAGTTGATCAGTATCCAAATAAGTAGAAGAGGCTTATCATTTTGATAAGCTAAAACATTTTGATCTGCTGGAACTTTCCAAACGTGCTCGGAAAAATCTCGAATACGTAGATCGTGTCTCTCGAATCCCCGAGTTAGTCCGTGTCCGTCGTGGCTCGTCGATGCTCGTTGGAAAAGGTTATGGGAGTCCCTTCTTCTTTGTATTCCGTATAAAGAGGCTCTATGCGGCGGAAAGAGAATGTCCGCCGCCAGCAATCCCTCTGTCGAGTTAGCTCCGCCAGCCTGACTCCCGAGAGCTATCATTCGTTTCTTCGGATACCGTTAGATGTGAATCGATGATTAGGGGAGCCGCAGAACTTCCTTTCAGGCACCCAGAAACCTGAACTTTGTCGGACATCTTCTTTTTCTTTGTTCTCTCCGACGGGAAATCTGCGTCGAAACTTACGATCGGTAATTTAATGTCATCGTCAAGGGTACCGCTACATATGTGGCATTTTAGTTTAAGTTCTTCCGCGGCAGGTACACGTGCTGCCTTTCTTCGCAGCAATTGTTCTCGTCGTACCGTTTTGTTCTATCGCATTCCGTTCTAAATTCCGCGAGGCGTTCCATTGAATTCAATGCTTTTCGGGGAACGAACAAATTTTATTCAGCTGTTCGAGCACTAAATTTTTTAACTGCGGTTGGACGTTGTACCGTTCAATTTCTTTGGCAAGAATGTAGAACTGTGTGAATTTTAATAATTTCTAAAATATTTTCGATCCGATCTGAAAAATCTATTTGCAAAATAATTGTTAAATTATTTACTAAATACTTTATACACCCACTGTGTGTATCACACGTGTAAAGTATATTTTTATATTTTGTCCCTGAAGCGTTCACTTATCGAGTTTCTCCGACGTGCGACATTTAGTATGGCCCCTGTCAGGCTCGAATAGACGAATAGAAAAACCCTCGCCTCGTACAAAAATTTAGGTCGTAGAAAATGACGGCGTAGCAGTTCTCTTTAGTATGCGGAGCATCTGATATTCCCCCCGCCACAAACTCTCCACTCACTCTATCGTCTTCTTCTTCTTCTAAAAGTAATCTACAGTCAGACTTTGTCTTCGCGGAGTAATGAAAAATATTCGTATCGCCGTAAAGCTGAACAAAAATAAAACAACGAGCTCCCGGTGTCTTGATGTTAGAAAAAGTCATTTTCGCGATAAGCAGAACCTCGAGTCACGCATCTGAATACACTAATTGTAAGATTAACAACGTGATTCAATCTTTTCTTCGTGTAATAATACCGCTCTGATACAAATCTCATGCCTTATCTACGAGGAATATTAAACAATCTGTATCGAAGAAAAATCGACAAGAAATGTTTCGAGATAGCATTGACTTTATCCGGCAGAAGTTGTTTAAAATTAGAACCAGTTTTTTGCTTAAAACATCATTTCTTAACACTTTACCTACCGGAAGCCTATTAATAGGATTTTCAATAATTGTGCTGTACCAAAAGAAAGCATAGAAATTTTCTTTTACATTGCAATCTGAAATGAAACTGTTAGATGACGTTATTGAGAGTGACTTGTTAGTTCGCAATGAAAATTGCTGTTGCTATTCAAGGTTCCATTAAAAAGTGTTTAGCCATGTACCATAGATTTTTCAAAATTATGCGATAATCGCCGGTCGGTAATGTGTTAAGATAACAAATTTTTTTATATATAAGTTCAATTTATCTGCTAGAATGCTAGGATATTTCTCATGGTAAGCATAGAGTTGAGATACTATACACGTTTTGCAGCATTTTGAAAATGTGGAAATACTTTAAATCCATAAAGATCCGCAGTCTGTTCACGATAAATTGAGTTCAAAAGGAAGCTAACAAAGGGAACGGACAGCAGCATTCTTCTGTTAGCGTTTCCCGAAGATTAGGCCAAAACTAACAAGAGGAAGGCCTCAGTCATCTGTCGCCGGTGCTCCAAAGTGCACGGCCAAGTGTAACAATGGTACCCAATCGTTTCCCATTACAAATCGAAGAACGCCACGCAATCGCTCCTCGAATCACCGACTCGCTGACTCATGACTCATTGCATTTTGCGCGGCAGCCGAGTCTGCGACTCACGGTTACCGTAATTGCGACGAGGAAAAGCTTCGCGGAAAAAAGGGAAAGAAACGGTGCGAGGCATTACCGACGAGGATCGTGTCGACTATAATGTCTCGCAAATCCCAAGACCTTTCTACTTCCATGCGTTGTGATACGGTGAAGCCGGATTAGAAAAGATCCATGCACTATAACCATAACAATACATCGTCGCTCTAGAACTTCCATGTGAAATCTGCATTTTTTCCGATTTTCTGGAGATTCTTGATTTTTTACATGCTTTGATTTCAATTTAGAAAAGAAACGAATTTCGGAATCTGGAAGCGATCGTGTGCTGGTTATGGAAACGCGAGATTGGTGTTGGAGAGTGCAATCTACCAGAAGCTCGTTCGCTCCGCGCTGATTATTACGATTATTATTATTATTCTGCGGCCGGTGAATTAATCGATACGTTTCTTCACGCCGTCTCACGGTGATCGGTGATTTATTTGCGCGATGTATCGCGCCAATTAACGTGCCTGCCCCTCTCCCCGCGATAATTTGTGTGCTCCGAGCGTTCGATTGCAAGGGCAGCAATAAAAAATACGAGACCCCCGAACGAATTAATGAAGATGCTGATTAGTTCATTGTCCTGGTATCCGAGCTCTGATTTATGGGGAAACGATTACTATTTCGAGAGCAAGTGGTTTCATCGTAGCTACGATGAACCGCGTAGACAGATTTGATTAATTTCTTGAAAAAATGTCCGGTATAATTTGAAACTGGAGGATAGATTAGATGCAAATCTAGCGCAATTCCAGCGTAGGTCAGGGTTGTCTGTTTCGGACATAGATCGGGAATTTATTGAATTCAGATTAGGCGTATAATAGATGCAAGTCTTGACTAGATGAGAATAGATTAAGGACAAGATATTGGAGAAAAAAAATCACGCATAGATTGAACACAGATTAGCGATAGATTAAGTGCAATTCCGAATCAGGCCAGGGTCTGATGATCATCGAACTTAAACCTAGATTGGATCGAGATAGATTAAGCGCACGTCTATCATTTTCGAAAATTTTTCTCTAAAAACGATTACATAGAATTAGATTGATCTGTGGTTGAAAGAAATGTCTTGATCTTCGAGTTAACATCGCTTCGAATTCAAAGGGTTTAGAAGGCACAGGCTGGAGCAGTTATAAGACAGTAAGAGCATGCGGTGTCTGACACTACCATTCGCTCCACGCACTAACAGAACGGCGGTTAAGCTATTAACGCGACCGCTACTGCGTCGCGGAAACATGTAACGAAGTTAATATGTTCCGCGCGAGTATAGATATCGCCGGACTGATAGACGCACGTGGTGAACACGGTCTCTCTTTCTCTCTCTTTCTCTCTTTCTGTTTCCCGCGGCCGTTCACGTCCGCCTACTTAACTCCGATGTCTGGCCAACCTTACGTGTGTCAGGCCCGCATCAATTTGCGGTTCCTGCCCGATTGTAAAACAATTTCCTATGCTGCTGTCCGCCGTCTGACGCAGACCAGGCATACAAGCAAATTTAGATTCGAATGCAATTCCGCACGGGACGAGCTCCAGTCTCATTTCGGTGCCTCCGCATCGCTCTACCCAGCCCAGGATCGCATAGATTGCCCGCAGAAAAACATCCACACCAAAAATACGAAAAAAATTCATGAACGTTCTACCTAGCAGCACGCACGACCGTGAATTATTTCAAAATTTTCGGTTGCATATCGATCTCTAAAAAATCAGCAATTTCGTGCTTCCGCATTTTCTCCAAAATCGACCTCGCAACCAAAAATTCGGAAATAAATCACTGTCACGTGTGCTGTTTGGTAGAACGTTCATAAGTTTTTTCGTAATTTTTTCTTCAGCAGAACAGAAGAAATAATTCGTATAAACTTTTAATAAACTTTTTTTTGTGTGTGTTGAACCGTTTTGTAGATATGAGCAGGCTATAGTTGCGCAGGTTGGGCGGTTTCGAAATGACTATAAAAAGATGATTCGAATCGCGGCAGGCAGGCGTTTGTACACGATTGTTCGTGTGCTGGTAGTACGTATGTATATTTATACATATGCATATAAATATATGTATGTGTATATATATATATATATATATATATATCCGAAAGGCGAGCCACAGTTCCAGCGATGAAATCAGAGAGTTTTCTGACGCAACGATAAAGCTAGCGTGATTAATTCGATTACGATTCACGAGGAAGCGAGCGCTCGCTTGATATCCGCGCGAAAAGAAACAGAGATAGCGTTAGATTCATTTGTATTCGAACGGTCGGGGGAAACGCGATATGTACAGAACAATACCAGCTCGAATACAATAATTAACAATAGACAGCTATTTTACAATAGCGACAGCTGTGTATTATAACGCTGCTATTCTAAATAGTCCATCCGATAGATCGACAATTTTCTCCGTGACATTTCCGCGTCGTATTGTACATTTTCTCATCGATCAGTTCGGATAATTAACTTGGTCGAAATAAACGATCCGAAAGTTCTGTGAAGTCTAATCGAGCGTTCTTAGAAAAAAGATTTCTTTTATTTCTTTTAAGACTTCTTTTATTTTTATATTGAACAACTTCCATAATTTTGATAACAACGATCCACAGAAAATTCACTTGAGATTCCTTCGAGAGGTATAACAGTCGATGACGAAAGGGAAGAAAAATGGCGTTTCGAGTGCTTCAAGGATCCGCGTTTACTACGAACTGCAAAAACCAAACCGTTGTCCATTTACACGATTACGTTCAGGGATACTTGGTATAATTAAACGGCGCGGCAACACGCTCGCAACATTGACCGCCGCGCGAAAAGAAAAGTCGTGGAAAAGCTCTGCGAACATTTATAAGAATTACATTTTTCTCCGCGATATTACTTGTCGTACGTTTCTCAATATAAATGATACAAGGCGTGCCCGATAACAATCAACTTAAATCTCGCAGATAATTTTAGGAATAATCTCAGACTTAAGAAAATATTTAAAGAAATGTTTTATCAACGATATTTATCGATAGACAGCGGATCTTTCTGCGAAGTAAAATTTTTGTGCATCATTTTCATGGAAATTCACCTACCGAATTTTTGTCGTAAACGCATAAAATCCGCTGTCGGTTTATCAGTGATGCTTATCAATAACACTTCGTCCACTTTCCGCGAACAAGCGAAACGAGCAAGTCGAGAGAGCGATCGATCTCCAAGAATAAATTGACATATTACTCAATAATCGAATTACGGATGAAAGAATCGGCAATGATGTTATCAGACATAAGAAATAAGATTAAGAGCGGCACGCATACAGGTGTGCCATTGGCGTAGACCGTCCCGCTCGGTTGGCATTGCACAACATTCGCGAAATGCTCGGGAGAGACGATCGTCATCGATCCTCGCTCGACGGTTTCTGCGTCGCGGTATTCTCGCAGGATTCAGCGTAAATCCCCGTGGCGCGTGCTATCCGATGTGTAACAGACTTGAAATAATTATAACATGGTGACCATGGACCAGATCGCGCGGTCTTACTGCGACGCGTACTTGAACGCACTTCTCCGCGTTGACAGTGCTAATTGCGCGACGATAGTCAATCATCTAAAGCGCAGCGCGATCTTTCTTTTCTAACTTCCTTTTTTAATAAAAACAGTGGCGGCTCAAGTCAAGTGAAGGTAGTACCAAGCGGTAAAAATTTTGGGGCCCTCAAACTAAAGTTTGAAATAGAAGTTGCAAGAAAACTCTCAAACTTCTCAACAAAAAAGAAACGTAAAAAGACTGAAAGCTGTGAAATTCGAGACCCTATGGTATCCTGGAGGCCTCACACGGTCGCTTAGTCCGCTTATCGTTAAACGCGGCACTGAATAAAAAAATAATTTTCATATCATATCTACAAACAGTCGAAACGCGTCCTCCCACAACCGGGATGGACACAACACTACAAATTGTCGGATCGCGCATTTTGTCGGATCGTGCACGTGCACTCGATCTTTCAGATTAATTCATGGCTGATGGATACTCTTTCAGGAGCGGGCATTTGCGTTTGAATAGATCCAACCCCATACACACACGCGCGCGCGCACACAGGTAGACAGAGACACGTTTGTGTATGAATCCTTTGACGCCGGTCCATTGAATATTACGTTTCATGGTGGAACATTTTGTCTGACCGATGGGGGTGCGTTATCGTTGCAGGCACTGCAGAGTAAAAAGGAACTTCAGGATGCTGAACAGTTTGGCAAATTACTTACTCGGAGGCAATATCTCCGCCGCGCAAGATTCCCGGGATGGGTCCAATAACGAAACCCCGGAGTCCCTTAGAGTATTGGCGAGGCTCAGCCAAGTGGAGGTCGAGGGCGATGACTGGATCCTCATTGACCGTACAGGTACGTCTGACCTTTTCAACGGGGGGGGGGCCCTTTTCAAGAGGATCGAAAAATCCGAACCTCTCGCACCGTCCCTGACATCCGAACCCATTTCCAGCCAAGTCGAATGGGACACGTGTTTGAACTGCGCGTCGTCAAACATTCCAACAAGACTCCCTCCAACCACCTCATGTTTCACCAAGATAACCACTCACCCCGACTAACTCATCTTTTTACAACCGAGCAGCCCGACCAAAAAATCTGAAAAAATTCCCAGTCGTGTACCTCGATGCTGGCTACATAGCAGAATTTTTCAAAATTTTTCGTCCTCGCTGAGTGGGGGGGGGGGGGGGGGGGGGGGGGGGCGGACCGTAACTCGATAATCCGGATGTACTTTGTACAGCAAGTCCTCGATTCTCGCGGACCCTTAGATGCGAATCAGAAAATTCCGAACTGTGAAATTCGTTTTTTGATTGCCAGACCGGGGAGCTTTGTCGGTGTACATAGAACAGAAGCGAAGATAAGTATTTGCTTGTGTACGGCGCGGCGTAGGCGTTCAGCTATTTATGAATGATAAATTTATTTATGAGTGATAAATTTCCCGCGAGCATAGTTGGTTTGTTTGAATTTTCCTTTGAAACGAGTACATACATATAATATGTACAAAGCAGATCGTATTAATAACTTTTCGAATACAGTATTTTATCGATAAATGTCCCAAATGTCTGGCCGAACTATCCCCTTGTCCCAGAACTATCCCCACTCCTGCGGGGTGTACCCCCTTGAGGGGCCAAGCAGTTCGAGAGGCCTCGGTCGCCGAGAAGTATGACATCATACGGTTCAGGTATATCGGTGAGACTATACTAATTCAATGACAAAACTTCGTTAGTTTTCATTATTTTTTATCGAACTTTCATCAACATATTTGTGGGATTTTTCTAATGAAAATGATACCAAATATGATATAATTCCGATAATATTTACTTGTTTAACGAACGATGAAAGTTTCGAACGCAAGGAGGAACAGCGTATGGGAAGTTCTTTGAACTGTGCTGGCGCGCTGCGACTCTCCGCGTCTCTTTCTTTCCCATACGCTGTCCTTGTTTGCGTTGAAAACTTTCATCGTTCAATACACATGCAAATATAATTGGAATTATATCATATTTGGTATTATATTCATGAGAAAACTGCCACGAATATGTTGGTCAAAGTCCTATGAATAAATAATGAAAAATAAACAAGTTTTGTTATTGGATTAGTTTGTTTACACTTCTCGGCGACCGAGGCCTCTCGAGCTCCGCTGTCCTTTTCTACGTTCGGCAAAAGTTAAAGAATAGTATCCCTGGCGGATAATTGCCCCTGAGTAGCCCCGTATTGGGGACAATTATCGATAAAATACTGTAGTAAGTTACGAAGTCGAGGACTTGCTGTATCTTGCTTCCCGGTTGAGATGGGGGTGGAGGTTGAAATTTAGCATGTAGAGCTTACTGTAGGACTGGCTGTTGTAGGCGACCTGTTAACATGTTTGCGATTTTCATATGGCAGAAGGGTGTCCAGAAACGACTGTTGAGTCAGATCTGTTTGAACCCGCAGTTGAGGGCGCGACAGCACTGGAGGAGTCGTGGTATGTAACGCCACCCCCTTGTTTCACACGGACAACACCAGTTACCGTGGAGATATCACCGCTGGAGGACCTGCTGATCGAGCATCCTAGCATGTCCGTCTATCGAGCCACAACTTCTCCGGTTGAACTCGATTCTCCACTAACCACCCCGGACGCGCCGGAAGAACGGGACGTCGATAATGATGTTTTACCTTCTCATGTTTCCGACGCGGCACCGGCAGCCTCGCTAGAACGTAGTCCGACAAGAATCCAAGACGATCGAATGATCCGTAGACAACACAGCAGCTCAAGGATAGTACTTATGTTCCGATCTTCGCAGAAGGTACCTATCGTCTAGCCCCAACAACACCTAACTGATTAATACAAATTTTCAAAAAATCCTGGGGTATCAAACTCGACAGAATTTCGCACGATATTTATCTATCAGGTCGTTAACGGTGTGGGGACGAGTGAGTGTGGTGGTAAAATCACACACCGCTAGACACATATACGTACACGAAGATTGCAAGGGTCCGAGATGCGCCTAATCACGTATCGCTAATGCACATTAGAGACCTCTCTGTAATCGCAATCGCTAGTTAAACGATGAATCTATTAGGGACGTAACTCCAGAATAGCCTAATTTTGCGTTTTCGAGGCGTTATTCGCAGTATTCGGCAGCATGTAGCGGAGCCGCGAGAAAAAATGTGCGGGGCGCGACTTTCTTAAGCGATTTTCTTAAGTATGAAACTTGACAAATGTCAAGAGGTTTGCGGTTTCTTTGTCAAGTTTCATACTTAACGATCTGATATTTTTGATCTACAAACGCTATTACGTTTGCTCGTGGCAGCGTTTGGCGAAGGCACAATACCGTGCCCCATAAGAACCGCGTCGAGTTTTGAGTTTTTCAATTACAATTACAATCACTAATAAGTTTTTTCGATAACGAGCCATTAGAGGGGGGTGTAGGTAGTCGAGTAACCTGCTAGTACTCCGTCTGAATCCTGTCCTGAACGTTGCAGGTTCTGGAGAAGAGGACTACGCAAGGGCTGAAACGAAATCGCCTGGACAGGAGTAATAAGCTGCGCGAAGTGTTCGGCACGAAGGGCAGGCAGGACCGTATGCGCATCCACCATAGCGGCGCGAACAACAACCGGAAATGCTACTAGTCATTCGATCTCAGGCCAAGGTGTACTCGAGTACCTTTTACCTAAAGCAGAGAAAAAGAAAACCAATCTAAACAAAACGAAAAAAAAAAGATTATAACACACGAGAAAAGCCGGACAGACGTAAACATACACATAAGCAAAGCAAAGAAAAGGATAAAAAAAATGAAGAAAAGCAGTCAAGAACGCGGAGCTAATCTGTTTAACCCCTGTCGCGTTCTTGCTCATCGTGCGACGATGTATCATGTTCATAGACGCGCGAGGCATGGTCTAGCCGCCGCGTGGGCGTGGCATAGCGAGATCTGGTGACACACTCTCGGTATCCTCAGCGACGTTTCTCGCACAGGAGGATACGATTCAAGACAGAAATACGAAAGAAAGACCCCTGGGTTTATCGGAACAGTCCTACGAATCTTTAGTTGCAATTCATTACACGTTCGCATCAAGTTTCAGGACTCGATGGGATCTCGTCGACAGTGCCGACTCTCCGGTGGTCGACTCCAAGCTCGCTCTGCCACGCCCACCGACCATAAGACTCCCATCGCTCGGGGAGCATAGTTCTATTAACTCGGGGGCCAAAAGCAACGACGAAGCGTTATGGTGCGCGGTATAGTCAGGCTCCTGGGACTCGTCGTCTATGGTACTCTATACGATCGCGTGCATATATTTTTAGTCTGTATTTAGTATGGGGAAAATGTGTTTCTTACTCATACTCTCGTTAACTCTTTAGTTTTACTTAAGACTTCTTAGCCCCGCCTCTCGCTCTGCCCTTGCCCCGTCCACGCCCAGCATTCCTCACCGTAGCGGAATCTAGGCGTGACGACGCCGAGCCGGTTACGCCCACGCGCTGCGATTGGTCGAACGCGCCACCGAGGGGCGGAACCTCGGTTGACCGGACCACAGCGCGTGTTTGTCGCGATGGGTGTGGCCGTGGTGAATATTTATTTAGCGGCACCAGTCTATATGATATCCGATCGATATTTGAACGGTAATGCAGATTAGTAGTGACTAGTTAAATAGGCTATCGACAGGCGCAGTATAAGCCCGCGAGCGTAGGCGGTCGCGACGCGGCGGGACTATGCTGCGCCGATGTAAGAAGCTTCGCGAAGTTTTTAGCACATTAAACGAGAGATAGCAAGACGAGAAATACAGAAAGGAGAGAAAGATGCTTTTGTCACTCTTCTTCGATCCAAGAAAAACAGCCCGCATCGTCCGGACGAATCATTCCCACGCGGCTAAGCTCCTCCCCCGGAGGAGTAACAAAGATTCCAACGAGAAAATCGGTTTCTATATTATAATAGTTGATGCGCGTTCTAGCGCGTCGATGGTTTCAAATGCGCATACATTCAAACTCACACATACACTATTTCTTTCTTAAGACACATACACACATACACGCGCACACGCAATTTCGTAAAAAAGAAGCAAGATGAACGACACGCTGCGTGATGATCGTTTTCCTTTTGCGTTTTTTTTTCCGGTGGGTGCGGGTGTCCTAGCAGACTGGAAGAATCTTAAACTGTAACTTTTGCTAGAAAATTCACGATTTTAATCTGGCTGCCTGAAATTTCTTCTGTGAAGAAAAGCGATTAGGAGGTTTCGAAATGACTACGAGCCCTGACGCGCTCCGGGGTTTTATGGAGGTCACCGATTCGATGGGACTGGTACAGTAAATTATTGTGCGATTGAAGTATTGTGGAAAGTTCTGGTGCTACCAGGGTAGTTCTAGATTTCATCTTAAATGCAACAAAAGTCAGTTCTTAGGATCGAGAACTAAATAGTCGAAAGTTTTAGTGACTTAGGGTATAAGTGCATCTAGAATAAAAGAGGGTACAGGTCGATCTATGTCCAAACTCGATCAGTTTGTGATCGAAAACGAACCCCGGAGCCAAGTTCCCAATTTCAACGAATCCAAGGCATCCGAGAATGCCTCCAGGTGTCTCTCTTCCGTCTCCAAGGACTCCTGTTCCCAAAAAAAAGAAAACAGAAACCTGATATCGTCCAAGGCTAGTAGCAATAGTCTGGTCCAACAAGTGATTGGACCTAGCGAAACTCCTGTGATTCAAACTGAATTCGTTGATCCTTGGACGATCCTCGTCTCGAGGAGATTTGCTCCCGTTGAAACGGGACTCGTCGTGGTCTAGGACTTTCAAGAACACGGTCAGGATCCTTTCTATCCCAGCGAGACCCTTGCGACTTTCGTCTCCAGTGAACGGTCGAGTAGCCTAAATCAGTTGAAAACGAGGATAGCCGAGGATCCTGCGTGTCGAAGTGTGTTCAGCCGCGTTTCACCATGGGAGGAAAGGGTGTCCCATGGTGTGGAAAATCCTTCGTGGACTACAACGGTCTCTCGGTTGCCAGAATTGATTATGTATCGAGTCGGGCTGCACAAAAACTAGCTGAAAGTGAAGAATGAAAGGGGTCTAGCAGGACGTGAATTGTCCTGCAGACTAGTATGCGGTTCGTAAATGTGTATTGTACATGTATATCTGTAAAACTATACCCCCGGTTTATCTCGTAGGGTGCCAGGGGCCTAAATCTGCGTCCTAGTCGACACCGTGATCCCCCGGACCCCTCCTCGTTCATTTTATTCAGCGAATCTTTGCATGTCGTTTTTCCTTTCTTCCTTTCTTCGTTTCTTTACTCCTCTTTTACTCCCCTTTCTCATTTCTTTTAATTATCCTTTACCTCGTTTTTTCTTTCCTGTCGTTTACACCTTCTCGGTTCGTTTGTAAACGATCGATTGTGTATAAGTTTGAACGTGTATGCTCGTACACCTTGGCCCATTATAACTGATGATTAATAAAAATATTTTATGTCGCTAAACCACGTGGAGGCGTTCAGTGACCATAAACGGACGACTCGTTGTCATTTATTGCTCGCTGCCCTGTGTATCGGAGCGCCAGTCGAATGTGTTCTGTGCTATTTCAATGAATAAATCGATTTTCATGATGACATGGGTCTCGTGATCTCGTAATTTAACATAGCCTACGTGGAGGGGACAACACTCGGTGTACTTGAGACCATTGCGGGACCTATCATACAGTTTGCATAGCTCAGAAAAATTTTGGGACTAATAAATTGATAATTTATTAATTATTCCGCAAAAACGAGACGCCTTAATGATTAACCAACTTTAATGATAGCCACTAAAAGACAAAACAACAGTTCCTGCTACAATCTAGATTTTCATTAGATGTTACAGTCTACTTGTCAAAAATAGGTACAGTTAGGCACCGAGCCATTCTGCCGTTCGTCGTTGGCCTAATTGGTCAAGTATCCGCTGAAATCGTCGTCGTGTCTCTTGAACTCTGCGATGTATCCGCAACTGTGTACCGAGTGAGGTATTTTGTCCTTCGGCGTGAGGACCACTCGCAGGTTGTTCTCGCAGTTCAGGTTCAAGGACACCTCTCTCATAACACCAGTAGATCGTGTGACCTCGTAGTCAGCGTCGATCTCTCGATGCCTCCGGCCCTTCGAGAACAGCTGCTCCAGGCTGTAAATGACACTGACGAGCTCCTCCTCCAGCTGTGGGTCGCACGAAAATGAGACCATGCCTGGTTCGCAACCGGGGGCGCCTGTTCAAGCGGTGATTTATGGGACATTAATGGGCCTTACAACAGTCGGTCATTTCGAATCGATGAGGTACACCGATTCGTATGGGTTGGGACCCATAAAAAAATACCTAGTGCTAATGGAGACATTGTGGGACTAGTGAATACACTTTGGGCCGTTTGAATACGTTTTTGTCAGCAATTGTCAGTCCTCGAAAAATTGTAGAAACTTACAATAACGTTGTGGGGGGTGTACAAAAAGTTTTGGGCCCTATGGAATCAGTTTGAATGAGAAACTGTCAGGTTTACGAAACGTTCTAGAAACTTACAGAAACATTGTGAGGGGTTTACAAAAAGTTTTTGGGCCTACAAAAATGGATGAGGCCCATGATAAATAATAACTTTAAGGAAAAGATAACCTTGAGTATCCTGGACGGTCTCCCAGCGAATCAGCGCTTCCTGCAAGGGTTTGTATAGTTGTCTTCTGTTAGGACAACACCAGTTCGCCACTTTAGCATCCAACTGTACTCTATCTTCGGTGGCTAGCTGGCACCAGCTTAGAAACAGCTGCTTCAGCCGTGGTACTGATCCAATATTACAATGTTTACAACAACTTTTGCATTAATTGTTGAATTAGAAAATGAAATTATTCAACGTGAAATATGTTCTAGAAAATTTATTCTTGGGCAAGAAATATTTATTCGAGAGATAGAAATACGATTTTTGAAAATAATTTCGTGTCACGTTCGAGGGAAGTATTTTTAGGTTTGACGTACGCACCTTCGGGGATCAGAACGAATATTGTGTCGCATATCTGCTCGAAGACAGACTCTTCCATCAACTCGTCGACGGTGTCCCCGTTGTTCACGGTGCTCGTGGATTTAGATTCCATCGCGTATTTTCAGTTTCGCCGAAATACATGTCATTTTCGGCGCGCGAATGCACGAATGCGAGATCGAAAACAAAACGTTCTCACAATCGTTGTGTCTCGCAATACAACTTCTCGATATTGCTCCAATTTGCTCCAAATTCAATTTTAAACATTTTTTTTTATTTATTTCATTCGTCATCAACCCACATATTTTGCAATAAAAAACTGGTCCCCTTATCAGGCCTGAAAAATTTTATACTTGACCAAGCTAATTCTAATTTTCTAATTCACTGATATACATCAACATTTTGCAATGTTCCCTGTAAAATGGTACTTTTTTGTGGTAAACTTCCGAAAATCATTTCATCATTCATGTTGCATTAAAAATATTTTTCGAAGGGATTTTTGGCGACACGGAAAAAAAATTTTCTATCATTTTAATGTCGTTCTCTATCTTACCGACAAAACATTTTCTACCTTGGTGCATGACACAAAATAATCATATCTAGCCTTTTTTGTGTTTTCAAAATACTGAAAAAATGTTTGAGCTGCTAAAGAAATTAACGATAGATGAAAATTATAAAATTTTACCAACTATTGGTATTTTCTATAAGTTTCATGGTTCGTGTCCAAGACAGAAAATTTCAAAATGAACGACAAGGAGCCTTTGAGTCAAGATCTGCAGACTATAGTCGACGAATTTGCAAGAATTCGAGATGTGTGACTCTTAAAAATTGATTTGCGCGTTTTTCAACATTTTCATTTTATAGTTATTGCATTTTAGTGGAAATTTACAGGCATATGTTGCTCTGAAAGCATACTGCAACGTCCAAGAGGAAATATCAGCGATGGAAAAATTGCATTCGAGCACAATGAAGGAGAATTTCGAAAAGCTATCGGAAGCGTACAGTCTTCTCGGGAAACGATATAAATCGATGATCATGGAATCGAAACAGGAAAAAGAGAGTCTACAGAAAACGATCGAGCATCTTAGAGAACAGTGTGACCATTTACGTCTCCTTTCCATCGACTGTAATGGCGACCATGGGCAAGGTGATCTAATTTGTCTTAATTATAATTAATTATATTTAATTATAATTATTTTATCCACGAATTGTTAAATTAATTTTAGTGTCGAAATTTGAAAATGAAGTCGCAACGTTAGAAACAAAGCTGCTAGTTCAGACAAAAAAGCACAACGAAGATATTGCTATACTGAAACAAAAACACTCCGACGAGTTGCAGAAGTACAAAATGCTGTTACAGAACACAAAACTGAATGCTGCATCGGTAAAAATTGTATAAATAATGTTTTTATTACGTATAATATGTTGTTAATATATTGGAATAATGTTTTTGTATTGCAGAGCGGAATCAAGAAAAAAGCAAAATCGAAAAGAACAGCCAAGGAGGACGATATGAATTTTTTCAGGTACCATTTTCTCGTTCATGAAAAAGTCATTTCAATATTTTAACGGAAGATCTACGAACATTTTAACAAAGCCAAAACAATATTTGATCTAGAAATTTTCATTTATAAAAATGGAAATTTCATCTTTCTCAATATATTTACCAAAAGTTTGCAATCTAATTATTGTAATATTGATCGACTCGCATGTTCCAAGATGGCCGGAATTAACCATAGAAAGGATCAGCAGCGCCGCTATAGACGTCGAAGAAGATACAATTACCGTAAACAAAGTAAACAAAAAAAGAAAACTGTTTTGCGAAGACAACGATAACGCAGTCAGCATAGTTTAAATAGAAAAATAACTAAAACGGTAGGTGGTGAACAAATACACTTTTGGTCCATATAAAATGTATAATTATTAAGTAATTAAGTTTTGTACAAATACGAGTCATTAATTTTCGTACAGATACAAGTCATTCACTTTTGTTCACTCGTCAAACTAGCAACATGTTTTGGCTCTATTTCGGCATTCTTAAATAGAATATATATTACATCGATCAAAGATTTTTCCATGGAAAAATTATGAATTTTCGAGAGTCTCGAGGCTTCGGACTTGTTTTGGAAGCTTCATTTACGAATCTTGCGGTTCAGCGAGTTCCAACTGTTCGTGTAATCTATCTTCAGGTGGCCATATGTGTTCAAGTCGATGTGCGGGGGTGGTACTATTTGCATCATCGATCGGTATTCTGGGTCTGGATGACGTGAAGTGTCTGCAAACAATTCATTATATCCCCTTAATGAAAAATACAGTTTTAGAACGGTAATTCGCGGTAATTCTATGTTTCTAAATTCTCTTTCGGTCTTACCTAATTCTATGGGGCTCGCAGAGGGCACGTGAAGGTCAACGATCTCAGGCCTGATCAAAAAACCATTTATTAATTATTCAATAATTAGTAAGAGTCGCATAAACAATTTTATGATCGACGTTCATTTTTACCTGTGAAGGTCTTTCATCGATGTAGATTTACACCTGTGTCTGAACCGTCTGTGGTCCTCCATAAATTCACCGCCATGCCTTATTTCTGAAATAGTCATATCAACCATACAAACATAATCATTAATTTAATCAAATTCAATACGCAAAAATGCAGATTTATAGAAATCAATTTTTTTCATAAAAATCTCGAAAAATATTTTTAAATGGATTTCCATCGTACGAAAATGTTTAAAAAATTCTTTTGGTGAATTCATCTGTGGAACAATGTGTTTCAGGGGTCTCCAAAAAATATGAACGTGTGTATAAACGATCGAAGGGTGATAGTAGTAGCGGATGGTCGATAGTAGTAGCGGATGGTCGATAGTAGTAGCGGATGGTCGATAGTCAGACGGCTCGACTACTTTCTCCGGTGTTTATCGGGACTTCGTGCTGCAGTACTCGCATGAGTAATCCCCTGATTAATATAATAGAAGCGCAGCAGAGGTCTTCGCTAATGGGCTTGACTTTAATCGGTCGATAGATTCGACGCCCACCGACGCCTTCGGTCTCTCCTGTCGTAAACCTTGAACGGGCCCGCGTTTACGATTCGAAACGAGAACGAGAAAATTGCTGCTATACAGCGCACGAACAGGTGCCACAAGTCCTTCTACTCACCTGATAATATAAAAGTCGATAGAATTTAGTAGAATTTTTATTTATTTTCGATCTGCAAAGGCTGTTCCCACTAAAAACAGAATTTTATTTGATTCCATCTCATTAGTTATTCAGAGAACTGATATGGGACAGTGAAATTCCTAGAGAAACGACCAACAGCGAGAGAAAATGATGTACAGTCGTTTGCAATGCAGATTGTCGGCGATGTCCGACGAAGTAAATTAAAAGAGGTATTCTACGACTGTTTAGGCTCGTTTACGCGCGATTTGACGCGCCCAGGTGAAAGCGAAGACGACTGGAAAGCCGATGGTAATAATAATCACGCGCGTCGAACGTTAAATCTGGCGCGCTAGCTGAGAGTCTGCGCGATATCGACGTGAAAACTCCCGGGAAATACGACTTTCTAGGCCGTGATAGAAATCGCGGGCGGTCTGTCGGAGAACGTGTGACAAATCGCCAACTATTGCGACAGAACTCGCGACGCCGATTTCCCGCGAAATCGATTCGTTCTTCTCCTGTCACCGTGCGATTATTTCTATCGTTTTTGCGACGGGTGACGTCGGCGGAGAAACATTTGTTGAATTCGCTGATTGTTTCTCAAGTGTTGTCGGTGAATGTTCTGTTTCTAGAAATTGAGAACAAAGAGAAACATTGTCGACATTAACACTAGGTTTCCGGAGGTCTAGAAATAAGTATTTCGCATTATTTTATAAACATAACAAGAATGTGTCTGCCCAAATTTTTGGCCATTTTTTCCAATAATGTATCCCCAAAGAAATAAATTTGGTAAATAATTCCTCAGCGAAGCATTTTTATAATCTTAATATTAGCAAATTAAGAATATTAGAACCCGTCATTCTGACGGGTTCCGTAAATCTAGTGTTAAAAAGCAGAAATGTGTTAGGCGACCGAATTTTAAACGCTACTTCCGGTTCGTAGAAAAGGAAGTGGAAAACTCGTGATTGTATTCAGCAGCACGCGTAACCATCGCATCGATGCAACTGCATCGGAATTACATAACGATTTCACGGGCTTTTCTCATGCGAAGCACGAGGGTGGCGTGCGCGCGAGTAATCGTGTCGCCGCATGCGAGAATATCAATTAACGCGGGCCAGGCAATGAAGAGAAAACGCGCTCGGCCGGTACATTGTGGCTTTTGGTCACGAAGACTCCAACGAACCGGTTTAGACGGGTCGTCGAGGTCTTAGTTTCAGGAGAGACCAACGTTACGTCAGCTCATTATGTTACTGATGTGTTTTGTCGCCTGTTCAACATGGCTGTGAAAATCTCTTCTCGAAAATTTCTAGCCCTAAGGCGATAAAAATTTCTCTTGCTTCCACAGTACGTAAAGTATCGTTTTCTAAATCCACTTGGTTCGACCCATCATTCCTTTTAAACTTTGGGCGATGAAAATTCATTATAAAAATTCTTCGGAGCTGTACAATGTGTTGAAAAAGTTATTTCTATTGTCTTGTACTTCTGCACATCGCTAATTGCATTCCACATGGCTTAATCGTTCCGGCAAATTAACAAAGAGCTTCGTGCGCGAAGAATAAATTAGTCTACTGTGAAAATATGTAAAGAATGTCTGAAGTTATGCGAAGATCAGCGATAGAAGGAAGTTCTTCCTGCAGAAGTCATCGCTCGCCAGGAAAACGCGGTGAACTGAATATTGACTAGGTGAAAGTGTAATAGAAAATCCATATTACGGTCTTCTGATCACGTATCGGTACGAAATAATTATTAGTTGTGCGAAAATGTTGGTCTATTAGCGATTCATATTTCTTCGGTGTTTGGAAACTTGTGGACAATTTATTGCAGCACATTCATTGGAGCTTATCGTGCAAATCTCGTTGCGCTATCAGTGTTGCTTTCTATAGATTACTTTTAAATTCCAAAATAGAATCGCACAAAATTGGGAATGCCAAAAATTGTAATTTTCAATTTTCTAAATGAAATTTCTGGAGGTTTGTAGGTTTTCTGTGTCAGCGTTTAGGAAGCATTAATTGATATGGACCATCTTCGCTAATCGTTCATCTTTGTTAGATATCAGGGGACAATTAGGGTTCTCATAGTCGAGTTTAGAAGTCCCGATACGATGCATAACGAAGAGGAAAGTAATTAATCTTACCAGAGAGAGGCGCGTAGACCGGAAACGGTGCGACGTAATCCGGTACCTCGTCCTCGTAGATCGGTTGATGATAGTAGCAACTATTGTTCGCTGGCCTAGGTGGTCCACAATACAATTCTTCCACGAAAGCTGGTGCGTCGTAGCCCGGTTCTCTCACCGAGGATGAATACCTACAATGTTTCCCCTTATTCCAGTTCTTTCCCATCGATTGTTCAACGTGAAATTGTTATTTAACGTGAAAACACCTGCAGGCTGCCCTTGGACTCTCTGTTAATCACTTGCAAACCCGAAAATCCACAATGTTCAAAAAGGGGAAACAAATCTATTATCATTAAATAACAACAACATTTATCATTAAATAAAAGCTGTACGAATTACACTGATAAGATTAACAAATTTTAGTTGGAAAAAGTCTTTGACAAAATCAACCGTCTAAATAGCAATGATTAGTCCATTGTTAACACAGCGAATTGGCAACAATTAAACAAGAGATTAACAAGCTTTATAATACTAGTTCTCAGAAAGGCTGCACGCGAGTTTCACCGAGCGGCTCATAATTTGTTAACCGGCATTTCCTCCTGCATTGCAAAACGTTAAGGTAATGTTAAGGCAATTTCCATGAATAATTGAATAACTGAATCGCTCGCGATCTGGGACGGTGAAATTGCGCAAGGAACGGAAAGAGAGCCAACTATATAAAACAGATACAACCAGAAAATAAAACTGAAAACAATTCGAAAACGTCGGGGAAAAAGTTGAGCGTAGATAGTGAATCGAATTAGTGAGAAAAAAGTCGGTCAACGAGACGAAACATTTCGAATCAAACGACGGAACGGAATCGAGCCCCTAAATTTCTAAACTTATTGTTAGATCACCGCGAAACAGCTGATAATCGATCTCGTCGCGGTTGCACAAAGAAACTCGGCATTGTTTGCCGGCCGAGGTGCAATTTTTCTTTTCCCGACAACGTTCACAGTCTGTTTAACCCAATATGGTTTTTCACGGCTTGCAGTCTGCCCGCGAAAGATCGTATCTGTGGGCGCGAAGTAGGGCATGCTGTTCTTGAGTGATGCGCTTAGCGCGCTATACCGATTATTATTAATATGCACCTTCCATTAATGTGCACCGTGCCCCTCTATGGCGAGCAAAAAGGTTTTCAGTGACGACTGAAGTAAGATCGTGATTCATGATTAGACAGCGGATTTTACGCATTTCTCTTGCACCCTAAATTAATCGTTTTGCGAATCAAATTCATCTCGTTGATGACTCAAAAGTGAAGCAATACTGTTGGTCCGACAAGGTACAGTTTATCTAACTGAAGAAGTTAAAGAAGTTTCCTCAAAAATTAAATTTTCTTCAAGCAACAGTTTCAAGCAGATGTTTCAAACCTTGAACATTTATCCGGTGAATGTTATTAACAGACTGCGGATCTTTATGCAAAATAAAAAATTTTCTGCATCAATTGCAAGAAATAGAAACTGAATCGAATGTCATTTCTTCCCTTAATGATTCTAATAGAGGAGAAACCATATATTTACATCTTCAATTTAATCTTCTCATTTTTGCTATAAAAGCATAAAGATCCGCAATCTAGTTATCAATCATTCTGATGCAACTGTCACTTCTATGGATTGCCATAATCATTAGATGAATATGTATTCCTATCAAATTACTGAACGAATGCGACTTCCACCCCTAAGTTTCCGCGAGTCCTTGAACGGCAATGGTCGTAACACGTTGCACAACGAAATTGCTCGAACGGGACACAATCGTTCGGGAATTTAATTGCCGGAAAGGGACACTTCCTTCGATCGTAATGGGCATCCATCAACGAACCGACGCACGGTGCGCTGAACCCCCTAACGACGACTTAAATCGATGACTCGGATCGAACCGGTGAAAGGCGAAATCGCGTAAACCGTGGCACACGAGTCGTCTAAGTGATTTTCCAAACAACCCCACGGTATAGGAAAAGCAAGAAAGAAAAATGTAACGCTTAGAATGTCACGCACGGCCTTCTGTCACGCTCCGCAGAAATCGAATGCGAACGTTGATAAATGGCGATGCTCGACGCTGATTGCAGAAACATCCAGCAGAAAATGCATTAACTGTCACACATAAATCTGACTTGGAAATGGAGAAATGCTTGGAGATACCGGGATACGAGGATGTGTACAAATGTGGGACACCTCGAAACGCGATCATGTGAAATTATAGTAAACGAGGACGGGGGGAAAGACGACCAATGTCAAAATATAGAAGAGGATTTCTTAAAAATTCTAATAAGGAACAACGATGCCTGATCTAAGTCAATGGAACCTAACCTGGGCTCAACTTTGACTGACCTAAGTGGCGACCCTGCGTCCCAGACGTAAGTCATCAAACCTGAATGGTACATGACCTGACTCATCAATAGACCGCGGGTTTTATGCATTTATGACAAAAACCGGCACGTACAATTTAAAGCAGTGGACATTTTAACCCTTAGCACTCGAGTGATGACTCCGAGGCGCCACTAAAAATTGCTGTAACATTATTCAAAATATTGTTTACATTGTTAGATATGCTGGTATCTAATCAATTATTAAACATTTAAGTATTGTATGAGGTATTATATCAATTTCGTATCCACCAAATTTAAAAAATCATCGAGGATGGAAATATTCTAGGTCGTAAGAAATGTTTAATTACATTGTTAAAATACCTCCGAGTGCAAAGGATTAAAAATGTTTATGGACATCAATGTATTAGTTTCAGGTTAATAGGATAATTAAAAGAAGAATACAATTTTTATTTGGCTCCTCTGGCCTGCAATCAATGCGAACATTTTATTTTACATAAAGATCCGCAATCTACTCATCAAACCCAGCATGTGCGTGACCTAAATCAACGAAAAATGGCACTCACCAATATTCAGACTGAGCACGAGCCTCCTGTGGAAGATGATAGCCAGGGCGTCGATGGCGTCGCGGCGCCTGTTGTTGCGTTATGCCAGCGACACTATGGCGTCTTAGGTACGCATAGTTCTCCAAATCCCACGGGTCTACGTAGTGTCTGCTAGCACTTCCGGAGCTGCAAGCATCTCCGGAGCTGCCGCCGGATGTCGACCGCTGGGAACCCACAGAGTCCCAATATATCGAGGATTCCGCTGGCATTCTCATCGCCGGCTTCCGGTTCCCTTTTGTTCAACTGTATCAAACGGTTCGATCGGCTTTATCAAAAATCCCCGATAGCAATCGCGATTGTTCCCCTCCGGCGATCTGCCTCTTTATCGCCGCAGGAAGTTCGCAGAAAACTCGAAGGTCTTCGATAAGCTGCTAAACAAATTAGTGTTATGTTCATACATCTTCTCTTAATCTGGTCCCTGCGATCTTTTCATTTGTTCACGATCATTTTAAGAAAAATATATTACAAAAGATCCAGAAAAAGATTGAAAAGAGAAAAGTATTTCCAAACAATTTATTATGTTTAAACAGACTGTGTATATATGTGTCTTAGATGCGCAAACCATTGTTTAAAACGATTGTGAACTTTTCAAACAATTTTTTCATACCTACAACAATTGATTGTCCAGCACCATATCACGACATCGTTGGTCCGATTGTTATCCTGGAGTTTGACATAGACATTCCGTTTTTCACCCACGAGATAACACACAGTTGCGCGGAAAAGTTTGGAAAAGCGTGACCGTTTTTCGTATACAGCGATCTGGTACCCGATTTCGGGGGTAAGAACCGCACAACGCGCGGCTCGACCACGATTTCGCTTCTGGATCTGTCTAACTAAGCTCGAACTGTGGTTCACTGTTGTTCTCTCCTACTACCGGTCAGGTGTACGCCGATCTCCTCGAAGAACAAGTGAAACCGAAGACTTTCACGCCTGCGCTACCGTTGGCTCCACCTTCTCCTACGGGCTGGTGCATCATTCCGTTGCACCTTCGACTTGCAATCTTCTCTACGTCATCCGCACGTACCGGTGACCATTGTTGAACTTCGTTGATAATGGGTACTAGGTGGTTAAATACGATTGTTGAATGGTACCTGAAAATTGGTATTGGCTATCTGGAATTTAGGAACGATGCCTGAAATTTAAGAAGAGGATCTAGGTAGGACTTCTGAAGTTAGAAATTGGTACCTGAAATGTAGTTAGGGGTGCCAGAAAATTAGGGTGGGATGTCTAAAACTTGGGAACGGTGTCTGGAACTTGAAAATGCTACCACATATTTTGGAAGGTTGTCTAAAATTTAAAAACGGTACCACATATTTTGGAGGGTTGTCTAAAATTTAAAAACGGTACCACATATTTTGGAAGGTTGTCTGAAATTTAAAAATGGTACCACGCATTTTGGAAGGGTGTCCAGATTTTAAAATGGATCCTGAAGAACGAGCAAGTACCCGAAGAAATCCCACATAATACGATCCCCTCAAAAATAGATAGTAAAAGTTAGCAATCGTTGAAAAGTAGAATGGAACGAAGAAAAAGTTGCACTTTTTCCCAGGCTTATAGTAGCCATAACTCATTGCGGAATTCCGCAGGATTGTTCATTACGGTCGTACCGGCGCGGCGCGGCGGTTCTGAAAATATACTCGACCAAAAAACCAACGGGTGGCGACATTCCAATGGCTCGTTAGTTCTTCGAACGGTTCAAACGTCTATGCTCGCGGGTTCATTGCGCAATATAAACTTTCATTGGCCTTTTGAAGGAACGCTCGTCAACCTGATTCCGCTTAATTATACCGGCCGGACGTGATGCCGTTTGCTATCGTTTGCTATTGCCGGTGCCGAATAATACCTCGGGCGGGTCAATCAAGTTTGCGAGATATATCGTGGTGCTCCAGGCCAACGAGCATAACCAGTCCATCATTCTCGCCAAACAAACCTGCCCAATTAATAAGTTTACTGAAATAGCTCACCTAATGCTCCGGGGACCGGTTGCAACTCGACCAGGTTGCTAAATTCAATTTAATAATTTTGTTATGAAAATGTGCAAAGTTAAACTATGGATCAGCTTTTAAATTAGAACTGGACAATTCAAAATGAAATCTTTATTTTCAATGTTGCGATCGGTTGCAAAATACAACGATTAGACTGTTATTTAAATAAGTTGGACTAAAATATTTCGAGCACAAAGAATTTACAGAAAGTTCAATCTTCGCCATACTACACGTTCGTTCATCCTGAGTCTCTTGCGTCGACTATCGCTTTAGCGTTAAGATAAAACGTAATTGCAGTTGACTGACAGCTGTAAAAATACCAATCGAACGATTTTACTTTCCGCGTACGCTGAATGAATATTCATAGCATATCGTACGATCCGGTCTATCGAAAATCGAACGGGCTAGAAAGTCGGAATCGTTCTGCACTTTCTTCCGACTCGGTACACAATGCATTCAAGCGAGCATAGTTCTTTGTCCCTGTGTTGCTTTCTAGCCGGAATGCGTGCAATCCTTCGTATGGCCTCGTATTCCTATTCCAATGTGAAAATCAGATACATAATCGCATCTGTTCTGCAGAATCTGGGTAGTCTTCGGTCACAGGCTCCTGGAATCTAGCTTCACAGAAATCTCATGACTTGCCATAACTGTCCGGAGCGCAAAAGTTCATGCACCCTAAGTGTGTTGGGCCTAAGCAGTCCCAATAGATTCAACTGTGTGCTCATTCCACATCAGCCCCCAGCTCTTACAAAAATTGTATAGAATTGAATAGAAAGATTATATAGAAAAATTTTAATAATGGAAAAATGTTGAATATAGAATACATTAAATATAGGAAGATTTAATAATTGGAAAATTGAATGTGAATAAAAATGATGAACAGCAGGGTGAAGAAAGAGACGCATGATCTCCTTACGTATGTTTTATTTGTGAACATCGAACATCTTCTCGGTCCATCACGGGGGCCAAGATATACGCACCCTCCGTGGTTCCGAGTATGCAGTCACGGAACCTAAGAGTAAGAGGGGTTTAGGAAATAGTCTGACTTCCGACGAACAAATTAGGACTAATGTTACAGGGTACTGAGAGAACACCTTGTTCGATCCGTATCGTATTTTCCTTTTTCTGTTCGTTCCTTTGTGACGTCGCACAATGGGGTATTTGGCCGGAAAATCGTGTAAAAACTATAGCAGCGTTATTTGTAGGTCATAACACATTATAACTACAACATTATAAATTAGAAAATACGCTTTAACATTTAGAGAATCAAGATGACCTTCATTTTTAGTAGAAAAATTTGTTTATATTGAGATTCATATACGTGTACTTTTGTACGAGACATTCTTGTTGGTAAAATTAATGCCAGACGGGCTCGCAGTTTGCAATGAATAGTTTGTTGACGTATTGATACCTACGTATGCATATACAGAATACGCACGAAAATATACTTACCAAATATGAGGAAAATGATATAAGAAAAAGAAACAGTACTTAAATAGAAAACTTAATACGCACTGGATAAATATTCATGCACACACTAAATATTAAACACAAAGGAGAATTGACGTTAGATAAAATAAAAGAGAAACTAATATATTATATGTAACTATGTAAAAGTACTACGAATATTTCGCTGCTTCGTAAAAGGAGTGGCAGAATTTGTTATACCTGAAAAGATGATAAATGAGAAAAAAAAGATATCGATTCATGATTCCTCGTATATTCTACTATTTCAGATAACAAAAATGTTTCATCTTACGCAGAATTTGAGAAGCTCACTTTTCTCGCGCTTCTCCGGCCAAATACAGACGGAAAAAGAATTCGTCCGTTTATCTCTCATCGCAGATCATGCAACGAGCTTGTACGCCCGTTTTTGTGCGCACATGTTCTGAACGGGTCCATTGTCTACAATCGAGTAAATCGATCCGGGGGAACACGCTGTGCTCGCAATGAAAACAAGAAACGGCCTTGGCTTCACTTGCCTTTTTCGAAAACGGTCGTTTAAAAAATAGTCTCTTGAGCGATTCGATGAGAACTAGCAACTCTCAACAGCCATGGCGTTTCCCATTACCATTCCATCACAGCAAACACCAACGGAATCCGACATTAAGAGCAACTCCCCATAAAATGACACAAACCAACCGGTCATCATTCAGAATTAATTTAAAAAAAAACGAAACGACTTAGCACCAAAAATCTTTTTGCAGTATACTCAGACATGATTCTACCTTGATGATAAATTTTTTCAATCCGCTGCACCCAACAGTATTCATTATACACAGCGTTAAGTGACAAGCTGACACGAAGAATCGTCTAAAATCAAAACCGAAAAGGTTCCGAAAGAAATACTGAAAAACGTTGGATAAAAAAATAGTTAACTAAAATATCATGACTCTGGATGATCCTACGAACAATCTAACACTCTTCAAGAACCTTTTTCAATTTTTAATTTGACACAGTCTTATTTGTGAATAATTATGCATGTGGGAGTTATCAACCAGTCAATTAACGCGATATATAATGATCAGTATTGAACGCAGTGCGTAATAAAAACTTGCGTACAGCATTGAATAATGCCCGAATACAATGCAAGAAATTTTGAGTTTGTATGTCGTTTCGTTTTCCCGCAATAAATTCGCTAAAGTCCGTTCAGCTGTGATTCGATGGGCACCCTTCAACAAAAGAAGCTAACGTCAGCTTTTTCCTCCGCATGTCCCGCGGACGTCTTACATCCTGTACAGCCCTAGAATTAGGCGAAAGACAATCAGCACTCGCACACACTCTAGTTACAGCTTAAACTCAGTCGCTAATCGGCTATGTACACTCCTGTCACGCAAATAAACCCTACTCGTCGGCCTACCCCTAAAAAGGACAACGCCTCTACCTCCAACAGTACCGCCTAGAGCCTTTAGTAACGCATATCACAGTTACAAATTGAATGATCCGTCATTTGCCACGTTCGAATTCCTCGCAGCGCAAGCTTTCCATTGCCCGTGCTACAGAATCGAGTTGCAACGCTTCAACCACCCCTCGTTCTTTACCCTTCGACACTAGAAACACCGAACAACTTCCAATCCAACCCTCGCTGTAGGAATCACAAAAATTTATTCATTTTGCAATTGACTTCCCGCAGAAAGCTCTGGTAGTTCTAGTGTCAAATCAACAAACTCTGTTACACATTTACAGTGACTCCCATTAATATTCGGACGCTCTAAAAAAATTATCACTTTTTTAATATTGAACTATACGATCTGAGCTTTTTCGAGAAGTTAGAACACTTAGTTTACTACATATTGTGAAGAATTGATCGGAATTGTAGAGAAAATACTACAAGTTGCCGTTTACAACTTTTTAAAGAAGTTCTCGTCCTTTTTAAGAGTGTTGGAATATTAATGAGAGTCGCTGTATAATTAAATATCGTACGCTATCCAGAAACCAAAAACTGGACGTATTACCACCCTAGCGCAGAGGGCGAGCCGAAAGGGTTCCGAGAGCAACCCTTTCGAATATCATCTTATCTTAATATGTTTTCAAACAGAATATTGTTTATGTAATTTCTCGACCGGCAGTTCCAGACGTCAGTCAGCGATCAGACTTTTACTTTCTACTGGAAAAGTAAAATTCCAGAGTAGTCGATCCTCGTTCGAGGGTCCTCGTTGACCCGTTTCGTTTCGTTTCCGGTCACGCGGACCTAATTACAGGCTGTGTAATTATCGACAGGTTCCGGTCATTAAGCGATGGTACATTGCTAGTTTAGTTTGCGCGAACGAATTTCTCAACGTTTGCCTTTTCGACGATAGGAAGACGCTCAATCGTTAATCCTTTTTTCTAATTACCGGCAGTGGTGGATTATTGCAAAACTGATGGAACCGGGCCTCAGCTATACTTTCGTAAAAAATTAGAAAAACTTTTTGAACACTAAGCTCACGGGCCACTAAAAGTCACTACTTTACATTACCTTATAAAAACAACGAAAATTTGTCTATCCAAATTGTCAGCTACTCTTTTCTTATCAGAAATAAATTTAGTGAATAATTTCTCAGCATCTCTACAATCTCGATAATCGTAAATTAAAAATATAAGATCGCGTCCCGTGAACCTAGGTGTCAATTTTCAAAAAATATGAAACTTTTGGATGGGGGTTTTGAAAAGCATAATCCGCCACTAATCGTCGCTTACAATTTAAATGAAATACTGTTACGGTACTCGTGCGAAGACGTTCTAATCGTCCGGACACCGGTATTAATGAATGAAAAAATATTCATCGGGTCATGATAAAACGGCAGAAGAAACTGTCAATTCGTTTTTTCTTCCGACTCGGATAACGACACGCCAAACGACAGAGTATATAATACGTTAAAAAAATAATACGAACAATCTTCGGAAATTTTTCGAACTCCTCCCAACTATTCGTCCGTTCCATATCAAAACGTTTGGAAACAATCGCACGCATGCTGGCTCGAAAGCAATTCTTGTTTTTCTCGCTTGATATACACGCGATGATTCGCTACGGAAGCTCGCCATCGTTCTCTGGAATGCAATACCGTTTTTTCCTTTTTCATTTACAGCTGCTAATAATCGAATCGCTTTGACAGTCGGCTATCTCGACTCGCGAAAAAAACTCTTGGCCCTTGATCTTGATGAAAACGTGTTTTTAGAGAGCCGGGGCTAAGGTTCGTTCGAATTATTTAGCATCAAAGGTTCAATGGATCGAACCACTTTTTGTAAATTGTTACTAAAAAAATCTCGTGTCCCCTTTTTCGCGTAGTTTCAGCAAAATCGTAAGGGCCAACTGGGTCCTGTTAATATGTACATCGTTTCCGAGAAAAAAAAGAAAAGAAATACAATGTCCTTGCTCGTAACCGTAGCCTCGTTTGCGCGTGTATGGCTGCCGCTTGTAAATACATTTCTATACGTGTTGACGCTACAGTTATTTTACAACATCTCCAATAACAATGACGTCTCAGCTTCGCAATCGTTCTCATCTGACCTGGTCCAGCAACAGAGAAGCTGCGAGGTCTACGTCGTACTCAGTCCTCTTCAGAGCCCCCTCGCACTCCTGTCTGCTCGCCAAGCCCAGTCTGCAACGATATCAAACTCTTTAATAACAATTATTTAAATCATTCGAACACTGCCACACAGACGTTCGTCCAGTAAATAGAAGTTAGTCTACAGGGTGAGTCACGAATCGTGATCAGCTTAGATTACTTTCATCAGCTGAGATTAGATTTATTTTTAAGGCTTTTGAAAATTTTCAAAAAATGCTCGAGTATGAAATCTGACAGAATTTAATATGATCTTTATTGACTCTCGACCTGCGAAGGCTAGTACCACTGGAAATAACATTTTATTTGGTTCCACTTCCTTGAAATTCGTCTAGAAAAATTGTAAATTGCATAAACATCACCAGTCTACTGATCACGATTCGTGACTCGCCCTGTACAGTGCATCTTTCAAAAGCTCACCTAACAAGGGATTCGATCTTGGCCTGCCTGTCTTTGAGGATCTGCTTGGCGGCCTGGTTGGTGTCCCATCCAGTGGCCTGCAAAGCCGTGAGTATCTCTTGCTGGGAGGCGTCGTTGGTCTCCCTCTGCACCTTCATCACTTTGCTGGCGCGGAATTCGTCGTTCAGAGACATGACCAGCTGCTGCGAGGCCCCGGTAAGTGGGGGACTAACTCCGGAGGGGTACGCGGAGGTGGATGGGGCTAATTGAGTATTAACAACGGTCTCGTTCATTTGCGGTAGTATCGCGGTGCGAACCGTGGGGGCTTGTTGGGGCACCATGACAACCTCCTGTGGCTGGTTTGTGTGCGCCAGCTGCAGCAGATTCGGACTATTCGGCAGATTGGACTTGATTACGGGACACTGACTCTGCAAACCATTTTGTACAGACTTCATGGGGCTCCATGCCGGTGGTGGAGGATTATATACCGGCGGTTGCTTCAGATGAGGACTAAAGTCGCAGGGGTGTTGTTGAGCGGAGAAACTCCTCACCAAAGTAGCTGCTCTCGGTTGTTGTTGCTGTTGCTGTTGTTGGTGCTGCTGCATCGAACTGGGAGCAGCAGCAGCGGTTGCCTCCGAATAATGACTATGACTTAGATTACTGGAGTCGGGGGCGGACGAGGTGCTCGCGGCGAAGTAGTTCCTGAGGATATTCTGTTGGACGGTCTTGTTGTACAGCGTGTTGAACTCGTTCTGAGACAGTTGATCGAGATTCGGCACCGTCTGCTTCAGCTCCGCGTACACCTGCTCCGACAACACCGCGCTGGCCGGTTTCGGAACCACGCCGCTCGGTTGCTGTTGGACTGATTGAAGATCGTTTTGGATCTGCGTGATCCCGTGGCTCGAGGTCGACAGAGGAAGACTGGGCAAGTGGCTGGCTTGGTTCGCAGCCGCTGCTACCGGTGGCGGTGGCTGTGCGTGGTTCATATTCGGTTTAGCGACGATGCACGAACTGCCCAGGTTGCTGGGCGCGATCTGCAGCAGGTTCAGGTTAGCTGGCGGGTTGCCAAGTACCCGGTTCACGTTCGCTTCGACGGGATAAGCATTTTGCTGAGACACCTGCACCTGCTGCCAAATCTGGCCGACCATCTGGTCAGTCGTTGTCTCCAACATCCGCTGCTCAGGCTGCGCGCGTGGCTGCTGGATGTTCGTCGTCTTCGACTGCCAGGAGTTCTGTACCTTGGTTGGTAGATTGCTGGCCCTGTGGTCGATCTGCGGGGACTTCGGCTTGACCGATTGAGGCGGCGGCCTTAGAGCAGGAATCGCGTTCTCCTGGTGCTTGTTCACCGACGAGTACGACTCGGACGTTCCTGCAGCCTCCTGGCTGGCGTTCATGTTCTTGCTGGCTTCCTTCTCGCCCAAGTGCTTCTCCAGCTCCGCCAGGAACGCCGGGTCTAGCTTCTTCGGGGAGACGGTGCGAGTGTTGATGGACAGCTCGTTCATGCTCTGGGCCAGGTCGTGGTTCGATTTCGGCTTTGGAGAACTCTCGTTTGGAGCGACAGGTGGAGGAGGAGGAGGTGCGTCGGAACCTTGAAGGTTGCGAGAGGCTACGTTCACGTAGGTCTGTTGCGCCTCGCTCTGCAGATCCTCGGGCCAGGTCGACCAGCTCGCCATGGGAGGGCTGGGCTTGTCGATCTCGCTATAGTGATTCTGGGAATACACGCTACCCTCCTCGGCATCGACGTTCACGTTCAAATTGATATTATCGTTTCGGTTCTCCTTGTTCAAGTTTATGGAATAATGATTCACATCCGGCGTAGCCTCCGACGCGAAGTAATTCACGCTTTCTTGACTACCAGCGGCGTCTTGGTTCTGCACGTTCCCATAGGACTGGGTCTTGAAGTAGCGGCTGCTCATGTCCGGCGGCACCTGGCTATAGTACCTCGAGTGGGGCAGCTTCATAAACACCGAGGATGTGTCGAACGGGTCCGAGTAAGCGGGATCCACGTTCCCCGGGAAATTTGCATAAGTTCTAGGATCGTCTTCCTGCCAGTTGGCCTGTTGTCGGTCCATGTCGTCGATGGGCTCGTCCAGGATATTCACCACTCGTCGACAAGCGGTGTCTTGTTGCGCGACGCTGGTGTTCACCATCTCCTCGGGTGATAAATCGATCAGGCTACCTTCCTGGCTCCCCGCCGCGCCGATCGCGTTCGTCGACTTCACCGGGCTAGCTCGAATATCGTTCTGAAACCTTGTGTAGTTGAACTGCTTGCGTGATCGAGGTGTGCCGCTGAAGAACTTCTTCTTCAGATGGCTGTCCGCGCCGGGGGCAACGCCTACCACATCGGGAGGCTCCATGGGGTTTCGCAGATACACGTCGTCTATGTAGATGGGACTACCCCAGCTTTTGCCGAACGGGGCACCGTGACCGGTATGAATAAAAGAGTTTTCCAGAGGCTTGCTGATGTCCTCTGGCTGCCTGCGTCTCATCGGATCCACCAAACAACGTGGGAACAGCCCGATCTGATAGGTGCGCTGGTTCTGACCCTTCCACCAGTAGTTCTCGGGCCGACCGTCCAAAATCACTATCTGATCACCCTGCTCGATAGTCATCTTGTTGGCCTCGTCGAAGCTGTTCACCGCTTTCATCACGGCGGGCACCATTCCCGTCAGCGACGTCTTCAGTGACGCGAACATCGGCCTCTCCGCCGGATCTCGCGACCAGCAGCGCAACATCAATTGATACATGACCGGCGGAGTCGCGTCCGGTTCGTGCAACCGTTCCCCTTCTTTCTCGATCTTTCTCAAGATCTCCGAGCCGTTTAGTCCGATCCAAGGCTCCTCGCCGAACGTCAACATCTCCCACAACGTCACACCGAACATCCAAACGTCCGACGCGTGGCTGAATTGACGGGCTTTCAACGATTCTGGCGCGCACCACGGAAACGGTACTCTCTTATGCTCGGTCATCACGTAACAATCTTCTTGCTGGGGCAGGGCTCTCATTAGGCCAAAGTCACCGATTTTCACTTTATCCGCGGAGCTCAACAACACGTTCCTGCACGCCAGGTCCCGGTGCAGGAAACGCTTCGCTTCCAGGTACGCCATCCCCGTGGCGACCTGCAGCGCGTAGTTGCACAACGTTATTACCGAAATCCTGCCGCACTGTTTCCGCAGGTAATCCAACAGTGCTCCCAACGGTGCCAGCTCTGTCACCATCATCATCGGCTGCGACAGTACCACGCCGTACAATCTGCAAAAATAAAACGGTTAATCAACCGATCGAACAACTTCTTTATGCAATAGTTTATAATCTATGGCTGTTGTTAACAAACAGAAGACGGGGCACCTCGCTGACTTTTATGAAAGCCCGACAACAGCCGTAGATTATAAACTATAACATTTACAAATACTCGCTTTGGTTACGGCGTGTACCTGATGAGATTGTGATGATCCAGAGTGTGCATCGACTGGACTTCGGACACAAAGTCTTCTATCACGCTGGGTTGCGTCAACGCGTCCGCCTTGAGAACCTTCACAGCCACCGGTAGTAACCTGCCCGAAGGTGAGGTCCACTCTCCTCGTCTAACCACGCCGAAGGTACCGTCGCCTAACTTGGTTGACAACGTCACATCCTTATCCTGAATGAGACAGGTGAGCCCGGAGGTGCCTTCGACTGGCTGTGAAGCTCGTTTAGTAGTTTTGGCGCTGCTGCCGGGCCTGATCTTGGTGATCAGGTTCTTCTTCCATTGCGTGTTCCTCTTTTTCTTAACAGCATCCAGCAATCTCCTGATGCCAGGCTTGCCTAGCCCAATCTTCTCCAAATCCTCCGGCTGCACGTAATCGAAGTGATGCAGCCGGGTGACTTGCATTTCATCCCGTATCCTCGTGAAAAACTGGGACAGCTGGACGTCGTGCAACAGTTCCTGCAGCCATTCCGTTCCCTCATCCTCTGCCATGTTCAGTTATTCTAATACTCTGGAACCGACAACACAAAAATTATAAATAGTTTGACGGTTGTACGTATCTACAAGTTTATTGAGAACCAGGTAAAAGTTAGATAAAAAGTAGAATTCGATTAGTATAATCGCTGGCGTTACAGAATCACTTTGTGGACTATGTCCCGATCACAGTGTTTACTATCGAATGAGGCCTCCCTTGAACAGGAAGTGGAATGTCTGAAAGCAAAGGAAAGCAGAAGCGAGATGCTTGGTCATCGCATCTAATACACCACCAATATGTTTGTAACGGTGTACGTCGATAGAGAAACTGAAAGAGAAGCAACGATAGCAGACAGGAAAGCAGAAAGGGACAATAGAATTCGGCAAGAACCAACAAAACAGATTAATTAGCGGCCGGGGTCGGAGCGGAAAAATCGTGCTGAAACCGTTCGAGGGGGTGGAATAGCGTGTCTCTGGTCACCTTTCAGCGGAAGAAGCAATTAAGCCTCCATTCTGTCGGCGCGAGGAGTCCGTTGTTCCTCGGGACGCGATCGGGGAAACCCAATCCGGCGAAATTCGGTCGGAATCATCACCGCAACATTCTCTCGGTTCGCCTTACGGACTTATTCTGGAAATTTGTTGCGAAACGTTCAGGGACACAGGACGCTCACCAAGACGCACAGCGAACGGTTCGCGGAAAAGTCTCTCCTGGGATGGTCGTGGAAAAGGGCCGTAACGCGAAAGCCGAGTAAATCACGGGAACCTTCGCGTCCGAGCTTGAGCCGCACGCCGTCCGAGAGACTTTCACCGTACGAATTTCTCACGCAGCGCATTGTTGTGCACCTTTAACCTAAAATGTCCCGTCCGCGCTCTGTGCGCCCACCCGATCTGTTTTGTTGCTCACCAAAACAGAGATATATGCAATCTATAGAAACACACGAGCCACCTTTTGTAACGACAGCGTCGTCGCCCCGACAATAGCTCGTCTCTCACATCGTGCGACGACCCCCCCCTTGTAAACGAACACCGTTTGCCCGCCCCCCTTTCTTTTTTCGCCTATTTGCCAGATTTTCGTACGCCAGCACTGCTTGCCAGTCCAGAATGCAAACAAAAAACCCAGCCGTACCACGGGAATGCTATTTTGTTACTGCCACGGACCACGCAGTGCTGAGATACAGTGATCAGGTATATTGTGCGCTTTTTTCGCGCATGCGCCAGTTTCGCCAGGAACGTGTCTACGTTCCAAGTTTGTGGTGTATGTAGTCGGAAACTATTACATTCTTACAATTAGGGACCATGATTATATTACTGGTAAAGGTATAGGAAAGTACCGAAGAGTTCAGAAGTTTATATATTATACAGGGTGAACCACGAATCGTGACCAGTGGAGATTACTCTGTTATTAGCAGTCCGATCGAAAATGTTTTCATCAGGTATAGCATATAACTTCAAGAAAACTTTCACGTGTACATAATAGCAAATTTCTTCGCGCATGCGCGAAGAAAGCGCACAATGCTCGTCACTGCTGAGATATTGGCCAAGATTTCTCGCGCGTGCGCATCCGAAACAGTAACGTATCTATATTATGATGACGAGGTAGTGGAGCTCTGGCGGGGCAGTTACACTCTGTGGAAAAGAAAGAAGCATCCGGCCATATTAGAAAAGCGTAAAAATTAAATAAGAACACAGTAAGTTTTGAAAAAGGATTCCGCTGTTTAATTGAATAGTTCTGAGAATATGTGTTATTGCGGATTATCTAATTCTTTAAATGCAATAAGTCAATCATAAGATACATAAAGATATTGTTTGTCATTATATCTTATAATTTTATTGGGTGCTTCTTTCTTTTGAATTCGCGGGAAATGACCGATATTTTATGGGGTGTTCAAGGTACTCCATTTTATCGAGAATTGTACTTTACTGAGGCTAACCACTGGGACCACGCACCACGCAATGGATGGAGCCGAACGGCCCTGGCCGAGATGCCGCGCCATCTTGCACCGTTGCAGAAATCGATGCGAAACTACGAATCCGGATTTCCCTCGAACCGCATGCTTTTCAAGATCGATTCCATACGGATTTTCGATCTATGTTTTTCGTAGATCTTTTCTGCTACTGCATGGTGGGATGAGAAACGTTTGGGAGGTTTCCAGCAGGTAATTCGCGGCGCCGGCAAATACTTTTTCAGACAGACAGACAGAGAGGTTTTCATTGTGTTTATTTTTATATGTTAAGAACGAAAATGTTATTGCGATGTTTATTGGCAGTTCCCCCGCGTTCTACTTTCTGCATTTCCTGCCAGTTTCAGGGCGTATGAAAGAATAATAATTGTGTGTTTGGCCGCGAGCTCGTCGCATGGTTTCTGAATGGTGACGGCGATAATTATGAACTCGATAATTATCATTATTTGTCACCCATATCTGCAGCGCAGATTTCCTCTCTCGCATTTTAATAGCAGCATACAACCGTCTTTTGTATGCAATAATGTATTCAGAGCATGTCCCATCGAGACATCGTTGCGTCACACTGTTCAATAATTCAAAAAAAGTATTGCTAATTCGTTTGTTGTACTGTATCGGGCCCGTGTTAACTTTATCTGAACTGTATGCACTTTCTGGAAATATATGTCGTTCTCTGTTAAAATATTTTAGATAATACGATAAAAATTGAAGGTTATAGAAATTAAAATTGATAATGTATTATTATTGTTGTTATTTCTATTGTTGTAGTATTATCGTAAAACGTTGCAGAAATCTATTCGTGACTTTTCAATATTACGATAATGACGTGAAATCACAATGACGGCGCATGCTTGATATCGACTTGTAGCAGCAACAGCCTCGTGAAACGCAGTCCTAGCTGCAGCAGCAACAGCAACACAGAATGGGGATAAATGGGATGGTGAATAAGAACCGTCCTGATGGTAAGACACAAGAGAAAATATTTAAACACCTCGCCATTTCTTCAACTCGAACATTTAAGCTCGAATCAATTTTTTAAACATTCGATTTTGGTCTCCCAATATTTAAAATTACGCTCAAAAATTTATCTACTTAAAAACATATTATACAAATTTCTAACTCGATTTAAATCTTTCAATTTTTCAAATTCCACTTTTAAATTCTTCCATTCCAGAATGTATTTATTCAAATTTTTCTTATCAGTCTTGCAAACCTAACTAAATGTTTTCATTTCGAGGTCTTTATAATTACATTTGAAACACATACTTTTCAATTCTTTAAACTGTAATTGAATAGTTATTCAAATTCTTTTTTTAACTCTTGTGTGCGTTTGATTTCTTCTATTTTTACACCCTTACTGGGAAGCTTTTAAACAATTAAATTAGCAACACTAAAAATTCGTGGCAAAAAGAATGTGCTGGACGTTGTACAGTACGCGGATAGTCGCTGCGTGACAAAGGGATTCAAAAATCGCGTTACCTGCTCGTCAAAAATAGAGAAAAGAGAAAGAAAAGAGCGCTATCGCTTTGAGCTTATGCTTGGGGCGCAGCCGCGCTGAAATTCCCTCACTCAATATAGCATTGACCGTCGCTCGTGATTTTCCGGATTTTCCACGCCGACAAGGGAAAATAAATCATTCATCCCGGATGAAACGATTTTTCAAAGGAAATTCACCATCTCCTGAGCAATCCCTCTTTAAATAAATTGTTAAACAAATACCTTTTCTTGCACCCCTAAAAAATAACGGTATTAAAACAGATTTTCCAGTATATTTTATTTTGGTATCGTTATCACTTTAGTTAGTGGTGGTAATACAAAAGTCATCGAATGTTTGATTTCCTTGTATAGCGATTGTTCGAATATTCCGGCGCGTGGGACGAGTCGACAATCGTTCCGGGTCGATTTTTAATAAATTCCCTCTTGTGTTATGCTAATTGTTTGCCCTGGTAATCGACAGCGGTTCAAGTGGACGTTTGTTTGAACACGAGAGGAGTGTCACCGGAAACGCGAGGTCGCTTGTTGCATCTGTGACGGCGCGTAAACAATTGACGGCTGGTCGAGGGGGTTGGCTTTTGTTCGCGCTACCATCTATTGTCACCCTTTCGTCCACTTTTCCACAGAAATTTCAATGCGACGGAATTTAGAAATGTTTTCGAGTACCGGGAACCGAACGCATCACATGCGAGCTCTGTAACTTAATAATTTGTTGAAAACAACTACCCACCGCTAACCAATCTTTTCGAGAATTTCAATTTAAACGGAAATATTTATGCAATTGATTTATTTATTTGGCCGATCGTTTTCGTGTAGTAATTTAATAAATTATTGAAAATATCCCGATTTAAATAACGATGATGCTAGTGATTTATCATTGTAACGAACTAAATTCTAATTGTACACTTAGCTAGTGAAACTATTAAACACTCGGTGGAAAATATGTTCATAATAGTTTATATAATCGTTACTGAAAATAATTGTTATGCTACATTGCGGCATGCTGCAGCTTTCCTCGTGCATCGTCTGCCTCACCCTCACTCCATTTGCTTCGGCAAAGTGGATTGTAAATATTCAACCGTGACATTGTGCACAATAACCGCTTGTTGCTCGTGTCCTGACGGTGCTGTAGTAGTTGTTTTGTTTGTTTAACATTTAAAAATTCCCATGCACAATTACCTGCGGACAATTAACTACAAATGAATTTTATACGTGAATTCATACACAATCTATTCAAAGAGATTCAACTTCTACGACTGATTCAAATAAATTTGCTAAACCGTTTTGATCGAATATCTGGATTTCTTTCTTGAGTAATGATTTTTCAGGGTTGCGATTTTCCAGCCGAGAACAATGTTTATAAAAATTGTTGTTCAGCAGAAATTTTGCAGAAGAAGCAGTTGTGTTCATCCGCTGTCGTGGTAGAAAATGTGTATAGTGGAGGGGAGAGGGATGATCAGAGGGTTGAAAGGATTTAACAGTCGAATGACCCCCTCAGCCAGGTAGAACGGTGCTAAAGAAACGTAAATATAATTAGTCGGATGCATCGTGACTAATAAAATCAGTCCTGGTTGTAAACAATTTATTTTGCGTCGACAGTTTCGTTTACATTAATTTTTATATCGATCGTTGTTCGTAAAATCTGCTTGAAACAATCATTTCTGAATTAAAAATGCCGAAGATTACAATTCATGACGCAGCATTCGATCGTTAAATATATTTAAACATTCGGACCCGATTTTTTTTAATAATTCCACATTGATTTTTTATAAAATCATAATAGAATTAATTTATTAATTTTTACATAGATCGAATTTTAAGGTTTCTATATACTTGGTAGTGTTCTCTGTAATTTATGGAATGCAACGCGACCTAAAATAACCACTTTGTATTGCAAGAATTGATATAAAATAGAGGTATTAATAGATAATCCGCGATACCGATCGATACCGAAGACTGATAGAAAATATTTTCAACTTGCCATCGACTTTGACAGCTTAGCAGCGACAAAATAAAACTGTTTCAAACAATAATATATAAATATATATTTCGTTATTATAATCGTCTTTCCATATTTTGCTAAATTTCTAGAACGCTGTCTCCCAATGCGAGCGGAGAATTGTCAAGAAGAGAATGACAAGGGTGAGAGAAAGGGGTTGGTCCGTCGAGGAGGGTGAATTTCGGCAAACAGAAGACAATGGCAGTGCGTGCGCCGCAGGTAAATCAACAAGAATTTGAGTTATTCGAAAGCGTCACAGTGAATTTCGCGATCAATCAAAATCATCCTCCAAATCTCATAAGGTCGCAATAGGTCGCAGGTAAATGAAACGTACACTTGTTTAATAGCCTTAACGGCATAAATCCCAAAGGTCGTTTCAATTATCTCCGACAGAAGCACCTATTAAATATTGATTGTAACAAAAAAAAACGTGCTCTGTCACTTTACAAATAAAGTACTAGAGATTTTCAAATTACAGAAAAAACTTGTTAACTTGCGGCCAGGATTTTCGAAGTGTGCGTTCGACGGTTCTGTTTGAATCGCGCGTGATCGGGTCGCGGTGCAATCGCGTTGGATCGCGGCGACAATGCACCACCTGTCAGCCCCCTCCTCGTGAGATAGTAAACAAACCGGAGGGTTGCGAAGGGTGAGGAAGGCGGAAGTGGAGGGGGAAGGAATACGACGAGGTGGCGCGAGACTGGTAGGTGTCCGTGGCACTCAGTAGCACCGCGGTCACAGATCCTTTCGGAGCTGAGAAGCCTCTGCCTTCGTTCGCCGATCTCCACACACCTAGCAACGTGACGAAGCCAATCACCGACAATCTCGCGGTCCACAACCGATTCCTCCGAGACTCGAGAGGTCAGTCCCTGAAAGAAATCTCGAGAAAGAAAGTGTTCTTGATGACCGAGGAGAAGTGATCGTAGATGACCACGAGTTGCGAGTGAAACGGTTCCGAGAGACGTATCCCATTGATCCGAGTGGCTGAGACCGCCTTGATCGCGAGCAGCCGCGATGTCAACGTTACACCGGTCGTTGACACAGTTCCCGGGTTGAGAATCGGACGTTTCACCGTTGCTCCAGTTCAGATAAAGGACCTCGGGGACCCTCGGGGACCGACAATGAAGACCGAGGGCAACAACGGCTACATCAGGGCTATCGTCATCAACGAACAGACCGGGGCCCCACCTGGCCCAAGCCTGGAGACACCTGCCGCTAATGCTATCCAGGTAGAAACCCCGTTGAGCCTCTTGTCCCCCTTTATCGGGCCTTAATTGTATTAGGTCAGCGGTCGGAAACTGCGGCTATTTGGTTACACTCTAAATCGTTATACTGCTCTGATATTTGACTCTTTTGACTAATGAGTTGGCCGACCGCTGGATTAGGGTATGGGACGATAGATCCGGGATTGTGGGGAGTTTGAGGGTGCTGGTCCCCTTCGGCCGACGGCAGTAGTAATCGAATAATAGTAATAGTATACCATCAGTCTCGTTGATTTTAATTGGGCAGATTAAAAAATTTAATCGACAGTAATTGAGCGGTTAGAATTTGATTTCAGTTTATCAGAGATTACTGACATACACCAATGGAAAACTTCCCTGAAGCGGTTTCAGCAGTTGGCTGTTCTTTTCTTATACTATTTATAGTGAAAGAGTAAATTCACCTGAATTGAATTTTTAAATTACCTGAATTGCGACGAACTGGAGTGAAATCGAAATGTATTTTCTTTCCTATTATGTTTAGTGGTTTGATATTATGAAATTACACCTATTCAATTATCCAACAGTAATACATAATATACCAACCAGATCGAACCAGAAACGATTCTATTCCTCCATTACAATCCAGCTAACAAAGATTATAGCCAATGCTGATCTGAACCATGTCCCGACCAGGTTACTGAACCCACCAGCCTAGTTAGTCCAAAATGGAGCGTAATCTATCCGATTGCAGGTGACCTACGTGCCCCATAGTAACACAACGATCACGGATCTCCATCATCCTGGCAACGATCGAGGACCGATTACAAGGGCTAGGTCGATCACGCGGAGATGGCGGGAACCGGTGAACAGGCAACAATTGTTGCTCGTGCTTGCTATCACGCTACTCGCCACTTGTGTCTTCATTCTGCTACTGCTGGCGCTGAACACGAGCCGCGAGTGCGCTCAGGAGGCTCGTAAGTTGAATTAACCCTAAACGGTAGGCCGGTTATAGTGATTCCGGTTTAATTGAGCGGCGGCGGCGGCGGCGGCCGATTGCCCGTGCCATGCCGCCGCGCCGTCTTCGGGTAGAGAGGTGTCAGCGATGTATGTATAACTGCCGCTGGATTAGAGATTAGATGCTGTGACGCGTGGGCGAGTTAGATGTCCGCGAACAAGTAGAATGGGATGGAATTAGATGTCAGAGATCGCCGCTACCAAGTCCGATCCCGGAGTCTGGTTATTGGAGTTGACGAGGACTCGTCTAACGGGAGCCGCGAAAATCCAGCCACCAGTTCGAATTCAAGCGAACCGAGAATAATTAAATCGATGTCGTGTGCGTATTAAGATTTCTGATATAGGGTTCTGATAGGTTCTCCACTCCAAATCGAATTCAACCTTATGCAAATCAGTTTGTATAATGAAATTCAACCTTTCGCAAATCAATTTCACCGATTAAGAATACTTTCATTTTAACACATTACCAACCGGTGATGAATTGCATAATTTTGAAAAATCTATGGTTCATGGCTAAATGCTTTTTAATGGAACCTTCAACAGTAACAGCAATTTTCATTGTGAACTAACAGGTCACCCTCAACAACGTCATCCAATACTTTCATTTAAGATTGTAATGTAAAAGAAAATTTCTATGCTTTCCTTCGGTACAGCACAATTATTGAAAATCCTATTAATAGGCTTTCGGTAGGTAAAGTGTTAAAAATTGACTAATCAAAAAATGGCGTATATGCACGCAGTTTTCATACATTACGAAGTTAACGAATTCGTAATTACTAATTACTTTCAAATATGTATTTGATGTACATCTTTGCGATAAATGAAATTTTGAATTTCTTAACGATTCTTTCACATTTGATTTGATTTGATATTTTTTAACGAAAAGTTAGGTAAAAATAGTTTATTTGTAAAAGGTCGAAACTGATTTGCAAAAGGGTGAATTTTGAGGTAGACGAAGGATAAACCTGTAGATGAAGGATAGGTGACTGTAACTTTGAGGTTGATGACAGCAAGTCGAAAATCGAGCTACAAATATTCTTTTGAACGGATCGAAAATAGTTGCGTTTAATTTCGAAGTTGCCGATCGATCTACCGGATGGTACAAAAACGAGCTTCCACATTCTACTTCATGAGATGAAAATAAACTAAGAAACGAAGTGAAACGAAGTCGACCTCGATTCTGACCCACTCGGTGTCATGATTTATCACAAGACAGGAATAGATTTGAACAGATTGTGGATCTGAAAAATCACAGGAAAAGAAGACTCGACAGAAAATTATTTTTTGAGAGACTATATACTGTTATCTTTCATAAAAGATTTATCGCTTTCGTTTATTAATGGACCACCCTGTGGACAAGCCTCGGTGCTCGACTGTAAGTGAATACAGAATACGACTGACAAGTGTATAGTCGGATGGTGATACAAGAAAAGTAGTTAAATCACTAGTTTAATTCATCTATATGTCATCGCATTGATAAACTAATTCACATCTGACCAAACGGTGTGACCATTTCTATTAGATCACGAGCTTTAATAGCATAACAGTGTAGACTTTGGTTGGATCTAGTTCTTCCCTCTGCTACGATAACGACGACTCAATTTCAGCCCCTCTGCCACGGTTTCTTCGAACAAAGCAATGCCATATTGCTATATTGTCGAATATATTTCTGTTTAAAAATTCCGAGACACAGGTTCGCGTATGAACTCTCTGTCGAAGCGTGACGAAACACGAAAATTGTCGGGCGCGTTTCAGCGGAGCGCGTTCGTGTCAGAAACGAACATCGATCAGCCGAATCGAATCGAATTGAGTCGAGGCTATCAAGTTCCACTCGAAAAGGCCGCTTCTCGCCGTGTTACCTCACAGCCGCCGGCAGAATTAATCGAATCACCAGCGTCCATAAGCGCTTGGCGAAATGAGATCGTAATATATTTATATTGTCCGTTAAGCGATCGATTAGGCGCGCTATACTGAAAATTTGGTGTCTCTCCGAAACTAAACTAAACTAACTGAAAAAGTTTTCCCCCTCCAGAGAGTCGTATTTTTATCGATGAAAATGTGAAAGCAACAAAGACTGCGCTGAATACATTAAAAATGAACATTTTTTTTTTAAATCCTATATCACTTACTTAGTAATTTTTGTAGACGAATTTTAAAAAAGTCGGATCGATCCAAATCTCATTTGCGGGTCTAAAACAAGTTAAAATCGTACTAGATTCTGTCTGATTGTGTACACTAGTATTTCTTGAAAATGTTCAAAAGCCATAAATGCATGAAGACCCGCAGTCTAATAATTAGTAACATTTGATTGGGCGTTAAACGTTGTATACGAGAAAAAATTGTTGAGGCAAAAACTGGACTGGTCGCTCGATTTTCTAAGAAAAGGACGTGCATGAAGTGTAACGAGTTCATTTGCAAGCGTTGGCTGGATTCTCCGAGATTAACGGACTGGCATTTGAATGGAAAATGGGTTCGTTAATAGAGAAATTGCCGTGCGACAGGAAAACGGACATTGTATACGCCCCGTATATCGGACAACAACGTGATTCGTTCGTTTTTCTTGTTCGAGCAAAATGTTGCACTTTCTTTTACGAGAGCGCAAAGACGCGGCGCATGACAATGGCTCTTTATGTTAAACGGCAGACACGACCGTGAGCACGTTTCGTGCCGCAGAAAATTACATTTTCGCGGCAGTTTTACGTAAATTAGCTCTATTGGTGTCTCTCTCTCTCTCTCTCTCTCTCTCTCTCTTTTTTTATCTGGTGACTTTAATGCTGCGACTGGATAGAGACTTCGTTCTTCTTTCAGGTCCGAACATCTGCATGACGGAGGAGTGCGTCAGAACAGGTAAACTCACGATCGACTTTCAAACAATTGTCTAATTTGTAAATGTAGTTCATCAATTTTTGCTAACTGAAAAGTTGCACAAGTATGAAAATATCCGTTCAATACTTGCAATTGCGCAACGAACTGGAAAGTAAAGTATTTGATTGTTTAATTAATACCGGATCGACAGTCGGTCAAACGTCGAGATTTCTGCGTGATCGTGAATCGAATTTGCGGTACTCGGTCTGCAAGCAATTCCACGGGGATATCGTGTAATCCGATTTGCAACGGTGGCGGCGTTTCAACGCAATTCCCGAAGACCACCAATCGGTTTTGGCCGATCTGATTACGTTTTCGTCCTCGACCGACTCGGACGTTCGCCTGATCTCATGATGCCCCATAGAAAGTCGATGGCACACATTTATTTATTTGAAAGCTTAAAGTAAGAAATTACAAGGCAAATTAAATATTAAAACACGTGTATCGCAAGTCAAACTCAACCTTATGCAATTGAATTTCACCATTCTGCAAATGAATTTCACCTGTTAAAAATATTGAAAATATTAAAAATTAATTATTAATTTATTTCGTTTAAATCATATATTAATTTTGATTTAGGCACGCATTTGATACGCTAAAATTGTACTTTTAATAGAACATCCGATATTACGAAGTGGCACTTTCACATTGACCTAAACTGCGTTAGGTAATCCTGTGGGAGTTTAATAACTCGATAGGATAATCGAGTGAGGACGGGGCTCGCTCTATGATCTCAGGATTAATTACGAATAACAGGATTCCCCCGAAAACATCGAGGCTATCGCGTTTTAACACCTCCAATCGATATCAACTAATTTTTCTTACTACAATCGGTAGACTGCGGATATTTATTTGATTTTTCATTTTTGTAGGCGAATTATGGGAAAGTGGAATCATATAAAATCTTATATTTATTTAAATTCACAGGAATTTTATGTTCTAGCATTTCTTGAAAATTTACAGAACCCATAAATGCATAAAAATCCGCAGTCTAATAATGTCAGTTAAACAAAATGTGAAAAGTGTCACTCGTAATATTCCTCGATTAAATCATTTTTATTTTCCTCTGTGATCAACTTTTTTTCTACGAACACGTTGAATTACAAATGTTCGCGTTCCGGAATGTAAATCGGCAAATTCCTAGTGCCTTTCGAATTTCCGCATTCTTTCGCGCGAATATTTCCATTAAGATGCTGCTAGTTTTTCATTTCGGTAGAAAAGGTCCGATCGAATTGATTTTTAATTTTTTAAAATTATGTCGAGGACCGTGCGTGTTCTTGTTACTCTGCTTGAATCTGCAAAAACGTGAAAGCTGCCTTTTGCATACGCGACGCCTTATTTTCTCTACAATTTTAAAATTCAGGTCGAGCACACCGTTCTCTTCCGCCTTTTTCACGTAGAATCCGAGCTTAATTAATGCTCTTTATTCTGAACCTGACGGTTTCACATTTTACACTCTCGAGAATTGCTGGCATTGCGTTTTCTAATATTGTTTATACATTGCTGCAATATTAACGCCGAATATTCACCATGAAAATGTTGAAAATATTCTACGCTTGTCCGACTGTTCTCTAAAATTTCATTTTCTTTACCGTTACAATGATTAAAGTCTTTATCTCGAAAAAATGTCGTAAATATTGATTACAAACGAATCAAATTTGATTTCATCTGAAAAGAAAGGCGTAACATTCGTGCTTGTTAGACTTTGTTCGACTCTTCGTCACGAGTCTGACTCGTTAAAATTCGACAAGTGGTTAAGTAATTTTTATTGAAAAATAAAATCAACTAATCCTCGAATACACGAACAACCGGGTTTCAGCTGCGAGTCTTTTATCAGCGATGGACCGTTCCGCTGCACCGTGCGAGAACTTCTTCCAGTACGCGTGCGGTGCATGGAACCAACAGCACGTGATACCTGAAGATAAAAGCTCGATCAGCACCTTCGAAGTGCTAGCCCACCAGCTGCAAGTGAGTCTGAAACATTTGCTAGAAGAACCACCGAACGACAACGACAACGATGCGACCCTGAAGGCGAAGAGGTTCTACAAATCATGCATGGACATCCGTGGGTACAACGAAAATTTTTCTCGAACGTGTCCTCTACCTCCACTCTCTTCCTCTCAAATTACCCTAAACAGATATGCAATTTGTTACTGTCTTCATCAAGAACTTCAAAAACAAAAAATCTGCCCATAATCATAAAAGTGGTCTAAGTGATAGATATTCTTGTTTGGAACTAAAAAATTTTAACGTATTTTTTAAACAAATAATTTCTTTTTAAATCGGTGTACACTGAAGGATTCGTCAATAAAGACGCACAAATTGGATTTTGAAATTTTCGTCTAGGCCTAATAGTTTCGGAGATATTCAATAAAATCTTTTACCCCAACTTCGAGGGGTATTTTCACTCCCTTAACACGAATGTCTGCAGCTATAAAGAAAATACGTGTGAAATATATTTTTGAGTTCTATATCGTTCAAAAATTTCATTAAAATCGGCGTGTTTCACTTTCATAAGTATGGGCATAAATGAATTGCTCGTCAACGCGCCTAACAGTAGGTGTGATGAAAGACAGCGGATCTTTATGAATTGCACCAAACTGGAGTGATACACAACTATTTTGAATTTCTACTGTTGCTGTATCAAATGACATTTTCTCAATTTTTGTCATAAGTGCGTAAAATCCGCTGTCTAGCGATGTTCCTTCATCCTGAGTGTTTAAAATGCTTCGAACAGCTCGGATCAGGGAGATTGGCGATGCTCCTTTGAAGAGGACCTTGAAACTACTTGGGGGATGGCCAGCAGTGGTTGGTCCAAGCTGGGAGCCACCGGGTTATCCGATCGAAGTGCTCCTAGGTCGACTACGTGGCGAGTATAACGAAGGTGTGCTGCTCGAACAATGGGTTGGACCGGACGACAAGAACTCCTCTGCCAACATCCTCCAGGTGCGCCGGCAAAGTAAGGCCCCTTGGTCGACGTCTGCACTGTATGAGAGTCGCGATGGGTAGTAAACTAAACTGGCTTCTTCGATAGACATCGAATCAGTTTCTCCATGGGTCACCTCCCCGAGGGCATGTCCTTTTAATTTGTTCGATGTTCTTCGCAGCTGGATCAGACGCAGCTGGCACTTCCCAGCAGGGACTACTACCTGAACAAGAACAGCGAGGCTGCGCTCAGAGCCTACCATCGTTACATGACCAGTGTCGCTGTGCTGCTTGGTGCAAACCCCAAAACCGCACCCCAAGAGTTTGAGCAAGTCATCATCCTGGAGCAACAGTTGGCCAATGTGAGCATCTGCTGGATTTAGATAGGTATCCTTGGGTGGCAGAGCATCCTATTGTTGTTAGCAATTATGCTGTGGACCGGGATCTTTCGAAAATTGTGTATGGATGAAAATAATGCGAAGATCACCTGTATACTTATTTGGAAGTAGATGTATAGTATCCTGCCGGAGAGTCTGCTGTCCAAATCCGAGCAGACTTCCAGCATTTTGCTTACTGGACTGTTCTTTATGTTCCAGGTGTCCTTACCGGAGGCAGATAGACACGACACGTCCGCAATTTACCGAAAAGTGACTTTACGAGAGCTCCAGCTCGAAATACCACAATTGAATTGGACAATCTACTTGCAGGAGTTGATCAACGCTTCCATAACAGAGCAGGAGCCTATCGTAGCATACGGAATGAAGTATTTCATGCACATGGGTCGTATCATAGAGAAGACAGACCGCAGGACACTGCACAATTATATCCTCTGGCGATTGGTCATGTCGATAATTCCCCACATGATAGACGACTACCAGCAAAAGAGCGTAGAGTTTAGGAGGATCCTCTTGGGGATACTGAGCGAAAGCAATAGATGGGCCCAGTGCGTCGATTGGACCAATAAGAAGCTGGGAATGGCTGTGGGCGCTCTGTTCATTCGTGACAACTTCAATCACGAGAGCAAGGTGATTAACCCTCTTCGTCAAGCGTTCGCAAACCGTAAAGCATGATTTTTTATTCAGGAGACTGCTCTGGAAATGATCCACACTATACGAGAAGCGTTCAACGAACTGCTGGCAGAGAATCACTGGATGGACGATGAGACTAGAGCTGTTGCTAAGAGCAAGGCTGACTCCATGATCGAGAGGATTGGGTATCCTGAGTTCCTGAAGGATCCCGTTGAACTCTCCAAGGAGTACTTAATGGTGAGCAGCTCCGACGTTGTTGGGTCATTGTTTAACCCTCAGTTACTCGCGCTCCATTGTCTACATAACTGTTTACATGAAACCTGATACGACTCCAACGTAAATAAATTTTTATTCAACGAAATAACTACTTCAATGCACAATAGATATCTGTTAGCGTAGACCTTTGTTTACGCTCGAAACACTAGATTTAATGTTTCAAGATTGTAAGTACTGTATGCGAGTGATTAAAAGTTAATAATGTTCTTGGTCCCTCAGTTGAATATCTCTGAGAACCATTTCCTGGAGAATGTCCTGGCAGTGTTGAAGTACGCAGCTTATCACAATCTCAGAGAATTGAGGAAGCCCGTCGACAAGGACAAGTGGTCCACCGACCCTGCTATTGTTAACGCCTTCTACAACCCTAATAAAAACGACATCGGTGAGTGTCCCCGAAACCCAACAACAATCTTACCAACTTGTAACTTTTATTCTTTCATAATTACTCGACTGTCTTCGCTACAGTCTTTCCAGCGGGGATACTGCAACCCCTCTTCTACTCCCAGCACTTCCCAAAGTCACTGAACTACGGTGGCATCGGAGTGGTGATAGGTCACGAGATCACTCACGGTTTCGACGACAAGGGGCGTCAGTTCGACAAGGATGGGAACATAATGCAATGGTGGAATAACAACACTGTCGGAGCTTTTCGAAAGAGGGCTGAGTGCATTGTCAGACAGTACTCGAACTACAAACTACAAGACATTGGTTTGAACATCAACGGCAGGATGACACAGGGGGAGAACATTGCAGACAATGGGGGCCTCAAGCAATCTTTCAGGGTAATTGCACAGGACAATTAACAATAATTGTATTGTACCAAACGGAAGCTTTATAATCTTCTTTTACACGATAATCATTCGTTCGAAGGCATACAGGAAATGGGTGTCGATACACGGAGAGGAGCCTTTGCTTCCTGGCATTAATCTGACGCACGACCAACTGTTCTTTCTAAATTATGCGCAAATTTGGTGCGGTTCTATGAGGCCAGAGGATGCTCTAACAAAAATAAGAAGCAGCGTTCACTGTCCAGGCCCTATACGAGTCTTAGGACCCCTCTCCAACAGTGAAGACTTTGCCAGGGCCTACGACTGTCCTCCGGACTCTCCGATGAACCCGAAACACAAGTGCAGCGTTTGGTAAGTTAAAACATATTCAAAGTTTCATCTTGTTTTTATTATAAATGTATTGTTCAAGGTAAATGCTGGGAGAAAACAGACGGCGTAACAATTTTCTTACTGTGAATCGCTGAGCCAGAACTTCAGGGGAAAATCATCGTCATCGTTATTCACGATGGGACCACAGGAAAAATAGAATTTACATCGTCGTGGTACACCGTGGATGGAAGTATTGTTTTAGATAAAGATCAAGAGAAATTTCGAGGGAATTGTATCAGTGTGAGTGTACGTCTCGAATGCATGTTTTAACATTACAGCCTAAAATCCCATGAACGAGAGTAACGCATGTATATATAAGGATTATTTCGCTTGCGGTACTCGTGTTTATTTTGTATCCGCTCGTTCTCCAACAACGAGCCGTTGTGCAATTTTTAAGGAAACATAAATTGTTCTTGATTATATCAAATCTACTTGGAGACAGTCGAGGATATACATCGCCGGAAAATCGACTAGGTATAAGTGAGAGGATAATAGATTTAGAAACGTGTTTAAGGAATATTTGCTTGATTAATTGGACGTTTATTTAACGAATAAAAATTTTAATAGAACATGCTGTAGTTCTTTTAAGTTGACAGTGTTTCCTATCAAGGTGCCAAGGAAGATACCTGTAATTCTAAAGTAAATCTTGGTTTCAATTTATTGTCATTTCTGAACCAAAAACCAAAAATTTCCGAAAGTTTTCAAAAATCTCGAAAATTTAATTTTGTATTAGGAGAACATGATATCGAAAGAGGTGGCGCGAAAATATCATGCCACCTCCTTCACTATCATGTTCTCTTACTAGAAAACCAAAAATTCCGGAAAATTTTCAAAAGATTGAATTTTGTATTAGGGGATCATGATAGTGAAAGAGGTGGCACAAAATTCAGTAGTACAACTCAACGACAAACCAAACAGTCGAAAATTTTCAGAAACCTCGAAAATGATGTTTTGTATTAGGAGAATATGATCGTGAAAGAGGTGGCACGAAACTTAAGTAATACAATGCAACGACAAGCCCGACACCCGAAAATCAGTAGTATAACTCTACGAAAAGTGCGACGTACGGGAGAAATTGATAGTTCAATAAATACATTTAAATACGCAATTATTCTTTTTTAATACATTATCTTTATTCACTGTAGATTCATACATAAAATATTTGTATTGCACATGTACAAAACTTATATTCTAAACATTTATAACAAGAATGTTGACAGGCTTCCTCAGTCCAGAAGACTATATTCTGTGCTCAGCTCAGACACACACCTTTCATGTTGCAACCTCGTGTAGTTCCCTAGCTGATCATTTGTACCAGAGCATTTCCTACAGAGTCGGTAATTCAGAACCGTAGACAGAACCAATCGGTAAGGTAAACTATAACCTCAAAATGTTATCGAAGCTCTCCCTTAAGATACATATGAAATATGAATAACTTGAGTAACAATTAACAGCTTTATAGCCATTAATATAAGTTTAGATTTATATCTCGTCTGTCTAGCTTCGACTAAAAAGGATTAGTAGTTTTCCTAACCTCCTTCGAAAAAGTTACCGACTGGAACGACGATTGATTATCGAATACGTTGAATTCGTAGCATGCGCGTAGCAGACAACGGCCATCGCCATTTACAAATTGCCTAGACCCTGCATAGAATCATTTTAAATAGTGAAGAACGTTGGGTGGACCGAAGTAATTACAGCAAAATGTTTTCGCGACACGTAAGGACCTTCGTGACCAGTGCCGTGAGAAGAAGCGACCACGGGCCGGATGGCTTCCCCGGTGCTGTGAGTATAAAATAATAATCCGTAATTGCGTAATTATTATACAACAACGATGCCACATTTACGGTCAAATTCCAAGCTTCAAAGTCGCAACATTGGAAATACGCATAAAACGAACGAACATGTCTTCTTAATTCTGACTGAAAGATGGTCTATCGTTAATCACGTTAATTCTATCAAGTAAAACATGTTATTTTAGTCGAAGAGGTTAGAATCATGGAAATTGATTTTTACAGAATCTTCCCTTCAGCATTACGAACAGATACAAACTCACAGCGACGTTCATCCTGTTCTTTGGCAGTGGATACGCTTTGCCGTTCCTGATTCTTCGCCACCAACTTTTGAAATAAGTTATGTAAGTTATTCTTCTTGATCTCGACTCCATTGTACATTGGGTTCATTTATTTATTTTGGTTGTCTACTTTCAGCTGCTACCAGTATTCATTTTAGCCAGTTCCTGTGTACCTACGCTCTGTGGCTCACGGTGCTATTTCTAATAATGGGATATTAAATTAATGTGATCAAATAAAAGTCTTTATCTGTTTCTACAACCCTTCACCCTTTCGTAATGTTCGGTTTTAATAACCAATGGCATTTCAATTGACAATGAGTGAGAATTCAGCGAGAGCTATAACAGGAATAAAATGTGAAGCTGTCTCAAAGGCTGTAAGAAACAGAGGTACATTTCATTGAAGTTAAAAGGGGAGCTAATGAAAATCATGAGCAAATGTTATTCAACGAATACAACTTGGATATTTCATGATACCCAGAAAAAAATTTATGGAACACTAAAACTGACTATTTTATGTTACTTTATAAATACAATGAGATTGCTATTCGATTTTTTAGCCATTTTCTTTACAATATAAATCCAAAGAAATAGATTGAATAATTCCTCACGGATGCATCTTGCAATCTAAACGATCGTAAATTAAAAATGTTAGAATTCGAAGAAAAATTCTAATTTCATTTATCAACGCGTTTCTCTACTCTATTATCAATGTAGTAAAAAACCCTATGTTGCATATTACTTTGGATTACATCAGCGAAATAAAAAGTCGCGATTCATGTAAATAAGCTCCGCTATGAGGCTCTCAAGTATTTCCACCAATTATAAATGATGATGACCTTTTTATATAGTGATCTTACAGCCGCGTTACATAAACGCCGCTCGTGTACCATCGATTACCGTCCGCTATCCCACCTATATAACGACGAGCATTAAGCGAAATCGTTGGCAGCGCATCTGGCACAGAACATTATAGTTCTAATCGCTTATAGTCGTTACAATAGTTGTCCGTATCGCTTGTACGTGGAGTGTACAGTGTCCACTAGATTATAAATTTCAGGTGTCGGCCACAGAAAAACAGGAAGAATCTATATGCACAACGGTGGTCATCAGTCTAATTAATTCTAGTAACGACATAGGAGCAAGAGCAATCCACCTATCTCCATCTCTAACGCTCCCGTCGTCCCAATGTTTACGCTGATGTCACACGCTACATAATACGTGTGACCGCTTTATGCAATATTTCGATTAGAGCCGAAAATGCTGTATTCCTGCCAGGGACCTCGTTCTTAAGAATTAGATTAACATTTTCGAAAATTCTGGATTAAAGAATCTCGAAAATTGAACGATGTATTAGGTGGAATATGATATCGAAGGGAGTGGTACAAATTTAGACAATAAATTCCAGTCTTCCGTTGAAAAAACGGAATCCATATTGCAGCGGTCGTTCATCTATAGACTAACTTACAATTATAATTGTAAGCACTCGTTTTCTTTCCCCCCTGAATTTGTATGGACGGCTGTAACGGTCGGATGTAAAATCCGGAACGCCCAACTTTTCGGGGCTTATCTGTACGCGCTAAAGGTATATACAGACTAGCGATTATAACTTGCGATTCGCAATATTTACGGCTGATATGATGGTCCTTAAAAGATTATGAAATACTCGCCGGTGAGTAAATGTGTTAAGAGATAACATCAACTCTACGAAGCCAGCAGTTCAACTATGTCAGATGTATTTATATACATACACTCCCGTCCACAAATCACCGTATACATATATGTATATATATACAAAATGTAATTAAAGAATACAAGCTTCCAGCTTAATTTTATATTTTTATTTTGATCAGATGTAGTTGTTATATGATAATATTTGAATGGAAAATTAAAAATATATACATATATGTATATATCATCTTAATAAATGTCGGAAAAAAGAGATTGAGAAATTTTGGGATGATTATGGACAGCTCTGCAAGACAAATTGGGAAACGATTATCCCACTTCAATTTAAAAAATTAGAAAATATAGGATAGTTCGGTCAGATTTGATTTATATGTCGTCCAAATTCGAAAGAATTAGTAAATAACTGTAGGTCCTTTGCATTGAAAATCGAATAAGTGTCCGGCGACTTATGGACGGGAGTGTATGCACGCGACGAGAGTCGGTCACGCAATAAATGTCGCAAGTGACAATGCCAGTGTATTGTATCTGCAGTAAAACGTGGCAGAGGATCGAGCCAATTCAAGAGTGACGCGCTATCAATGCGTAGTTCCATGCAGGCAGGCAGGCAGGCAGGCAGGGTCCGTGTTTCGTGCCTCTCTCTCCCTCTCTCTCTCTCTCTCTCTCCCCTTTCGATTCACACTATACAGCCGGGGCTGGCGGCTGGCTTGCTTGGGAATCGATCGGTCGACACTCGCGCCGCGGTTTCTCCCATTCGTTCAATGTCGGCACGTGAGAATCGGCCTTCAGGCTGTCTCAGTCTCAGACTTGCTGGTACAATCACAGTCGTGTTGCAGTAATCGTCATCCACGCAGCTCGCTGCTACCATGAATCGACGCTAAACGCCAAGCCACTCGATTCAGGAGCACGTGCTCGGACCGCGACCACTCAGTGCCTTGAATGTGAACAGACTCTACTCCCAACGCTTTACAACCAGCGAAGGCCCGATGAGCTGAACGATCACGCCTAGGCCTGAGAAACCGAATCAAATCAAACCCCCCTAACGCTGCGCCCAGAGACACCCACGTCGGCTGCAACATGTACCGGAAGCTGGGCCTCGAGGTACAATACCTCACCGATCAACATCTCGCCGGCTTCGAGAGCTACAAGGTACCTGGACCCCTCCCATGCTGACTAATCCTCACATTCTGCGCGATTAGTCAGTAGTTGTTTGTTACCCTGACTACCTTCCATCGCTTCTCACTGCAGCTCTCTCATTTCACTGTCCCAGGGTTAGACCGATATATATTATATATATATTATATATATATAATATATGTCGATAACAATATGTAATATATATTACATTGCCTCAACCCGTTTCTGTTATAAATGGATAATATCTACTGATCGCTAATGCACCAGAACAATTTCGTGGAACTGTATGAGTCGTCCACTTCAATGGATTAGCATCAATATGGCTCTGTTTACTTTCCTGTGATAAACATATCGCAAGAGGGCAGTATTATGCCAACAGTTTGCATTTCGATGCTCTTCCGTTACTCAACATTGACCGATTATGCAAGTCAAACAATGGGGTTGCAGGGAAGCACAATTGAAATTCAATAATTTGTTGATGTTTCTTTCCAGTACTGCTCTGTGGATACCAGCCCCCTCAGCGTGTATATTATGCATCCATTTTGGAACAAAGTGGTGCAGGTACGTTCGTAGAAGAACCTACGCTGCAGCCAGTATAATACAATCCTTATTTAATTGTTCGTTATTTCAGTACTGTCCGAAATGGGTTGCCCCGAACATGTTAACATTCTCCGGATTCCTCTTCACCGTCTTCAATTTCATTATGTTCGCAAGTTACGATTATTATGTGTATGCGTCCAGCGATGATAAACCACAATACCCGCCTATACCAAGATGGGTGTTCGCGTTGGGTGCATTCAATGTCTTCATGGCGTACACCCTCGGTGAGTGGAAAGACCAAAAACCACTCTACACTCTAACTCATTCTATTATATATACATATACATGATTCTGATATTCATTATCCGATATTCGGTTTCCTTACAGACGGTATAGATGGGAAACAGGCAAGGAGAACGCAGACATCCGGTCCACTGGGAGAGTTATTCGATCACGGACTGGATAGTTGGACGACGATGTGGATCACTGTGTGCATGTTCTCAGTGTTCGGTCGTACAGATCACAGTGTGTCCCCGATCAGAATGTATTTCATACTGTGGAGCGTATTCGTGAACTTTTACTTGACTCATTGGGAGAAATACAACACGGGTGTGCTATTTCTTCCATGGGGATACGATTTATCCATGGTGGTAAGTATTTAACAACATCGTTGTTGTTTCAGTGCTGTTTGCTAAGAAATTTCAATTTCCAGGGTACTACCACGGTGTTCATTATATCGAGTATATGGGGACACGAAACTTGGAAATTCATGCTGCCCGGCGAGATATCTGTCGGTGTGATGTTCGAGATTTTGCTATACGTCACCGCGATCGTCACTAGCTTACCCGTGGTGCTTTGGAACATACACAAGTGAGTGTATTCATAGTATATTACACAAGAGAGTGCATTGATCCAATCAATTTTGTACTAAAATCATCTTTCTGTTTCCAGATCGTACAGGGACAAGACTGGCAAAATGAGAACATTCCTAGACGCTATAACACCTCTGATACCTTTAAGCATGCTCTTCACAATCTCGACAGTGTGGGTGATGCACTCGCCCAGCAACATCGTCGAGAAAGATCCCAGGATCGTCTTCCTGACTGTTGGAACCATCTTCTCCAATATATGTGTAAGATAACCAGAACCAGAACACTTTATAAATAATTGAACGGAGGTTGATGTTGTGCTGTATTTTCAGTGTCGCTTGATCGTGTCGCAAATGAGCAACGTCAAATGTGAAATATTCTCGTGGATTCTGGTGCCCATGGGGGTGGCAGTGGCCGTTACCTTCGTCTTGCCTAGCACTGATTTGGTATTCACCTACATCGTTGCTGTAATCGCGCTGTTGTCGCATATTCATTACGGCACCTGTGTGGTAAGCGTTTTGTTGTAATAAGGAAACGATTAACATGTAATCTCATCACTAAACAGCGGATTTTTATACAAAATAAAATTTTTATACATCAATTACAATCTATAGAAGCCAAGTAAAAAATTATTTTACTCATTAATAATTAGACACCGGATCTTTATACAAAACAAAAATTTTCTATGTAAATTGCAACAATCTGAAGCAAAATAGAAATTTGTTTTCTTTCTTAATATGTTTAATTGGTTGAAAATAATATAACTGTATTTTCAAATTCTTCTAATGTTTTTATTGTTTTAAATTACACCTCATTTTTTCCATAAATGCATAAAATCCGCAGTCTACTAATCACTGTTGCTTGTTCCAGGTGCGTCAGATGTGCCGTCACTTCCGTATCCACACGTTCCGCATCAAGGATCGTGTCGATTGACTACTTGCCGACGATACATGTTAAAAACGAAGAAGAAAAAAGATAAGCGAGTCGGAGCCATCTACGAATCAGTGAGTACAGAGCGGACAACGGCAAGAAGCAAACCTGCGTAGCGGAGAGAAACCGTTCGCAGCTCGGAGAATTTGTCTCCAAAAAGAACCTGAGAGACTTTGAACGGTGTTAGAAAAGAAAATCATTCATGCATCCAATCATTGCTGATCACATATCCATGAAGGAAGTACCTGTTTACGTGATCTTATATTTATTTCTTCGCAGAGGCAAAAAAACAAAATCGTTCGAATCCTCGTGTTGCTGTGATATACATAGCCGCGGAAAATCACGCTTCTTTCGGTACCGGTCGATACACGCATACTGTTTCCCGGTATTCACGGTTTAGTGCATTTTAGAGCAATCGATATAGATAATGAAGAAAGGAGGCGCGCTCGAGAAACAGTGAGAGGGGGAGGGAGAGATGTGTATCACTCTATCGACTTCTGCATTGTCTCTTCGTGTTCAGTTTCGTAAAACTCTGACTAAGTGTACGGAGGGAGGTTTTTCTTTTGTTCTTCGTTTTTAACATGTATTGTCTGTGTAGCTAATCGACTAGGCTGAGTCGGTGTAGTTGTGCGCATTCTGTCGACTGTCAACTGTGCACAGTGTTAGTTCATAGAGGTAACGACACAGCGAGATCTTGCGGTACAAACTGAAAAGTGAACCTAGAAAAGCAATATTGCTCTTCCAACTCTGCACAATGTGTTCAGCAATTCAATATAATGTTAAGAACAAAAACGAACTTGTCGATGACTACAAATGAAGATTAATCTAGTGGCGGACTGCTTCAAAGAGCATAGGACTACCTGTCCTAATCCATGACACTTTTTGTTGGATCCTTTTTTTCTACGTGAGGGAAATCCGCTTTATGGATATCCTACTCACTTTCTGGAGAGGGGGAGGGATTATGTTGGGCTCCCTTGAAGGTGTACACAAACTGAACCCTCACGAGCATCCCGTACTGGCCATTCCCTGAGGGGACAGATCTCTTTTTGTTGGATCCTAGAAGATCTCGCTACCTCATCTGCGGATCTTTATGCAAAATGAAAAAGTTCTGCGTTGACTGTGGGAAGCAGGACTAAAATAAAAGTTGATTTCATCCCTTAATGACTTTGTTACGTTAAAAGCAACATTACAATCCTTTTTATTGAATTTTTCTAATCTATTACTGTTTTATGTCTCACTCGACTAATTTCTTCATAAATGCATAAAGATCCGCAGTCTAGTCATCATATCATATTCTGTCTACCGATGCCGGACCTGCACGAGCCACAGTTGATCGACAGTCGCATAACCGCAGACTTAGCTTAAAATGGACTTTAATACGGATCGATGAGAGGGAGCATCGGGTTTCATTAGCAGCCGCGATGAGGCACGTGTAAAGAGACATTATTTATTTTCGTGTAAGGATGCATGTGTACGTTGTGTTGCATTTAACGAGGACTTAGCGCGTCAATCGCTGAATCCACGAATTCCATAACAATTTAGGCTAACTAAAACAACCAAGAATCGTCAATTCGAGCGGGAACCAAGGGGGGAATTCCTCTGTCGTTCCTCCTATAGCGAAAAGACTATTCTGTATATAATATACATATTATACATATATATACATGTATATATACATATATTTTCAAGGAAACGAATGGAACGAGTGATATACTGTATACTCAAAATTACACTACGCATTTGCTAGCTTTTCTCAACATGGGAAAAATGTTTCCAATGGAACGGACTGTCGTGCAACGTTCCTCTTTCTTTTTTTAAATTTGTTTTATTAAAAGAAATGATAGAACGTTGCTCGATGATTCGTCCCGATCACTCTGCGTCAATTTCTCAAGTGATCAATACTCTCGACATTATCTTTTGCGTTCGAAAGCATGTCCTTCATGACAATAGTAGATAATGTATGTACAATACGTAGACAGTAATTATTCTTTAAGTTATCTTTTAAACTTATTTTGTTGGGGTTAAATCGCAGATCCGGAGAGAACACCAGCAGAGTACATTTTACTCGCCTAATTGTGAATGTTAACTTCCGGTACTGACACACATTGGAAGCCTACAATCAAAGTAAAACATTTGAGGCTCGAGTTCGTCTGCGATAACGTAAGTCGCTGTAGAATAAATTAGATTTTTGCTAGTTTCGCTCATTTACAATGTTTCAAGCTCGATTCAGTTCGATTTTCTGTTTTTTTTTTTCGTTCGACACACTTTGCTAGTCCGTTTTCTGTTTACATTAAGCGTATTGGTATAGCTGTAAACTACGAGAATAAGATGCATTGTTATTTGTAACGAGAAATCAAGTGTTTTGAACGTTTTAGCGAACCTACGAATTTTTGCAAAATTTAGTAATCTTGTATATATATATAATATAAACGGTAACGAGTATAATGAAGGACATAGTGTACGCATAGCTGAATTTTGTTAGATGGTCAATGTAATCACACACTATTCTCCAAATATTTGTTTCTGCCAAAGATATTAAAAAAATTTTATGTAAATCGCCGATTTTATTCTCCCTGTCTACCTTCGAACGAAATTGATCATTAATTCTACAACGATTGAGAAGATTATAACTAGACGGCGGATCTTTATGCAAAATAAAAATTCTTTACCTGATTTGCAATGAACTGGAGTGAAATAGATATTCATTTTCTTTCTTAACATGTTAAATTACACTTATTCATTTTTGTCATAAATGCATAAAACCTGCTGTCTAGTAATAACACAAGATCTACTTAGTTACGGTACGAAAGTCTTCAAGTACTCTGCCTTCACTTTGCTTCGTTCCGCTGGCAAAGGAAGTATCGGTTCGATTCCCTTCAACTTTCGATCAGCCATTACACTAGCCTAAAATTTTTTTTTGAATTTTCTTAATCATCGCTGTAAACTAATTAAAGGCGGTTAGATAATTACCCAAAACTTTTTGCATAGCTTGTAATTTTCAAAGTAGGGCTTGCATCTGCTGTGTACGTAACTGTTATTGTCAAGACACTTCAAAGACATGAAGTGCTCCTATAACAGAAACAAATAAAGCAAATCAGAATAGATTATATAAATAACATTTGATCTGAGGTTAGAAAACCGAAAGAACTAACCTAGAAAATCATTAACTCGCCAATACCTGTAGACAAGGATTATTTAAGTCTTGATTCTTCTTCATCTCATTTTCTGGCGGTTTGTTCGTCGTTTTTTGAGCTTCTGGAAGGCCTATTTTAGTCATTGTTACGTTTATTTAGACGAATTTCACTGACCACCTAACCTATAAAGCGATAAAACCACTTGCGTTACAGCTCAATTGTATTCAACACAATATTAACCCTTTCCACGATAATAAAACTTTTTTTGCGATCTAAAATATTTCCATTTTATATGATTCTCTGAATTTTACCGACATAAAACTGATATAATACCTCGTACAATACTTTGGTAGCGGACTTGATCGGTTTGCGTGTCTAATTTGCAAAGACCCGATGGTGTATATATAATATATATGTATTTCGTTGATTCTGTATTTACATATTATTACAAAAAAAAGAAAAAACAGTTCTGTAAAGCGTACAATCTTACAAACAAATTCCGTCAATGATACTGACCTTTCTATGGTTCGTTTAAAAAATATTCTAGCTCTGGAAGCATTTAAGCACGATGTCTCATTCTTGCCGCTCGAATAACATCGATATATAATTGTTTTTCATTAAATTAATATCTTAGTTTATATATATATATATATATATATATATATATAGTAACCGGTCGCAATCCGGTTGATCTAACACTTAAGTAGCGGTTTTCTCGAAAATATAAAACCAAAGGCGCGCGATATGTACAACGGTGTTGAACGGAATCCTGATTGAAATCCGGGGGAACAATAAGTAAATGCCAGTGAGCAGCGTCGTGTGGGTGAGCTCGAACAATGCGATAGTCGTCCCCATTGTTCCTATTCATCGTCTGATTTCAAACAGTGAAACCGAAAGGAGTTGTAACAACATTAACTGCACAGGTACGAGAACACTATACGGGCGGTGGTACAGTGCGCTATCAACTTTACAACGTTACATCTAGAAAATACAATTCTCAAACGATCTTAACAGTCTCTCGTGGTTCTTGTATCCAAGAGCCCCCTTGGACACTGACGAGATCTTGAGCCAGGTTGAAAGCCGTTATTTTATCCCCGATTACCCTAAGTGTTCTCGAAGTTTTGTTGCACCTTCTGCCATTTGGCTACCATGCTGGACACCTCTTTGTGTTTCTTGCTGATCCCGACCCTCGCCTGAAACATTGTTCATACATTTTTTAAATGTTTCTCCTGCTCAGCATTTAATCTAGTCATTTTTGTAACTACAGTAATCCCGTGTGAGCCACTGCTAATCCAATTACAAAACTTCTTCATTATTTTTTTATAGGACTTTCACTAACTTATTTGTGGCATTTTTCTCTCTGATTAAAATCACACTAAACACGATATATTCTAATTTCAACCGTATTTAGTGGTTTAATTGACGGTATGGAGTAACTTTAGGGCGTAGGGCTCATTTCTCGATAATGCAAAGATGGGGTTTTTCAGTAGTCAGTAGTTCAGATTATAAATTATACCTTCTTTTTCTTCTTCTCTTTCATGCTGGCCTCAGCGTGCAAAGCCTCCAGCTCCGTGTCCACCTTAGCTTCCTCCACAGGCAGGGATGACTCTGTTGTCACTGTGTCCTGTCTTTGAGGTGCTTTCTCAGGCCTGCTGTTCTCCATGCGAGCGATATCGCTGTAAAACGAGTCCAGAGCAGATACCAGGGACTCTTTGGCTGTTTTAACCGGTGGCTTCTCGATCACCTTATGGTTTGTGTATATGGGCGTGTAGTCCGGTATAATTTGGATCGTCGGCTGCACACCGTGCTTGTGGGGAAGTACTATAGCTGCTGACTGCTCGAACAAAACACAATATTGATAGCGCCTGGTCTGTACATGAATCCTGTCCGTTTAAAAACTTACAGAATGCAAGTGCTGATAGGCTGGGTACTGAAGGTAGTGCTCCTGAACAATGGCTGCCGGGTGACTCAAGATAGGAACCGTTGGATCTCTAACAGCAGCATCGTACAACGCACTACCTTGAGGCTGCACAGTACTGTATATGATCCTCTTCAATGCGGTCGCTGGCAATTCGTACGGCGCTTCTGTTAAGTCTACACCAGGTGGCAAGGGTTCTACGTTGGTCACGTTCGCTATGTTTGTCAAACTGTTAGCCTGAGGTGACAGCGAGGTTGCTGAATGCGAGGACATGGCTGCGTTCTCCAGGTGGTTCACCTCTACGATCCCCTCTGTAGAAGATCGGAATGCTTTAATCAAATAGAAACTTTGTAGTCTAGCCACAAAGCAGTAGAATGCTCACCTTTTCCTATTCGTTGCTTTTTACTATCCAGAGTGTCATTGCCTTTGTCTCGTTTCCTTTTGTCCTTCTTCATGTCGTTCCCATATATTCTTGGTGGAGGAGGTGGGCTTGGGTTCGAGATTTGTGGTGGTGGCGGAGCTTCTACGTCAGAGTTCCTCGTGGCTGCGTCTTCGCTCGTGTCGTTGTCTTCCAGTTGCTTCTTTGGTTTCGACTTTAGTCCGTCTTCTTCCACTGCTGCGAACACCACTTTTATGCATAAAACTTTTTGTTGTAAATGCATAAAATTCGCAGTTTAATGACTAGCAAAATTGAGTAGATCAAAATTCAAAATTGTTGGAAAATTTGACAAATTGGAGGTCAATAGATGATTTCCTTTCTATTAAAATCATTAAGGGAAGAAATAACATTGAACTTTGTTTTTATTTCTTGCAATCGATGCAGACAATTTTTATTTTGCATGAAGATCCGTAGTCTATTAATGACGTACCTGTGGCAATCATCTCGTCCTGCTCCATCGGCGGGGGCGTCGAGCAAATTTCCATTTCCTCTGCGCCACCGGCGATACCAGTGTCCGGATAGATCCATTGTGTCACTCCGGTGGCAGTGTTCTGGTAATAATATCGTTTATGCGACCTGGAAAAAAGCCCACCGGGGAATGTAGAACAGCTGAGGCACAGGATGAAGGTTACTTGCATGTGTTACATTGACAGACAAACTTTCGAGGGACGTTGGTCCGTGAAAGGGACGTCCCAACGAGTTTTCTAAAGCGACTTACTTGCTAGGATACAAATATCAGTTAATACTCCTACCTGCGACTCGGCGTGGACATTTACTCAACTCAGCGAGACTCCCTTTATATTACATAAAGGATTAAGAGTGTTACTTAGCAGTTTACATAGCGGGGCGCTCTCTTCCGCAACACGAGCACCGAGTATACACAGTCGACAACGTCAGCGTTACGCTATGGCGAAATTAAGCGAATCGGTTATCAATAATTCGAGAGAGCTGTACGGGTCAGGACAATCTTTTTTTAATGTTCTTGCTCTTGATTTTTCTTCCCTCTCTTTGTCTCTTTGCCTCTTTCTCTGTCTCTGTCTCCGAAGACAGGAAGTACTCAGAGAACTGTCACGTACTCTTTACATGGAGAAAGAATCTTGTCGAATGCTTTTCGAATAGAAAAACTTCGGGTAGCAGTAAAAAGTGATAAGCAGATAACTGAATTCGGTGGATTCGTGAGATATTTATAATAAAAAAAAAGAAAAAAAAAAGAAGAATATGTGTAACGTGTGTCATGGATTTCCAAACGATCGTTACGTTCAGCTTACATCAGCTGCCCTGTCAGGAACCGATTCCCTTCTGTCCATTCTTGGCAAGCAGCTTTTTTGCATTTCAAGTTTTTCTTCGGTAACTCCATACAGGCACATGTGGCAATCTCATACTTTTTTCAACGATTAGTCTCTGGCTCCAGATACCATTGAATGGTGTCCCGGTACACATTCTTCGATACGAACGCTTGAAATCCTGGTGCGATCTTCGTTCGTACCGTACATCACAGTTCCTGTCCCTTTGCAAAGCAAATTTCTACTTTCACTGACTCGATAGCTTTTTGGTTGACTCAATGACAAATCGGGAATGTTTCTACACTATCTGTCATGTTCCATGGATTGGTCTCTCTTGAATCTTCTACGTGTTTTCGGGCGCACAGTTTTGCAGTGCACGAATGTTCTTGAAGGACCCGTACTAAACACATTTCTATCTACGTTACTGCAGTGATCGAATCGTTTATTACAAACAACGCGGTGTCTTCGTATATAACGTATACTTTTTTTTTGTTCTAAATGAATAAAACTTGCATTACTATAGAAGTCTACAAAACATTTTCGAACGAACCTTTTTATAATAATTACTCTGAAATTGATAAAATTATGTTGATTAACAGCCTCGGTAGCGGTACGACTCATTCGAATCACATTTTCAAGAGCTGACAAAATGGCAATTCGGTTTATCAAAAAATAAAAAATAAATAAAATGAAACATTCGAAATCATATCGAAGTACGAACAACAAATTGATAGATTTCTCTACGAGAGAGCTCGACAAATGGAATTGACAAGGCATTATACAATGCATGAACACGTCTCTATTATGGTGACCGAAGATCTCAGAGCAGTGATGTGTATAACATACCACGATGTTTTGTATGGAACGAGTCATGTTTATTTGTACGAGATAATACACAAATTTTAGATCGTATACTATACCTATCCCACTGACAAAGCCATCCTGGCGGTGCTGCGTCTTGTTCCAAGCGTTCCAGTTCGTGACTGGTGTCAGTCAACCACCTACGCAAGTAACTCTTTTCTAAGTAACCTCCTTCCCACGCCACAAACAATGTCTGCAACAAAACACAAACATTTCAATAACCTCTCGGAGTAAGACAATGCCTCGATTGAGTTATCCTTTTAAAGTATAGTTTCAAAAAGTTGTTTCCTCACCTGAAGCTGGATAGACATCATCTGAACAGGGGACACGGTGGGTTTCCCCTCGGACAGAAACTTCAGTTTCTCAAGAATGATCTGCGACAGTAGTGCAACCTCTCCCTCGTCCTCCTTGGAGTCAGCAGGCACCTCAGCCGCCGCTACAGCCTCTTCTTCAGCCTTACCAGATTCCGCCACGGTGTCCACAGCATCCTCAGCCTTGTCTTCAGCTATCGCAGCACTCTGTTCTTCCTGATGTTCGCTTCGTAATTCATCAGTTCTTTCAGAACTATCAGGCGCGACTTCCTCCTGTTGTACCTCAGGCTCTGGTTTGGTCTCCTCTCTGTCCACCAGTTTCTTCTTGGTGGATGGAACTGAAAGAACCACTCCTCTTAATCCACCTCGACGATAGATTAACACGAGCATCCTTACCATCGAACGCGATCCGCTTCTTTCTTTGAAAGAACTTGCTCCTGCCGTGCAGATTGTCCAAGAACTTGTTCGTCTTCTGTCCATCGTCCTCGCACCTCGAAACCGACTCCTCGCTGCTATCCGTCTTCTCAGAAACTACCTCGTTGTCTAGTTCCTGAACGTTCCTCCTATCGTTCCCGTCGCCATCGTTGCTTTCTGGTATCCGGTGCACCTTCAAGCTTAGGCTGTTGTCCGCTGATTCCTCGGTCTGAGGGATTGGGAACAGAGCCTTCCTTTCTTGTCTGACCTCGAGCTCCTCCTCAGGTTCGGAGTCCTCGTCGTAACCGGGCACCAGAGATACGCGAAAATCGAATTCAGTGTTACTTTTTCCGCTAACCTCGTTTGCTGCTGCCTTACATTCCTTAACAGGTCTTTCTATAGACTCTTCGGGTTCTTTCACTTGATTCTTCGAGTACTTCGTATCCTTCTCCTCGACGATCTTTGTGTCTAAAACCTCCGTCTTTGGATGGTCCGAGGAGTCTCTAGAATCTTGGTCCGAAGGCCCCTTTAGTATCGGAGGGTGTTTCATAGGCATCGACGAAGAGAACGTCTCGACTTTTGACTTGGTCGTTGAGTTTACGTTGACTGACTCAACCGCAGACCCTGCAGAAGCTTTGTCCTTCGATTGACCTTCGTCCGCAGTGTCCGAGTCACTTTCTTCGGACCCGTAAGAGGTTATCATTTCGATTTTTCTGTAATAAGTTTGTCGGTTATGGGAGAGTAACTAGAATTTGGAAAAAAGGATATATACCCGTCGTCAGACTCGTTGTCCATCGTGTCGGACGTGTTCGTCACGTCCTGGTCAGCCGGTGGTTCCTGTTTCTTGGTGGTTTCGTTGCGAATATATCTGTTACGGTTCCGAGCCACCACTTCTCTCGGTATCATGCCTTCTGGTATGTTTTCATGCGACTGGTCTGTAAAAATGTGGTCTGTTTAACCTTTAGTACTCGAATAGTGACTCAGTCATAAAAAAAATTGCTGTATTATAATTCAAAATATTATTTACATTATTAATAAATTGGTATCTAATCAATTACTAAACATTTAAGTATTGTATGAGGTGTTATATCAATTTCATATCCATAAATAAAAAAAAAATCATATAGAATGGAATTATTCTAAGTTGAAAGAAATGTTTAATTATCGAATTAAAATAGCTCAGAGTGCAAAGGGTTAAATGCATTTGGAAGCAGAAGACAGTCGAGGACAGCATACACTTACATGCGACGGACGAGAAATCAACCCAATGAGGATCTTGCATAGAATGAGGTTTCATAACAGAATTTGCTTTAGCATTGTTCTTCATATACCGCAGTTCCTCTGGCATCTCCCATGTTACTTCGTTGGTCTCTATGTGCCAGTAGTACGGGTAACCAGAAGACTCATCTATGCACTCTCTCCACACTAAAAGAACAATGAATTTTCAGTTGCAGACTTCCAGATCAGGAAAGAAATTTCACAAAAGCTCACTCGATGCTTGTTGGTTGATATGCTGCGGCAACTGCGCATTCGAGTTCAAGACATTGTTACCGAACTCGTTCGCTATCGGCTGTTTAGGAGCGATAAGTTGTATCTCCTGCGAATCAATTGTTTAGAATTATTTAGACATAGAAAATGAATATGAATTTGTATAGAAATGTACATACCTTAAGGAAGTTGTTCACTTGATCATCTAACTTACAAACATCCTTCTTAGCATCCTCTGTATCGCTATCAGAGTTATAGTGGCAAAGTAGATTGGCCAGTGGGTTTCCAGGTACATTTTGGCTGTGGTAATCGAGAGCTGCTTGCTTTCGCTTATCTAAGTGGGCAAACATTTTGTTCTTTACAATTTTGTTATGTACAACTATGTTATTTGTTCAACGGTCAATATAATTAATTACTTTGTACATGATCCCCGTGCGAGCCAGCTTGAGATTGATTAAGTTCTAAGACAGGTCTCCTTTGACGCCGCTTCATAATAAAACATAAGACAAGTTGTGTATGCTATACACAGTACTAATTATGCCTGAAACCAAAAACAGAAAACACAATATTGATTTTGTTCTTCTCGAAAAGGATGCGATTCGACGAAAGTCGATGCAAGCAACGCGAAACACGGAAATATATCAATTAAAAATACATTTTCGTGTAAATATTCATGAAACTCACTCATAACCTTTAAATATCACCGATTAGTTTGCTCGACGAATTTCGGTATTAAGTACAATGTAACGGGCCGAACACTGGCCGAATCGTTCAACACCGGTTACAAAACATACAAAAATATAACGCTACACTCCTGTTGAACTCCCGAAAAAAATATTTCACAATTCGCAACAAAAGTTTGAGGTTATGGACCACTTCACCAGAGAATCATATTGCAATTCGAAGATGTGTCTGAAGAATGGATTCCTACTGATTCCTACTGGTTCATCGGGCCACGCAATTTTCCGAAGATCGTCTAACGAGAAAATTTGGAACTAGGCAAACTCCAGAAGCGCCACCAGACGAAAAAGTTCTTAGACCATATATACCTATAGACCCGGCATAGGTATAGTATGTGTATAGGAAAACCGAGAATTCAGCGTCCGAAAGATGAGGGACTCTGTGACGTCACAAGATAAGTCTTAAGATAATTTCAAAATGACTGACACTTATTTATTTTATAAATACATGAAGATCCGCAGTTTAATAATAACTAATCACAAGCGAGGTAAATGTAAATTATGTAAAAATAGCAGTAATAAGAAATTAAAATAGATAATATATAATACAATTGTTACTTCATACTTTTCATTGCAATACCTTAATAAAACATATAGAATAAACATTTGTATCTCAAATATAGTTTATATATTGATTATTTCATGATAAAATGCCAAATTCTTTGAAATTACCCTGTTCATTCTTTCCATGTACTGTGTACATGGCACACCCGCTGACCCCCCTCGCCCCATGTAATCCAAGCGTAGGCACTGTCGATGAGCATAGCTTGTACATCTTTTGAGAATGTGACGTCAAAGAGTCTTTCATCTTTCGGACGCGGAAAATTATCTATGCCGGGTCTATAGGTATATATGGTCTAAGAAAAAGTTTGAACCGGGGAATAGCTTGACGCGCGCTTTGGAGAGAAATTTTAAACTAGGCCAATTCAAATACCATAACGTAGGAGAGAGAGAGAGCGCAACGGCGCTTTGAAAGGAAATTTGAAACTCGACCAATTCAAATAGCATAAATTGGGAGAAAGAGCGCAATGCGCTTTGAAAGGAAATTTTAAACTCGGCCAATTCAAATACTATAAATTGGGAGACAGAGCGCAACGCGCATTGGAGGGAAATTTGAAACTCTGTAACAAACGCGGCCAATTCAAACACCATAAATTGGGGGAAAGAGCGCAACGCGCTTAGGAGGGAAATTTGAAATTATTTAGAAATTTAAACTTCGTGAACTAGGAATTTGAAACATAGTTCTCACCTTGATCTTGTTTAAAGTATTACACGTTTAACAAAGCGATAAAATGGGGAGGGAATATCCGGTCTGGTGGGAACCAGGACAAAACGGTTACTTATAACATATTTATTCATAATGTTTTAGTAATATACTCCTTACCGTAGACATGTATTTATATCATATGGCAGCATAGTACTATTACATTGTATAATATAGGTGAGGTGACTGACAGAACGATTCATATTTTAATTCTCTCTGTTCCCCGGCGTGTAATCACGCCGACGATTGTATTCTCTCGTTCGCACACACTCATGCACGCATCGTCACACGTTTACGCCCGTTCGTGCGGTTCCAGCCTCGTTGTGATCGCGTCTAGGGATTTCTTTTTTTCTTCTATGGAACATTGTCGGTTTGTCCCGCGGTCCTGGATCACGAATCGATCGAGACTGGAACTGATCTCGGTGCCTCTCGCGAAGAATTGTTTTTCTCTTCTCTTCCCGACACTAATTTTTCTCCGAGCGCGTTTCGTCGATTCTCTTTCTTCTTCTGTTTCATTTTTTTTTTGTCGTTTCTTTCTGTTAATTAGCGTTCGCGTTGATCGCGGCGCGTCACAGTGCATCGACCGCGAACTGCGAATCGGCACGGGTACAAGTCGACCGTTGACGATCGCAAAACTTTGTTATCTACAATTAATTACTTCGTCCTTCGTCTACTACGCTCGTAACATTGTCTCATACTTACTTCGGCTAGTTAAAATATCAATATACATTATAATATACTCTATGTAACGATAATGCAACATCTTAGTTAATTTATTATACTTTGCAACTTAGAAAAATAGTCCTGGCTAGGCGTGGCCGCGTCCCGTGGGAGCTCGCGATTAGAACTTTGTTTCTTTTCTTCTTTTCGAATGTTCGCGCGCTGCCGATTCTTTCCTAGGCCGGTTGGTAAAACAGCGAGCTGCTGTACCGAACGGCCCTAGGGGATTTACTGTATTCGGGATGCCGGGCCTGACTTGTCGACGGAATACGCGTTGTTTGATTGCCGTTGCATTGGCCCGATCAACGCAATGCTCTGTAAACGAAACAGCGTGCGCGCTCAATCAGGAGTTTGTCTAATACTGATTAATTTTCTCTTTTATTTTTTAAAATGAACTGGACAAAGGATCCTACGCTTAAAGTCATCGCGATCGTTTTTAATTGACTGGGTCTTCCCGGTTGCGTTCTAAAAAGGAGTTTCCCTGATCCGAGAAAGACACTTCGAATTTGGTGAAATTTTTTTTGAAGTTGGTACGCGTTTCGGGTTGGACGTCTAGTTACTTTTCTCGTCGAGGCTTGACGAATATCGAAACGGTCGAATCAGGTGAGGCGAACGCTCAACAAGCTCGCTAGGGACATTTTTGTTTTGTCAGCAAGATAGTCGTTTATTTGTTGCAGCTGGCGTATAACCGAACGTTTAGCAAGAGAGCACGCGATGCGGTCACGGCGCAATAAAGTCTATGAAAACAATCAACGGAATAACGGTAGTACTACCTCTCTGAAATCGTTACGCTCTACTATCCTACTATTGATTTATAATCGACCGTCGCCGGCCATAATTGGATTAGCGTGGACTTAACATCGACTAGAATCGTCGTCAACCGGCGACGTTCGAACCCTACGCTCGAGCAAGATTCAACGGTTCGCTATCAAGCATCATCCCCCACCATATTGGCTGTCAATACACGACCAATATAACTCGAGAACCCCTACCACAATAAAAACAACAAAAGATCTATGTTATCCCTATGAAACCCCTGGAAAAACTCCCTAGATTCCAGTCTGCAGAACGCGACGCGTTTAAAGTACTTCGTTGATTTAGACTCGAGTATTGGCAGCCCACAAACTGGCAAAATAAAAAAGACACGAGATCTCAACGAATCCCCGGTTGATTAAGTCATCCTCGTCGTTCACCATTTTGTATGTTCGCGTCCGATCGTTATTCGCTAGTAACCTGTTCGGTATCTAGGAGAACCCCCTGTCTATTTTTCCCCTAGACGATCGGGCACGCGACTCGGTTGATCGTAGAGTGTGCTGGCTAGCGATGGCTAGTGCTAGCTGGTTCGGAAACAACGTAACAAGGTTGGCGACCCTGATCTACGGAAATAACACTAGATCGACCGAGTTGCGCGCCATTTCCATTCTATCACGAAGCACAAATCGAGAAAATCGGATGTATCGTTGTAACCGGGTGTTCGCGCAAGCACGGTCAATCATTGAAATGATCATCGAAAACGTTTCACGATCAGTGGAAAATAAAAGACGGGAGCCGAGCACGACGGGTGGACGTATGCCTTAAACGATACTTGGTATTATTATTATTAATATTATTATTAATGTTATTATTAATATTATTATTCTTAGCAATTCGAACGCGCATCGTTTATCATTCCTATCGTTACGTAATATTTATAATATTATTATCGTTACCGTTATCCATTATAATTATTCTTTAGAACGACATAAAAAAGTCAGTCCTTGAAAGCGAAGATGCCTCGTCGCCCATCGTGCTCGGCGTGTCCCGGGATTCCCCGAAGACACGTGGACAATAGAACGAAAACTAAATTACCCTAGCGCTGCTCTGGCGGGAAATTCGAAACGAACCGAAAACGGAACGAACGCGACGGACACACGCGAGACAGCGAATAATTACGAATATTTAAAGTCTACCTACTGGGAGTCTCCGTTAATTGATCTAACTGTTCTATTGCAGGAAATTCCAACTGGTTCCTCTGTTTCCCCCTCCCCGCTTCCTCTTTGGTGTTACGGACTACATGTATTCTGCGCTCTTACACTTTCTTAGGGCTGCGTCCGATTTTGCCGATCGCTTCAGCGACCTTCCCTTCAATTAATCAAGTAGTTCATTATCGTTATCATTAAAAAGTAACTAGCGCGCATCGCGAATGGAAGATAGTCGAGTTCGAGTTTCTGTCGATTGTCGGGAGTGTGGTTTCAAAGGGTCATGCTGAACAGGGTTGCGACAGGCTGCCTGCGGCAGGTTTAGAGAAAGTCCCTAGGCGACGGCCGGCAAATTCGAACGCATTTACAATTGACACTGTCACTCGCCGGAAAAAACACAGCACGTGTGTAATTTCGTTTCGATTTTCGTTCTCCGGACACGTTGTGACGTATACTCCCCCTCTTTCTTTCTCGGTCAATGATTCGCCTAAGTTAATTTATCCAGGTTCGCATAAGCGGTCAATCGATATCCCTAGCATCGACGCGCCGCGACACGCGTTTACAAATCGTAGTAATTATACCGACACGCTACTATATATATATATATATACTTTTTTTTGTTTCTTCAATATAATATATCTACTTGCTTGATATAGCGATCAACGATAGTTGCTTTATTCTCCTCCATTTTTATATGTATAATTTTTATATATATATATATGCTTTTTTGGTGTCATATGTATATATATATAATATTTATAGTATCTCTCTCTCTCTCTCTCTCTCTCTCTCTCTCTCTCTTTCTTTCATCGCATATCTTTAGCCGTGTTACGCGCGGTTTACATTCGTCCCTTGGACAGTTCAGCAGCTTCGATCGATGGATCCGATCGATTCCGAATCGTCTAATCGCCATTTTTTTCAGTGTTTTTTTTTTTAAATTAAACGCTTCGCACTAACGTCCGCTCTTCGATAGAATACTGATAGAACATACAGTCATCCCTCTGTCCACACATCCTCCCCCCTTTTCGTTTCTCTGTCTCGTTTTCGTAAACATTCGCTTCCATTTTTCTGCCATTTTCTCTCTACTTTCTCCTTTTTAGTAGCTTTTCCTCTTTATATTCTCCTTTCATCATTCGCACGCTCCCTCTCTCTCTCGTACACACCACTCGCACACTCGGCTCTATAAATATAATTTTATAGACTTAGAATTTTCAATTCTCTGGGCGATTTGATCGCCTGGCTTCTTCGTATCGTCTCCCCCCCCCCCCCACCTTCGATTCATCTCAACGTTCACGCCCACGCACGCGTTCCTCTCTTTGCTACTTCGTCATTTCAAGCCCGCAACAATACGCTCATTCAAACTTCGCGGTTTTGCGGTTGCTGCTCGCGCGCCGGTGTACTGGCAACCCGCGCATTCTACGTTGGCAAGACTGGCTCGCTCGAAACTCAAGCCCGGGCCATTTGAAACACCATGAAATTCGTGACAAATCTCTCGGATGATCTTCAACCCCTTGCCTTACAATTTTTTTTACGGTTTCAGTGATTAAAACTTTCTTTGTAGGTCGTAATTTCCTGAAAAAGGAAAAAATTTATATCTATCGTATGCCTACATGTTCTCCGATATCTATACATGTACCGATATTTATTAAACTCTGTTCAGAATCTTCATCGCGATATTGTAAGGCAAGTGGCTAAATAAACTAAACGTATACATTACGGATGACAATGAATTTAAATCTAATCGAAATTTGTAAAATCCTCAAAATCATTTGTGCAAGACAGAATATGAACCATGGTCTCCAGACAGAGCTGTGCTAGTTTCAATACAATGTTAATTGAATTACCTTGTAATTATAATTCGTCAAGTAATTCAATTGTAATTCAACACAACTCTGCCTCCAGGTTCTAAATGTTTCTCGAGTAGATATCGACAAAGGAACGATTAGAAAGAGAACCGTTTATGCGACGAAGTTAGGGGATTCCCAGCGTTAGGGCGCGCAACCAGCGTCTCCGGCTATAGTGTATGATACAACAAGTGATTTGCGACTAACCACACTCGCGCACCGTTCCCGCAAAAACAGAGAGTTTCACAGGCTCCTTTCTCTCTCTTTTTCTCTCTCTCTCTCTCTCTCTCTCTCTCTCTCTCTTTCTACGTAAATCGTAAGCTTTCGTCGTACATTCACGTGATTCGTCGCACGATCGACGATGACACTATGTATAGGAATCCGATGATCTAAGCACTGATTATTATGTACACCGTCTATAGAAACTCCTCTACGTAATCTTGATTAAACGTTTGTATAGAAATGATGATGCGAACGTCACGGAATCGTTGATCAATTCAAGAACAGACATTTGCGAACGTGTCGAGAAGCATACTCCCTCGCATCGTCCATGAGAAACCTAATCCTTGTGCAAACAAGAGATCGACCACCATCGCTCGTACATCGGTAAAAAATCGTACAAAAGTTTACACTCACTGTAGAATGTAGAAAGTCGAAGAGAAACGAAAAACAGTCGCACGTTTACACAGGACAAAGATATATGTATATATGTATATGCATATATGTATGTATACAGGGTAGTCCATCTAAATGTAGCCACCTAAATATCTCCTTTATTTTTGATAATTTATTTTTAATAATGTCTTTACATCGCATTAACCTCTTAACTGCGGAATTTAATTTTAAAAATCCCCCACAGAGTGTGGAATGAAGATCAAGCAATAACGAGTATACACGTTGTACGCAGGGCAAATGGTCCTATTATAAATTTTACGAGAAACGAGGAAGAATTGCATTTTTATTTGATAAAAAAATTAACAATTCATTCTTGAAAAGGTTATTGTTATTGCAACCGCAATAGAATACACGTCGAACGCAGTTAACTGGTTAAAAGCATTTGTCACGTCATCGCAAATAAAGGGGATATTTAGGTGGCTACGTGTTAGCTGGACCACCCTGTATACATAGAACAAGAACAGCCCTAGATCCGTGTAGATCAGTCCGACTAGGAAAATAATTTCTCGACGAACCTTATTAGATGAGAACGCGCATGCTGTGTGTGTGTGTATGTGTGTACGTGTACGTATGTATATCTTGATTTATGAAAATACGAGGTCAGAAGATGGATATGTTGAGAAACTGAATGATTCGATGAGTTTTGCGTCCCTCCGCTTCGTCGGCATCAGGTTTCAGGGGTTTTCAATTTGTCGTCGACGGGGCCCGCAAATTGGGTGAGGGGTGGGTTAAAAATGATGGAGACTCGTTGGGGGCGGGGCAACGTCCTCTTAACTTGCTCCGAAGCTGAAAAGTTGAGAACCACTGGCTTAACTAAAATACTCGCTAGAATCAAATTCGAAATGATATTCAAATGTTTGCCAACGAAGGGAAAGGACAGTTTCCTAGTTTCACTTTCGGGGGCTAGGTCGAAGCTGCGACTAATCCTAAGAAAGCGTGTCTCTCGTCAGCAATTCTCGAAACGCGACTCCTATTCACTATGAAATACTAAAGGCCCTCTTTGATCAACTCCTCGTTCTCCGCTTTCGTCTACGACGACCCAAGAATCCCAAGAATCCCGTTCGTAGGCCTCCGCGTGAAACAAAAGGGACCCCCCTCCCCGATCTCTATGATATGTAGGACAATGAAAGCTTCAGGGTTGAAACCTACGACCTAATTATGCCCCTGCTCGATGAAGGATGGAAACGATCAGGCCGTAGACCTTAATCGAAGGATCCGTGCTCGTTTGGTCACCTTGGAGCCCTCTGCGTCGTCTGCTGTCGAACATAACCTAAAACCAGGCTTTGTGGTCTTGGTTAGAGCTAGAGGCAACTTCTTCTCCCACCGGTTCTCCCACTCTTCATCAGGAATTTAAACAAAACCGTCCTCACCATAGCGCCCAGTGTCCCCCACCATCATGCGTCGTTATCGAGCTGCATGAAAGGGAGGTTGGTGGGGGAAGCAGGAGTTTGAGGGGCTCCTACCGTGCCCAGCCCTCCTGTACACTGTTTCTTTCGTAAGTCCGAATAGTAGGGGATGCTGGTAAGCGCTGAGAAGTGGGGAAAGAACCGGTGTGTGGCTCGTGGGCCGTCAGTTGCCCGGATCTGATCTAACAATTAATCCTCATCCGTCCCTCATTTCACGAACTGAATCTGTCCCTCGGTCTCAAATTGACACAGTTATAAAAAATCGACAAAATAACAAGGCAAACAGTTATATTTCGACGCTCTTTTAGTCAAATTGATGAGTTAACATTTACATCTTAGGTTTCTCGGTTGCGTTTCGCATTAAAAAAAAAATAAAAGTCAAGAAATTTACCTACAAATAACAGAACGGTATAACTGATTTCTCGGGAGAACTGTGTCACGAGGGACGGATGAGGGTTAAGTTCAACAGCAGGTCAGAGTATTAATTTCTGTTCGAAATTCAGCAAACGGGCCCAAACAGGTTCACTACCCCCATTGGCAGACCCAGAACATCATGGGGGTCCGACCCCCCTGAACTTTCCACACTCAACTTCCCAACAATAGACAAAAGAAGAGGTAGAAAAATAAGACTCAACTATCTTGAAGTGTAGACCATTTGAAACAAACCGTCCTCTGCTGATACCCCAACAGGGGGTCCGCGCCCCCATGCCACTCTGCGACCCTCATCGGATTCGATGATGTCAGATATGTGTTCGCGATGATTCTAGGAGAGAGACACTGTGTGTATGTCTCTCTCTCTCTCTTCCCCTTTCCCCCTCTACGTATAATTACACATGGAACTACGTTCCTCTGGAAAATATTCGCGCAGCCCTTGCCTAGATCTGGCAACATTATTATTATCTTGGTTCCGAGATTTGATCGGCTACTTATGTGTCGGTTGCTTGTTCGAGGTTGGACACCGGGAACGGTGTACTTCTTATTCGTCTCTTTCTCTCTCGGTGGAATCAACGGCTCGAGGAATTCGATCTCTTTCTTCGTCATCTTCTTCATCTAAAATCTTTGGAGAATCGTTCCGAGGTTCTCTCTTCTCCCCGAGAGCTCTTTTGTGTTCGCTCCTCTTCCTCGGTTCCTTGTTTTCCTTTTTTTTCCTTTTGATGAAGAAACGAGAAGAAAACGAGCTCTCGACAGAGTCGGTTTGAGGTAACACGTTAATACTGATGTCTCCGGAAACCACTATAAACATGGATGACTCGAAGTAGGACGCGGGGAACTCGCCGAAGAAAATGGCCGACTGAAGAGTACACGGTTGAACGCGAACCTCGCGACGATTCTGGGAAACAGAATACACCCGGTAGACAATCATTCACTCTCTTTCTTTCTCTCTTTTTTCGATTATCTTCTTTTTCTCTCTCCCTCTCTCTCTCTCTCTCGACTACTGTCTGCCTCTAAATCATAGAAAAATCATAGAAAAACTCTCTCTTTTTTTGGCTTTTTTTTAGAAACATTTCAATATGACAAACGTGGTCCATATCGTATGTACATATAGTTGTTCGCGTTAGCGTTTAGGATTCGATTTTTTTACTGCTCGGGAAATTAGAGACGGCTGCTCGAAGAAGTCTTCATCTTCTTCTTCTTCTTTGTGAAGATGTGCGGCTTGGAGACTCGAGGGCCGTCGCGTCGGTGAATTACTCCTCTTGTACACTGTGATCTCTCTTGATCTTCTCGATCCTCGACGGCCCCGTCTCCAGCCTTCTTCAGCTTCTCAGAGCGATCGATCCAGAATACATCTCGCAGGGCGTTGTAAAGCAGACTAAAACGCTCGAAGAGTCGTGTGTGTGCGCGTGTCCGAGGTACAGTGAATCCCACTAATATTAACTCGAAAATTAAACATTTTTGTTCGTAGCTAGAATCATTTCATTCTATATGATTTTTTTCTTATCGTAATTTTGAAAAAATTTCTTTTCGCATCCTGCTGTAAACTAATTGTTTCAGCTTCTAAAAAAAAAATTCAAATCGTATAGACGAATATTAAAGGAGTTATCATTTTTTTCAGAGCGTCCGAATATTAATGGAAATCACTGTACGTGCTCGTCTATGTATGTACGCCTCGGTGTATGTCTGTGTACGTTTTTAGTAATCGTGGTTGCTCGATGAAACGCGACTGCACGAACAGAGAATCAGGTAATGCGAGCACGATAAAAAATTAGATTCTTATTATCACATGCCCCCCACCCCGTTGCACCGTTCCACCCTTCTTCTATAAACTCTACTTCGTTCGTTCGCCCTAACTGTGCACGTGCATCTCTCTTCCACCCGCAAATGTGGTTTCGTTGTGTCCCTCTTCGCGAATCGAATCGAAAAACAAAACGGAAGCAGTTGCTTTCATTCCCTCCCGCAACCCCCACCCTTCGATGACGTTCGATTCGTTTTTGTCGATCAAGTGTGTGTGCGCGTTTCTGAACGAGGCAAGGAAGAAATTGTAAAGGTGAAACAGGGGAAACAGGATTCGGGAATGTCGAGACCAATTCAAGGGGTTGCTAGTGAACACGATACTACGTTACATATAGACTGCGGATCTTTATGCATTTATAGGAAAATTGAGTAGATGAAATACAAAATTGTCGGATAATTTGTCAAATTGAAGATGTCGATATATGATTTCTCTCCTCTATTCAAATCATTAAGGGAAGAAATAACGTTCAATTTAGTTTCTATTTCTTGCAATCGATGCAGACAATTTTTATTTTCTATAAAGATCCGCAGTCTAGTTGTCTCTCGGAGGATACCCGGCACCCCTCTCCAGGCTATGACAAACTCGGGAGCACCCTCGCGTTGTCACTGTAACGATCAGACAATGTTTATGCACCACTGTTATGGCTCCGGAACAATTTAGTTCAGTGTATCGAGCAGTTAAACCACCGATGTACCCACTCGCCATGCGTAACTGATTGTCACTGTGTAGTTCCTGCGAACGAACCTGGCAATTTGCACTGTAATCAAAATGTGTCGTTTCGTCCCTGTTGCGACCCTGTTCATCGTTTGTGCGCCAAATTAGAATAAACAAAACTATGTAAACCCCTGTTTTCGATCGTTTTGAAAATCCTCGCCAGGACCGCTGTCCAATGTCTTTACAAATTCTGTTTCGAAGGAGCCACACTTATTTCTTTTAGCACTTCAGTCGAATATCACTCCGAAGACTTCTTCGTTTAGCACTGGACTCGCAGACTCGAGGAAACGTCTGAAAGGACTGCGGAGAAACAAAGGAAAACGCGTGAGCCACATTCTGGAATCCTTGAACAGATATATATATGCTTGTCAGTCCTTCGAGTCGAGTCTCTCTATTAATGAATAATTATATATGGCGTAGCACGATACGTAGGTATAGGTGTATATATAATAACAGTCAATCATACAAAATTGCGGCAGTGTGCTTTCACGTATAATATTAATTAATGGTACACGCCTTAGTTCGGTGATTTTTATTGTTAATCGGTAAAATTAAGAACGCCGAGGAATGCTGGATACCATCACGACACGCTTTCACGTTTGAAAATATTATTGTTCCGTATACGTATGTACAACGATTAGGACAATTCAACGGGGGGAGGGGGTCAAATGTGCTTTCAATCGATCGGCGATGTACAAGAGAGATTGGCTCCTTTCGAGGAAAGATCATTTGTTCGACACATTGGCCCGATTCTTTCTGTTCTTTGTTTCGTTTTTTTTTTTTGGAATTTGTACAACGGCAAATATCTCCCTTAATAATACTCTTACATATTTTCCCGTTACCACAATTATTATCTCCTTAAATCTGCAATATCCACGATTGCAATACTGTTTCTTCGTTAACGATATATTTTATATAATCAGTGCTTCTCGTCGCGACCGTTTAAATATTGTTCTCGTCAATATTACCCGGGCGGCAACTGGTTGTATATAGTTCATAGAAATTCTTATCTGGTAACTAGCGGAGAAAATTGATTAACAAGAACCAGGTATTATCGTTTCGGTACAAAATATATCAAATAATGTCGATATAGAAAGCAGTAGTGTATGTGGTTTATAAAGAATTAACATTAGAGTACTTTGTCACGAGAAATATGAAAATGTTCAACAGGTTGTGTTGTTCCCCGATTCCTCTGCGAGGTTTCTCCCGACAAATTTTTATAATAATTTTATCGAAATTATACGTTACCGAACCTCGTCCACGCGAGAATTCGTCTGCAACATGTCCTCTCGCAGGGATCGGAGTCGCCGGATTTAAGGGGGTAGACTCGTTTTTCCAAGGTTGCAAGGAACCGGGATGCGCCTTCTCATTTTTCGATAATGCAAGACTCGGATGTTTCAGTAGTCAAAAGCGCTAGATAGAAGATCAATCGAGGCCTCGATCACCCTTAAAAATCCTATTTTTACGTTCACGAGGCGTAATTTGTATTATTCGACACCGTAATTTGCATTATTTGGAAGCATACAGCTGCGACAGCTACGTGCTGTCGAATAATGCAAATCACACCTCGTAAATGTTAAAATAGCTATCGTTTCATGTTCGCTTTTATCTAGCGCTTTTGACTACTGAAAAACACCCATCTTTGCAGTATCGAGAAATGAGAAGGCGCATCCCGCACCCTTGCAATTCCGGGAATGAGTCTACCCCCTTTAAGGTTTGTCCCCACAGTTCTAATCTCCTAAGCGCGTCTGGACGCAGCGTTTTGCGATCCTAGAACCTCTTACACTCCATTCGTCGCGAACGCGAACTTGTGCGTCCAGACGCACAGCAGGAAGTTACGATAAATGGATTATCGCCGCGGCCAGACGCGCTTAGGAGATTCCACCTCTACTCGTGTCAGAATGAGAAAGGGAATTCCCCTGACCCGGCGGCTCCACCTCTCACAGGAATGCCGGGAGCGACACGTGTCTGCGAAAACGTGGGAAGAGAAATGGCATCCGGCGTTCCGTCGCGTTTCAACATCGAACGATAGTCAAACACTCGGGGTTCCGTACGATTAGAGTGCGGCTACACGAATTATGGTACACTGAGCTATACAATGATCCGCGATCCTCGTCCTACGTCAAATAAACACCGTACCCGGCCGACGCTCCTCTGCCGGCGACGATCGATTAGGACGCTGTGCGGAGTAAAGAGGGCGCGCCGACGTTATGCGAGTGCACGGAGGATAAATACAGCACGCATACGGATATATTATCGTAACAGCACTGTCCAATAAATCTGCCGCGTTATCTAACAATTTTCCTTTGGTCATAGCTTATCGATAACTGTTTTAACGTTGGACTATACGATTTGAACTTTCGCGGGAAGCTTGAGCAATTAGTTCGCCACAGGATGTGGAAAGAAATTTTTGTCAAAAATTGCAACTGGTCGGAATTGTAGAGAAAACACTAGACTAAACTAATTGTTCTAACTTCTCGAAAAAAGTTCGATTCGTATAGTCCAATATTAAACAAGTTCTCGTCTTTTTAAGAGTGTTCGAATACTAATGCGAGTCACTGTACCTACGGTACGTTACACTTAGGTATCTTTAGACCCTGCTTGTTAATCGATAAGACAATTTAGGATCGCGCAAGTATGCTGCTTCCTCTCCGACGAAAGGGACCGGAAGAAAATTTCCCTGTTCACTATTGGACGATGCTGGTATACAAAAGATATACATTGTATGCCGCTCACACGCAGGCTGCATTCTAACACGAGGACACGAGTAATGGAAAGCAACGGCAACAATGGTCAACCCTTTGAAGGCACAGGCATTCTCCATGGTTACATAAAAGATGAAACAAGCCTCGCATGTCACTGTGACACTGAACAATCGATATTTTAGAAGTGATGTCCTCTCCAAAGGGTTGACTGACACTCGGCAACCCCAGAACGACCTTATTCATACACACGATACATTCTATACATTATTTGTAAGGGTTCGGCAACAACTTCGTCCAATCCGCAGTCTCGATCGCTCGTAACGATATTGGAGTAGCCAGATTATACTAATCGTTTTGTGGAGCCGTTCTCTATAGCGTTGCCAGCGATAGCGACACCCTCGATGGACTAATTAACTCTTACCCTTCGATTCGCCAGAGATCGCCTGCCATCCTCGTTAAGCTGATTAATTTGCTTTTTACAATCTCCACATTTTTCTATGACGAGTTAGGTGAACGAGGATCGTCAGCTGAAGAGCTCCAGCAACTTAGCCCACATTTACATAGCTGTTTCTTTACATACGTTACAAACTAACGATAGTAAGTAGACTGCGGATATCTTGATGCAACTTCTAGCAAGATCGAGTAGATGGAATTCGAAATTGATGGAAAATTTACAAAATCGAAGTTGTCAGTATATGATTTCTCTTCATATCGAAATCGTTAGGGGAAGAGATAACATCGAATTTAGTTTCTACTTCTTGCAATCGATGCAGACAATATTTGGTTTTTTGCATCAAGATATCCGCAGTCCAGTGGTAAGTGATAATGATCATTACTCGTGGCCACGTCGTCGAGACCATAGAACATAGGAACCCCGGATAGCCCCATGACACGGTGGTTCCCCGGCTTGTCCCCCCATCCCAACCCCTCAAGTGTTCTTTCTTCATCTTTCTCTCGCGTACACAATAATACTGGCTATGTTTTTTAGTCGTTTACAAGTTACAATTAACTCATTACTCGTAATTATTATCGTTTCTCGGTGAGTTTCGTCTTCTTTGTCCCTCTTTTTCTCTCTCTCTATCACGCACTCTCATTTTCTCTTACTTTCGTTCGCTCTCTCTCGTTCGCTCTTTGTTCGTCGATTTGTTTTTGCTATTGTCAACATGTACAAGTCTTGGAATCGGTTCCCCCGGCTCTTGCCGCGGTGAAAATTTATGTATATTATGTATAATCGTCTGCGTGCACATACACACGCGCACACCGTACCATACAACCCCTATGGCATGTGTCCTCGTCATTTTCTACCCCCAACCCCCCTATTTAGTATCAATATATATATATATATATTGATACTAATATATATATATATATATATATATATATATATATGTGAACGCAACATGTATCGTCTTCCAGCGATCGTGGTTTTTATTTTTTTTCTCTCTGTATACGAGGGGTGGCTACCCGCTACAAATAATAGTTTTTTATCAAAAGCACATGTATATCGTGGCTAGCCTATGTGTGTATATATAATATGTATATATATAATATATATAGTATATTGTATATAAACCGAATGCCTTATCTGTGTGATTTGTTTCTTTCTTTTTTTTTTCTCTTCGCTTAGGGCTTAGACACTCTCCTGTGTGTGTTGTTTCGGTCTGCTAATAACTTGGGTTTCTTCGTTTTCTTATTTTTCTTTGTTTTCGTGTCGCTGAGACTGTGGGTCCTCAGCCGGGTTCTGCGTCGTCTGGAAGTAGCTCTCGATTTACAGAGGTCTCGACAGGCCGGAAATAGCTTGAACTCTGGCGCAAGGTCGACCGTAGAGGATCCATCGATCCTCGATCACCGATGCGGATCGATTTGGGTGGCAAAGACACGTTCATCCTTGGAATCTCGTTCTTTCGTGTGCGAAGAAAATGCTCGAATGGGCAACGACTCCTCCTCAGGGTTGCGATGAGAGTCTCCTCCCCCCATAAGGGCTTCGTTTATTTTTTCGAGTCCCTGTAGAAGGGCGTAGTCAGTCTAAAAGTCGAATTTTGTGCAAAGGGATTGCGAACTAGGAACCAGTTTTATTTTCTTCCGTGATCTCGTAGCAGTCTTTGGCGATTTCTCTCGCGGCGGTGGACGCGGATCTCGCTCAGATTTCTCAGTCGATTATTATCAGTCGATTATCAGTCGATTTCAGCGTTGGATGTCGCGTTTCTCTTCGTGAAGGAGATTCGTGAAGGTGAAGAATAGTCGCGGTGGTCCCATTGGTTATTTATGCGCGTTTCGTCGAGTGTTTCGTTCGAAGAAAAAAGGAAACTCGTGGATCGCTCTGTGTTATTGTGCGTCTGGCGACAGGATTGTTCAGCCTTTGAAACAGTGGTACATAATGATCTTTCTTTTCCCACGCGATTGGAACTCGACACGCCGACTACCAAAGCGATAAACATTTTATAAACACAACGTTACAACGAAGAAACGTATTTCTCTCTCTCTCTCTCTCTCGCTCTCTCTCACTTTCAAAACGGTACTAACAACAATAATACTCTCGAAGAAAGTAAACACATATTTAGCGACTAGATACTCAAGTCCAGACTGTTCTACGAACAGCGTCAAAAATGGCAATTCACTACTGACATAGCGAACACACGTCGCCCCCGGAAATAATTCACGAAAACAGAATATATCCTCTTTCAATTCTTGTAAGTAGACTGCGGTCTTTATGCGTTCGTCACAAAAATAGGTAGTTGCAGTTCAAAACAGTGGACAGATTTGAAAAATTTAAGGACATCAACTCATGTACGTTATTCAAGAATTAGAGAAATCATTACTTGACCCTTGTTCGCCGCAAGTCGATGCAAACAGTTTTTATTTTCCATAAAGTTCCGCAGTCTACTCGTAAAGATCTTGGACGTGGGCAGCGAGCTCTTCAGACAACTGTTAGAGGATTCCGGTCCCTTCAGACCTAACTCGAAGTCTGTTCCACAGAGTTCCGGTTAGACTGTACCTTGGGTAACCAGAAATTTTAGCCTTTTCCCAATGTAATCCTGTAGATTTTCTCGAGAAAATGCGAAAATTCCGGCAACGTCTCAAGAAATAACCCCCACAGTCCCACCAACGAATAGTTTAAAAATTAAAATATGCCTACTGATAACAAAAACTTTCCAACGCTTCAATAAAGTGCCTGTTCCGACAGGCTAGTTCCTCGTTCATAATACATACTCACGAGCAACACCTCTTAGGTTCTCCGTACTCGTGGTCTAGAGTTGGGCATGGATTAATGAACAATTTCAATAATACAAGAACTAACAATATTGGTCATGGTTCGGCCGACGATCGTTCTCGATGGATGACACCGAACCTACTCGCACTAAAGATATACAGATTAAAAATCGACTAGAAAGGCAGAAGGGATTAATTCAACAATCAACAATCCATGACTAGCAATCAACAGTTTCGGTGCCGGTGATCAGATGATCAGGCATTACCAATTAATGCAATCAATATATCAACAAACCATGTACGAGGTGTGTAAATTAAGTAATGAGACTGGGGCAACGTAGCATTCGATCTGGTAATATTTGGTTGTGGCTTCAATTGTAATTCTATTCGAATAAAAAAATTGAAAAAAATCGGTCTTATTACTTAACACATTAACTACCGGTGATTATCCCATAATTGTTGAAGGTCTATGATTCATGGCTGAGGATTTTTTAAAAGAATCCTTCAATGGCAACAGCAATTTTAATCATTAACCAACAACTCACCTACGATAACAAAATCCAATAATTTCTTTCGGGATTATTGTGTAAAAAAAGATTTTTAAGCTTCCATTTGGTGCAGCACAATTATTGAAAAGCCTATTAATAGGCTGCCGGCAGATAAAATGCTAATTTACACACCTCGTGCTCAGGCTACCAGAGAGATATTCACTGTTCGATGCCCAACGCTGTGTATCCGGTGTTCATCATGATTCCCATATCTAAATTAATCTTTCGCTCGAAGAAAAGCAAGAGATTCTTCGAATGACTCGGTCAGATCAACACGTTCAAGCTATTTGGAGTATTCGCATGATCGACTAAAGAGACCTCTCAGTGGGTCTTGGGTACGTGTTGGTGTCGATCGTCGTCGCTCGCCTCGGCGTCGCCTTCGACGCCTCTCTCGCCCTCTTCAGGATGCGGTGTGTTCCCCTCTTCGGTGTCGACGCTGCTGGTCGGTGTGATTTGCTCTGTTCCAGGACCAGCTGCATCAGCTGTCACCCCGTTGTTGCCCTTCACGAGTCTCAGGTCGCCCAGCAGGCTCTTGTTAATTGGCTCCGGCGATTCTTCCGACTCCTCACTGCTAGGTGAACCGGGTGACGAGACTATCACCTGTGCAAACAGAGACGCCGCCAGGTCAGCGTCGTTCTCAGTTAATTCTACGACCGGTCATTCATCTAAGACAGTGCTGTTCAGTCAGCTCTAGAGGCGACCAGTGTCGCCTGACCGAGATCGCATCTCCACAAGTCGCAAAATCACGTGACTGATCCAGTAATCAGAGAGGGGAGAACTGTACTACCCTCCATTCCTTTGGTCTGGCGACACCGACTACGATACCTCGTAAACTGTATGCTACCAGTGCGGCCAGATTGAGACGAAGGCAAAGGGCAAAGAAGTTTGCGTTGAAATTGAAGAACTTTTGATAGAAATCAGATAGAGCGATGATTTCTTTTTTTTTTAGATTAACCCTTTGCGGTCGGAGCTATTTTAATACTAAATAATTGTTTTGTAACATGGTTTTCTTGTAATTCTGCGAGTTTAAGGAGGTAGACTCGGTTCTAGAATTGCAAGGATTCTCGATAATACAAAGATGGGCTTTTTCAGTAGTCAAAAGCTCTAGATAAAATATCAATCTTGGCCGCAATCGCCCTGAAAAGTGCTACTTTTACGTTTACGAGGCGTAATTTGCATTATTTGGCAGCACGTAGCACAGTTTTATGGAAATAGCTACATGCACAGCTTTATGCTTCCGAGTAATGCAAATTACGTTTCGTAAACGTAAAAATAGGACTTTTGAGGGCGATCGCGGTCTAGATTGATCTTTTATCCAGCGCTTTTGACTACTTAAAAACCCCATTTTTCAATCCTGGAAAACACAGATTTCCAAAGTTAATCTAAACAAAATTCATCGCTCTACCTGGTTTCTATCAAAAGTTCTTTTCAACGACCTCCACTTCCCAATGTCACGTGACTCTATTCCCCTTGATTTCCCCGATCTGGCTACACTGCGCGCTACGCGTGCATGTTCTGCAGAAATTGCGGTGTGGACTCGGGGACAGGACCACTCGGGGACCCCTAAACGTGAACAGCACTGATCTAAGGTAATGCACAACAAGTCGTTAACTCTTTGCACGTTCCCGTGGGTATGCTTAGTCAGAGATTAGATTGTTCGACTGTTGTGCAAAGAGTTAAGTGGCCGGAAAAACTGTGAAGCAGGAGGAAGTTGTGATGTTTCGTGATGTAAGACGAGTGTGAATGCGAAGACACGACTGGAGGAAAACTGTTTTGGTCAGGAAGAAGTTGTCAGGAAGAAGTTTTCAGGTGATGAATGGTTGTGAAAGAATCCGTCGTTAGATGATTCCTGGTGCACGTTAAGTAGGTGACTTCGTGAATGTCTGCGAATGTTAGGTGATTTATTAAGAACCCTGCACGTTGACTATCTCGGTTATTGTGAATGGAGAAAGAACGTGCATTGTGCTGTTGTGTACGAGTGCGAACTGTTCAGTGTGAAGTTTCAAAATATGAAGGTAAAAGATAGCCGTACATTCGAGTTCAGTTCAATCGAAATATTCCCGAGTGAAAATGAAGTGAGAAAAATGAAGTGCTAGGAAAATCGTTGAACTGAATTCAAGATGCAGCAGCTGTGATACGAGTGAAACATGCTAGGATACATTCACGATCCCTCAGACTGTCAGCGATGAAAGAACTACCGTGAACCGAATGATCGTTTAATTAGAAAAATATGAAGGAGAACCACTTGACCTGTATATCTTCCTCTCAATCTGCTGTCTAACTATGTATAATCTGTCTTGTGATCTCTGACTTCTACGTTGCATTTCATCAGCTGGTTTTCAACGACCAAGGCTCCATTTGTACGTATATTGTATCATTAGATTGGATCGAGTGTGCATCGGTACTCTGACATCTGACATCGGGCCATGCAAGTGATAACGACAACTAAAGGCTGAATGTAACGCGAATGAAAAATGATAATAACGATAATACCTGTGCAAGAAGCGGCGTCTCTGTGCTGTCAGCGGTTTGGTAGAGCCGGCAATTTGCGCTTGCTCTGAAGAATACGTGCCCAAACGAAAAAAGATAAAGAAGACAACGTAAATCGTCACTATATAATGGAAAGACGTCGAGAGAGAAATAGAGATAGAGACTGGCGGAGAGCAAAAAAACAAAGAAAAACAGTCACCCACCCAATTAACGGACAGAACTGACACATCGAGACATGCACGGAGGTGTTTTCTGGAGTGCTAGATATATATATATATTTATATATATTTACACGGATTCGTTCAGAAATACGACATTTGCAAATTCTTCGCCACGGTCAGCTTCTTTGCTTCGGCCAATTATATATATATTTTTTCCGTTTTTGTTTTACACTGGCGAATATATTGCTTACTTAAGAAATTCAACAAGGCAAGCAAGCTGCGCGAGAAGAACGATTTGTAATTGGGGCTTGACGAAGAACCGCGGCGATAAACTCGAAGTGAAACCGACCACGATATATCTCGGTGACAATGAATGAACATGAGTAATGAATGAACGGAACGGTATCGTTGATTGTGACTTGACGTTATGGAAGCGCGTCAGGGTTGTTGTTCTGCGAAGCGAAACAAAGGGGAGAAGAGTCGTTTACTTGGCCTACCATGCTGTTCACAATACGCTTGAAAAAATGGTGCATGTAGGACACGGATAGAGAAGCAGATATAGCGAGAGAGACACGGTAGTCGCGCGTTCGTCGTAAACACGTTTCTCTTCACGTCAACTTTCCTGGTCCCTTCTTGCTCCACTCTCTTTATCGGAAGAACCAGAAAACTTGAGATCTCTTGCTTCTCTTTTGTTGCTTCTGTTCTGCGCATCCCCTAACAGAGGATGCTACCCAGTCAGACGATTCAACTCTGGGTTAAAAGTCTCTGCGTCATTTTCATTCCAAATCCTACTTTGGAGGCTGATTCTAGAGCGTAGAATTGGGTATCTCGAGTATGTCCCCTATCGAACTTCAGAGAAGACTTGTCGCCGGCTTAATGACTCTAGTCAAAGGCTAGAAGAGATTGCCGAAGAGAAGCGAGAGATCGGAACGAACGTCGTTGAGATAAGTCGGGTGTACCTAGAAGACACTGACCTGCCGAGGTTTGACCGGCGGCGGCGGACGAGTGGAGGGAGCGAGAGTTGCGTTGGTTATTGTAGTTGGGGGCTGTTGATGAAGTGAGCGTTGCTGCTGCCAAGGCAGCCCTGTGCGACCCAATGTTCCCTGCAGCTGATGATGCACCTGTTGTTGCACCTGTTGCTGAAGCTGCGGCGGCGGCGGCGGCTGCTGCTGCGGATGCAGCTGATGATGACTGTTGCTGTGCTCGACCGCCGGTGTAATTCGAGGAAGCGCTGAAGCGACTGAAGAAATCTTCCGAACTGTCTGTGAAATGAGCGTCTGATTATTCGGTTCCTATTCTTCATGTCTGGGTGTTTCATCGCGGGGGCCAGCTCACGCGTTCGATGATCGTGGACCGGGAAGAGGTGGCGAGAGGCAGGGTCTAGAAAGAGTGTTAGTGAATGACGACATTACCTGACTTAACGGGCCAGATCTCCAACAGATACTTCAGCACAGCGATCGGCTGCTGGAAGTCCAGCGGAGGTGCACGTTCCTCGGAGTGCAGCATCAGGACTGGCCCGAAACAGACTGCCAGACTGGCAGGAGACATCTTGTTGCACTGAGACACTACCATCGCCAAGTGGTCCAGCAGATAGATCAGTGTACACTGTAATAGATGACGACGATTACGATGATTGTTATTTAAGTGTATTGTTGGTGTCCTTTAAACGTTTGACTAGGGGACCCACCCTGTTCACGTTTGGTAGACAGTCCAATATACTGAACATCAGTTTAGCGTTGCCTTGAGGGTCATCCGGCACACAGACGGCCAGTGCGTCGACCATCATCTGGTAGAGGCACTTCGTGAACAATGGTTGTGGAAGTTCTCGTAGATAGTCCTTTAGCACACCTACAGAATTCAGCTAGAATGTTTAACACCGTCACTTAGAAGTGGTTTGCTTTCATGTTTTAGGGTACCTGTTATGACATTGATGTCGGGAACATTATCGGGTGACAGGTTCACCGACCGAGCGTTCCTCTCGAAGGCTTCTCTCAGTATCCTCTTCTTCGTCGCCGACCCGCAAAGTCTGTACAAACCTGTTACCGATCACAAAAGATGTTAAAAACGGAACCACCAGGGTATTTCTTTCAAACATAAGGGTAGCTCGTGTGAAAAACCACTGACCAATGATGTCGAGACCCCTTCTCTCGACCTCCTCCACGCACCGCCAGACGATTATGGGAACGTTTGGCACATCCATCGCCAGGGCAGTGGAGACTCCACCAGGAACTCCTCCAGTTTGGCTTTCTCGACTCACCTGGGGACACACCGGACTCTGATGAATCCGTTTCGACGGAGAAACTCAAATCATTGCGAATCCTGTTCTACAGATAGTTACCACAGTGTCAAGGTCAACCCCGAAGAGCGGCGCCACTCTGGTGGCCAGGGATATCACCGGGAGTCCCCTTCTTCTGAAGGTCTGCTGAGCGTCGGTGTACCGTAGTCTCAGATAGATGGTTCCACGTGGTTCGACCTTGACAGCTAATTGATGGACCGGTGATTCTTTGAGTAGCGTGGCCAGGTGTACGGATCCCTTGTAGCAGAGTTTGTGCCTGTACTGTGGATCCCAGGAGTATACGAGCAGGTCCAACTGACGGTTGCCAACGAGATCCAGCTCGAAGGTCTCGTCCCAGTCGAACATCAGGTCACCGGTCCTCACGACGGTCCTCGCCTTGTGCACCCTGTCGCACTCCAGCACGCAGTACAGGTCCCTTAGCCCACAGCTGGCTGTTTCGTACGCGAGAATAGAAAGAGAAATGATTGGACAGGTCGTGGGTAGGTTTAGAAAGCCACCAAGAGGCTGCAGGAAGACCCTGTACCCTAAACCGTCGCGCAATGATGTACCCAGAGTACATCTCTGTGCCACACGCTTTAGCCAATAATTCGGCTACCGATGAGGCGCGAAGAGTACCGAGTACACCACCGTGCGACGGCCACCCTGCCAACATTCGAGAGTTAGGGGAAGGTAGATCTACTCTGCAGGCTTCCCAAAGAGAAGCGAAGCAATCCTTTTCCTGTCTAAGTGGTCTGTGCAACGGAGATGCTGACTAGGGATGTGCACATTCCCGAACGTACCTAAGTTAGGCTGACCTGATGGGGTGGAGGGTGTGGTAGCCGCAGAAGAGGACGTGGTCGACCTAAGACCGCGTCCGGCGAGCAGGTGAACCCATAAGAGTCCGCTGACTCCACCCGTGAGATCACCACCGCTGGATTCCCCTAGGGAACTCAAGAGGGAACTGGTCGAGCTCGGTGTCCCTACAGTGGGAGGCTTCTCTATCTTATACTTCAGGAACTCTGCACACACCATCATCATTTCTAACAAAAGACCAGGCTGTCAGTCACCCATTTGCATCACGAGGACCTATCGTCCCCCAAGGGTGTAAGGTGAACCACCCATAAGGGACCACCCTGCGTGCATACCCTAAACAATGCAAATGGGTCTAATCAAAGACATAATATGTTTGCCCACCTGCAGGGTTAATATCTAACAGTCTTTGATCCTGAGTTCTAGTAGGCGTGGGGGTGGGTATGCTTCTCGTCGACTCCAGGTCCAGTATGTTCCTGATCCTCCTGACGGAGGTGGCTCTCTGCGCGGTGGAGCTCGACAACGATGGTTTCTGGTTCGTCAGCGATGTGCGGGCGCTCGATGCAACCGAGGCCGGTCTCGGGTTCGTCGCTCCTCGGTGACATGTGGAGCTGATCGCCGTCGACGCCCTCAAGTTCGCTAGGTTCACCTGTTGCGCGGAGGCTGACCTCGTTGACAGACGGTCCAGGGTACTCGACAGAGGTCTGTAGGCACCGTAGCTGCCGTACTCGCCCTGCGAAAACGCGATATTCATTATAACTAGACTGCGGATTTTATGCATTTATGGTAAAAATGAGTAGGTGCCAAACAGTGAAAAAGTTACAATGATCTAATAATGACAATCTGCTGTTTCCAGCTTGTGAAAATGATTAAAGTAAGAATTAAACGTCTATCTGACTCGTCTCTTGCAAATGATACGGACAATTTTTATTTTGCAGAAAAACCCACAGTCTAATTATAACACTGTTAATCCCTAAAACCAACGGCATCTTTTACCCAGCGTCGCGCGGTAGATTTTTTCGGTATGATGCAAATCTTAGAAATGCCGTCCTCTAAATGTCTTCACTTTAAAATAACCTTCGAATGCGATTTAAGAAAATACGATAAATCATAAATAGTATACATTAATATGGAAATAACATAGACCAATACACATGTAATAAAAAAAGCTTTGCGTAAAGATTTTTAATTGCTGAATGGTTCGAATTGTATTTTGATTTCGCTGTTTATGCCGCCCGCCGTACGGTGCGGCCCGATACGGTCGCCTCTCTGTATCGTAACACGGCACGGTCCTGCTTTTACCTGATTCACAGCTGCGTGGATGTTCTCTGCGCTGTAAGTATACCGAGGTGGCCTAGTCGTGGTGGCCCTGATCTGTTCGTACAACGCGCTGGTGCTGGGTGTTCGACTCAGCCATGCTCTGTACTCGTCCGATGTGAACACACTAGGTGATGACGGTATCCTCCCTGTAAGCACAGTTAAATGTCCAGTATAGCTCCCGAATCAGTTAGCTTATAAATTGACTGGGAATGAGTTGGTACCTCTGTCACGTCGAATGGAAGGCAATTCAGGCGCTGACAACGCCCCGTCGCTATCCTCCTGGTCTATCAACCCTGATGCTACGGTGCTGAGGCCGGACCTAAGGCCAGGCTGCTGGGGTAACGTTCTGCTGCTGCGAGGCAAGGAGTTGGATCTCAAACCTGTAATCAATCAGAGACAATGTTTTCTTACTCTTCAAGTACAGAAGGGGAAACGAAGATCTGAGCATTTGATTCATATGTGGAGGGAACTGACCCGAGGAACTCTGACCAATCTGCGACCTGGAGAGCGTCGCCAGGTGCGACACAGCACTGCTTTGCGAAGGGTTGTTCATATTGTGCCTGTAGTAATAGTACGCCGACTTAGGTGAACTGGAACACGTCGCCTCAGTGTCTGACGCGTAGTCCAATGGCGGACGGTGCCTCCTTGTTAGGGTACCGAACTGACCCTGTCTCTGCGTGCTGGTTGTGTCCGCTTGGGTGCCGTACCTCGTAGTGTATCTCAACCCCGACGTTCCTGGAAGGTAGCAGGTAGTAGAAAAATTTGAAAAAGAATTTTTCAACCCTTACGTAGTCAACCGAGATGTATAGATTATTTGAAACCTTTCTGTATTTAACATGTTTCCACAAATTCTCATTCCGAGACTATAAATTAATATATTAGCGAGCAAAGGGTGGACATTTAGAGGAATTTTGTAATACTTCTTACAGAAACATTAACAAATTGGTGAAAGGACACGGTAAATGATTGCCCGGTTAACTGCGCAAGGATTAAAGTTTATTCAGTGGGAGAAATGGGCCGAGACTCGATATAATCCGGATTTTCCCGGTCGACAGTTGCAACTTGGCAGGAAGAGTTCTATGTTCGTTGAGTTTCAGTTCGGTCAAGGACAGGTTGATCTTTTAAATTGAGTCTTTAGCGTGCTGATTTACCTGTTTTCAAGCTGGATCTAAGTAGAGTGTGTCTAGCCGGAGTAGTTATGCTTGTATAGTCAACGCGGGGTAGATGCTGATCGGATCCGCTTCTGGGCATGATCCTCCCGCTTCCAGTATGCTGACTGTAACCATAGTGCGACGACTGTGTCTGTCCGGATAGTCTGCTGCCAACTGATTGCATCCCTGCGCCCGTTGACATTCGTCGACCGCCATTCGAAGGCATTACCGGGCCCGTGTAAAAGGAGTGTACCTAAATTCGTGTGTCGTCATCAGTGCTATTTGTTCAACAAAATTTATGCTGTCGTCGGTTCTTCGTTCACAGTGACCCCATAGATTTCACGTTTTCAACGATAGACTAGTCTGTGATCGAAGAAGCCTTCAAAACGAGGTACTGAATCACGATCAATGGATCTCTTCGGATTGATTTATATTTGTCTGGGGTTCAATCCATTTCGGAGATTCGTCGATCGCGACACTATGACAATCACGGATCGTCCTGGGCAGAGAATACTCGGAAAGAAAGAAATCGAAAGAACGAACGCATAGCAAAGCTGACGAGGCAACATAAAAAGGATCCACATTACCAGTAGGGACATACAGAGGCGAGTCAACTCCACGTGGATACCGACAATCATTCGTCACATTATTGCAGCTACTTCGTGTTAAATATTGATTTTTTTTAAATGAACGAATCAAGAGGATTTTTATTTCAATTGTGAATGGTCTTGTTGTTTAACCCTCATACGCTCTTCAGGAATTGTGCTTCACGTATTCGAAATAGAATCGATTTAGAAAAAGAAGATGAGTGAATGTTCAGTTTGAGTAATGTATGGGGGTTAAAAATTAGGCGAGTTTTCGTGGACGAATGGTTGTCCGTCCAGGTCGGGCACGGTGCAGAATATTGCGCTCATACACAAGTCTAGATATCAAGAAAGAGTTGGTGGTTTCTTTACCTTTGTGAAATCCTGGTTAATATCAATGTAGCATTCATTCATAGAACCAATTAGTCATGTGAAACACGTCGTCGAAACACGATTGAAATCGCGAGCTGTCCATTACCCAATCCATTCGAATGGTTTTTATTAAAAAAGAAGTCTCAAGCTGATCGAATGAATATTATTCTTGCCACAAATGGTTTGGTCGGACGGCACGCGTCATAGCGATCTCTATCAAGAGTGTCTCGAGACATTGCCACGAATTCACCATTTTCTGATTAATCGCGATTGCAATCGAAGACAGAGAAAGGCAAACAAGTGTCAACTTGGTGCAAACAGGTATGTGAAAGGGTGCTCGATCCACATCGTCTAGAACATCTATGTGTGATCTACTCCTGACGGCAGGTGGAGACTCGTGACGCTAAACAGAAACCCACTAAACGTTCTCCATCTTATAAAACTGTAGGTAGTATATTTTCAGAGTTCATCTGGGAGATCCCAACCTGCCTCAGGATTCCGGATAAAGGTCAATTGGATCCTCAAAACTTACTTTTTCAGCCAAGCTCTCCAACGTTTTGGGGTATCCACGCTCGTAGGGCTGGAAGTGTTGTGTTGCCGAAGGTTTCGGCTGATGCGTGATGACCGGTGGCGGTGGTGGTTGGTAGGACCAGTGTCCTTCCGGTCTAGAATTGTAGTACAAGTCGCCATTGCTAGACCCCAGGTCTTGGCTAGATCCTAAACCCGTCAGTCCCAACTTGGACCTAGATGGCAACATCTCACGACCATCCCCACGCCTGCGATTACCGTCTCTGCAATGATCAAGTGTTTCCAGATTATTTAGAAGCCAGGAATCACTTCTAGTGTGAAGTTCAGATTGTTGAGGATTCGTACCTGATGTGATTACTCGTTGCATGATCGCTCTCGTCCTCGTTCAGTTCCCTCTTGATCACCACGACCGGTGGAGCCTTGTGCTCTGTTTGGCGACTATGCGAAATTGGCTGATGCTGACCGTGTCTCGTCGCCAGGACTAGCCTCCTAGGTATCGACATTATGATCACCACGTCGTCCAGGCTCATGTGCGTCACGTCTACCAGGTTCACCGCCAGGATCTCATCCCCTACCTGATGGATACAGTTAGAGGTGTAACTGCTTTAGAACGCTGGAGTTAGATGGAGATGTCTAACCAGGTCTTGGGTGAATTTAGTTCCCAATCAATACAATACAATGAGTTTTAATTTTAACAGTCACGGTCGCTGTTTCTCTTTCTTTTTAACTTGCTATCCTCTTCTATTAGGATCTTGCATAAGTTCTCGCTGTTTTTTTGGAAAATATATGCTTTATTCGCGTGGCGAACCAACACACACCGAAGTTCAAGCTTACCGACAGTAGTTTCTTGTAGATGCGTTACCATCAGAAGTTACATGCACGTAGTCCTAGTAATGCCATCTGTTTGAAAACAGCGAGAACTTATGCAAGGACCTAACATGTCCTGAAGTTGTATGCTTCCGAATAATACAAATTACGCCTCGTAAACGTAAAAATAGGACTTTGCAGGGCGATCGCGGCCTAGATTGATCTTTTATCCAGAGCTTTTGACTACTGAAAAAGCCCATCTTTGCATTGTCGAGAAAAGAGAAACTGCCCCCTTAACGACACGGGTAGCGAGGTCCTCGCATCGCGTTCTCTATTACTGAATTTGAGTCGCGACCTAGAGAGCCCGCGCATCCTAACTCAATATTACAAATCCTGATATCCAAGAACCCCACATGTCCCCTCGCGGGACGGTCTAAACAAAGCTTCCAGTGGCATAGCGTTTGCCCCCCATAGGCGGCACAAGCCAACACCGTTCCTCTAACTTGACCTAATGGCACGGCCCCTGATGGGAGACGAGTTTTAATAAATTCCGAGGCCGAATTGGCTCGGTTGCGCAGCGGCAATTAGGTTCTAACTCGTTGCGGCCCGACGAAAGATAAAGAAGTTTCACCTTCAAGCAGCCGCTGTTATAGACGGCGGTCTCCAGGGCTATCCTCGAGATAAAGACGCCGTCGTTCCTGTCGACGCCGTTGCCCTCCCGTATATAGAGCCCGAGAGTCTGCCCCGGCCTTTTGATTATCTCGACAAAGTGGATGGGCTGCTTCGGGTCCTGGAAACCAATGTCGCCCCGGTGACAATGTGCGCCGACAAATATTCCCGCGGAATTAAACGAGCAAATAAGAAAACGGCTCGGAGATTGCCGCATTGTCCGCCGGGTAATTAGACCGGGCCAGCCAGAGGGGAGGACATAATTCACCGTAACAAACGTCGCGGCCATGGCCCAGGGATTGCTTTTGACTACCCAGCAACGATTTGGTCAGTTTTCGGCTATAGGTCCTACAATTCGAAGTATTTATACTTGAAAAAATTCTGTTGCGTGGTCGAAATAATAAAAAATATGTCTGCGGTTACTTTCACTTTTTGAGATATTGCCGTATAAAGTTTTCATCACCGATGCCTTGACATAGGACATCGGTTGAATTGCATTATTTCTTTCAGCCTTTCGAACTTATTTTCATGACTTTTTTTTATGGTAAATACGTAAATCCTATACCTATGAAGTTTAAATCTTTTGAAATTGCGACATGCGGCGTTTTCCAGATGTATGCCAAAACCTCAATACAAAAGAATTGTACGATTCCTTTGCAAAAATTCCTGAACAAGGTCTAGAAAATGATAGTCTACGTAGAAGACCCGTTTAAGGAATTGGCAACGATGTCGACTGTTTTGACAGCGGTTTACCTGCATGGCAATGAACTTTTTCGCCGCCTCGGATGCCTTCCTGCCCATTTGTCTCGGTTCGATGACCCTGACGACCATCTCACCCCTTCGTTCGACAGTCTCGAGGGCCGCAGCTGTCGAGGCGTCATGATCGTTCTCGACGGTCTCGATTTGCTTGAAGATCTCTGTGCTGATTCCGCTCACCTGCAACGACAGGTCCTTCTACTTGAACGGGTGCAACGCGAACGCACCGAACACCGGACAACGTGAAACTGGTCCAGCTCTCTTTTTAGTTGAACGATTTAAATAGCCCCTCGTTCAAGACGCGACAATTATCTCGTAGCTGGAACAGTTTCACGAGACGTCGGAACAGTCCGATGGTTCCTTCTAACTCGATTCTTCTTTCTAGTTTGTTGCTAATTGGATCGATCGCTCGGATATCTGTTCTACCGGCGCCATGCCAGGACAGCTCAGTTAGACAATCGAACTTCCCTCGAAATCGATTAACCTGTACACCCCTGTTGTGACGGGGCAAAAAATCGATTTTCAGTTCTTTTACACAACTTCGAAATATCAAGGAGAATCGTTCACGTTGAGCTACTTGCATATTATATTGGTTTGACAAGAACGTGATTTCGGTATTTTAAGGTGAAATAAAAAACCCAATTTTGGGCAAATTTATGAAGCTACCAGAATGATGGAAAAATATAATCGAACAAAATGGAAAATATTTTACTGATTGAAGTTCATTGCCTGAATAGAAAAATTCGGTTTTTTATTTCACCTTGAAATACCGAAATCACTTTCGTGCCAACCCAATAGTACTTGCAATCTCGAAACGTTGAATTTAGCGTTTCAAACAAAGGTGCCGTCTACGCTAGAAAATATTTATTTTTCATTCGAGTAGTTGATTTTATTGAATAAAAATGTATTTATGTCGTAGAAAACAGAGTGCGAGCAACTGAAAGTTAATTGTTCAGTAAGACGGCGCATTTACTGAGAAATGTTGATTTTAGAAATGAATGATGGCCCATCGAACCGTGACGAAACACAATCCAATTTCGAGGAAATCGTACATAGTTTTTGAGAAGAAAAAAAATGTCCAAATATGCTTCGACGAATGGGAACGACCCCCGAAGGACTCGTTAAGGATAAAATGCTATGGGGGGCTACCTTCCTGAAGTCTCCTTGGATGACCATGGGGGGTGGTTCCTTGGGGCGCAACTGGTTGGCAGGTGCCTGCCTCCCAGGACTTGCGCTTATGTCTGTCACTTCTCCCCGGCCCTCCTGCAACGAAATTAACGGCACTGATTAGCGCGACATTCTCTACACTGCTGTGGCACATAATTGGTCCATTAGTCGGTAGCCGGAGGGTCTTTATCTTGACCTTTATGTCGAGTCCTCAGGCAACCGCTAATTTTCATTTAACCATGCATACACACGTTGTACACACGTGACTGAACGGTTTCACAAATTGCTACTGATCCCGGTCCGATTATCAACCCACATATGCCACTGGGGGGTGAAAATTCACTCGGTTCCGGATATATTGCAAATCCTCTATTTTTATTTGTTCGAGCCCCCACCCACAAGCCACTTAAACAAATTTCATACAATCCTCTCGATCTCGAATTTGACACACTCGACTATGACGCTGTTAATTCTAATCTTCGCAAATCCTCCGACTATATTTATCGGTTCCGAATAAATTTGATGCGATCAATTGATGCAAAATAAAATGATTTTTTTTTTTCAACGAGAGCATAAAGTTGGCGAATCGCTGTGAGATCGTTTTAGCGCGATTATCGGATCAGCGTTGGCGATCGAATGTTTGCAGGGCTTTATAAATGAGGGAGCAGATTTAAAAGGCTGGTAGGATCGGTTCTTTGCGGCGTGGGGTCGCGCGATATTGAATCGGCGGGTTGATTAAAGGCTCGTCAAAATTGCAGGCGCTTTTAGCGCGTTCAGTCCCCATGAAATAGAGAGCAGCATCGTGTCCCAGGCTCTCCGACGCGAAAATAGGCTAGGCGGTTATACTCTTTTGTCGTTCACCGAGGGCAGCAAGCGATTCTAATCGGTCGTCCACGCGTGGAGCCTAAATAATTTCGCCGAATCCCGAGAGTGGTACGATTAAAGAACAGTGGGTTGCTTTGTGCGCGACCAGCCTCGGCATAACTGATAGCTCCATTCCTGGAATGACTCTGTTGTCCTGATATCGCCGGAGACAATGGACGCTAAGCTACTTGGTTCCCTTTCATCCGCTCGGATGCCAGCTAACAGTCCAGCACACGTGAAAGCCGTAAATACAAGTACGTTATCCGCGGAGGACGAACGAGAGACGATTTAACGAAGACCAGAGGCTCGTACGATTCAACGGGACAATGGGTTCTCATGCAACTGGGACATGCTCCTTAAAATCCATGCTTGAGAAACGTTCAGCGATCGATTATGTCAGGCTAAGAAACTTGTCCGCGGTTCCTTGTTGCTTGCCACTGGTCATCCATCATCCTCAAACTCCTGTGTGTTTCGCCTAGGTCCAACACCATGGATTTAGAACTAATTTTCGATAGCCAACTGTTGATGAATCAAGCTACAAGCAGACCATAGTTACCGAAGAACATGGTACTCAAAAGCAACAGCATGATAAATCATGTTGGCTGACCCTCTATGTTAATCCTGAACATCTACAGCCAGATTCAGAAGCAACGTCGTCGGTAACGATCGTCAGAATCCACACGTTCCCCCAAACAGATCTCGACCCCCACGTTAAACCTCGATCACCTGTCGATCACATCCGCGTCTCGGTCGATCTACACACGCATCCCCTAAGCAAACTATGATCGTAGGGGACGAAGATCGAGTAACGCACCCCGTGCAGGCATGTGAAGAGCACGAGCCACGCGGCGGAGCCACACATCCGGTCACAGAGCGACAGCAGGGACATCCAGACTTGCGCGGCCGATTTGCAGCCCCGTTTGTTCGAGCCGTCCTCGCCGGTCCCAGGGCCGAGCTCTTCGGGCTTCGTGCAGCCGTCAGCGCCCCTGTCCCTCGCTTGATCCTGCGTCCAACCGGCACACTGTTGGCGAAGCTGTTCCTCTCTCTTCCTTCCTTCGATGGTGTCCTCGCCTATCCAACCTCCTGCGCCTGTTTTGGTCAAGCGTATCGTGGCGGCCCGCGTATCCATGCGTTTTCACGGTTCGAAGGACTCCGGTGATAGGGTGCTCTCTCACGGATAAACGACAACGACGACGACGACGACGACGACGACGACGTCGACACGGTCCACCCTTGTTGCGCTCTCTCCTTGTCGCCCTTCTCCTCCTCCTCCTCCTCCTCCTGCTCTTCCTCCTCTTCCTCCTCTTCCTCCTCTTCCTCCTCTTCCTCCTCTTCCTCCTCAAACCTCCCTTTACCGCTAGCACCAGGCAGCCCTCTCTCACCCTTCAGTCAGATACCCTAACCCCCGGCGGACCCTAACCCCGCTGGCGGCGTAGGCCGCTAGTTTTCCACGCTACTGTGGACACACCACGCGACTCGAGGACTACGGGTCCACGCGACAGAGTACGCGGATTACCTTACGGGAGAAGAAGCAGCCCGAGCCACCCCTTTGTCGCACATCCTACCTACCCCATGCTGGCTAATATGGCGGGAAGGAGCGCTCAGGAGCGTACGAGACCGCGCCTGCGTCCCTCAACCGGCTTCGACGCCGGGAAAGGGAGTGTGGGTGAGTATCGACCCGACGTGACGTCACTTCAACCAACCCCCCTTCCCGTCTATTCCTCTCTCACTCCTCTCTACCCACGGTCTATACCACCCCCAGGCCACTGCTCTCGTACTCTGTCGCTCGCGTGGATTCTCGGTTACGCTGCCGGTTACTCTCCTCCCACCCTCCACCCTCCACCCACTCCCCTTTACGTCGCTTTTCCTTCGAGTTCTCTCTCGTTCTCTCTCGTTCTCTCATCCCCCTTCCTTGCACATACTCTTTCTCTGTCGGTCTTCTTTTCCGCTCCACCGCCGCACAGGACCGGATCGAAGAATTTAGTGACATTTTGCTGGAAGATCAACTTTCCCCGTATCGATAACCACCGAGTAGGAGGGAGGAAGAGTGCGTGCTTCACGCGCAGCCGGTTTATTAGGTGTCATCTATGTTACGCAGCTTGTGTGGTTAGATAAATAGGTAATTACCTCCTTAAGGTCTAGGGAACAGATATTTTTGCATATCGCAGGTATCGGTTTCCAATAGATCGCAAGAATTACCGAGATGTTCGATAACCTCCGGTAAGGTCTCGGCGAGGAGAATTTTCGTACAATTTTGCCGAATGAAAATTCAAACGATCGAATTGGTACGGAGTTGATCCGTCACCGAACTCTTCGATCCAGGTCCCCGAGCGCGGCGACAATGCGATAGGACAACGTCCCCCCCCCCCCCCCCCCCATCGTCCACCTCTCTTCACCGTCCCTAGCGTCGCGTTATGTATCTTTTTCTGTACCGCCAGCTGAACGAAGCGCGAAAAGCGAAAGGCACGCTGCTCTGCAACATCGTCCAATCTGATCCGAGTCTCTTTAACCAGGATTCTCGGAGGATTATCAATACTCGTCTCCCTGTTTTTCTTTCCTTCTCTCTTTGGTACGTCGTACGATCGTTGGAGTAGAGAGTACGTTTTCTCTCCCGGAGAGACCCCTCTCTTCGTTTTCCACGATTTACGAGGAGCACCGGTCCTCTTTCGCTCCGACACCAGGTGGTCCCACGTATTTTGTATCTTTTTCCAACGCGGATCCTACTCATCGATCCCCTTTCCCTTTCCCTACTTCTCCTCCGTCCTCTACCCCCTCCCTCCCTTCCTCTGTTCCACCTCCACCTCCTCTTCATCCTCCTCTCATTATTTTTACTTCGACCTATTTTACCCGTTCGAGGATATTCATTTATCCCCGTTTTATTTCACTTCGCGGTTGTTCACCCCTAATTGCAACCACTCTTGACATATTTCCACGTCTTGTCCCGCGACCGATGATTCCCTTCGCGAGCCCATCGAAATCTACTTACTTTGTACAGATCGATTCACAGCGCATGGGACTTTGTCGAGGAAACACCTAATCAGCTTTAAACAGCTTCTCATATACGGATTTTCGAACCCGGTGATCGTGAAATACAACATTTGGATCACCCTGTACGAAGGATAAATGCGTCGCTTTATCTCAATAATTACATTCCGTCTCGACCGGCGCTGGTTCTCACAATGGAAACCTGTTACTGCATCGTCCGCGTTCTTAAATCTATACAGCCTGTGTGTACAGGCTGTTTCATAATATGTGGGACACAAGGTTGGAAGCATCCACGCTGCTACAAACATTTTTCCACAGATGTGAATTCGCGTTACATATACCGTCGCTCAAGTTGTAAACTTGTCTTTCGAGGAAGGTCCAACGTATTTGAGACACCCGGTACAAGAGATAAATGCTTTGTCTGGTCTCCGCTACTCTTGACGTGTTTTCTCATCTTGTCACGAGACGACATGGTTCCCGCTATAGACTTTCAAAGCCACAACTCGACCGCCTTTGTTCTTCTGTTTATCTGGTTTTGTACAGCCTGTTCCACATTCGAGATGCATTTGTAAAAAATCAATTTCGCCGACCGAACTGGTAACGCAAATTTTAGAATAGATTTCCAAAAAGTGACGAGCATGATAACCGTGAAATTATTCGTTGAAAAAAATGTACCACGCAATATGAAACGACCTGTACAGAAGGAAAATGGTTTCCCTCACGATTCACCGTACTACCTACTCCAAGTTCCTGCATCACGTACTTCTATGTATGTGAATGTGAATCACTGTAACTCGTGCAGCTGGTATCAGGGAACAACTGATTAGGTTCAAGAGATTTCACTTGTCTCCACGTACATACAGCTAAGTTGCGAATTACTACTTTAGAGTCTTCGCCTAAGCTTCCGAATAAACCTAGCACGTTTTTCCTCGCTGTAATCATTGCCCTAGGAGAAATTTCGAAAAATTTCTCCTGACTCGTACGCTGGCGGTGACCCCTCGACCTGGCAGCCATTCAAACACTGGCGAGCGAAAGATTGCCGCTGATAAAAATGCTGAACAAAATTTTCTGTGTCGAATTGTAACATTTTGAAATCAATGTGATTACGTGCATGTATTATCCCCCCCCCCCCCCCGGATTGTTTCAAACAGGTCCCACCTGACCCAGTTTCCGGTGGCAGACACCCCTAACGTGGATTCCTGAAATTTTCGGCAGCTCCCTTTCCCTCGCCCTTATGCAGGGTGCTTCGCATTACGAACCGAGTGCTTCGGCTTCTCTTCGGTCTCTCCACCCTCCTCCCCATTCCGTCTGAATGTTTCTTGGCTGTTGTTTGGATACCCTCCCCGCTTTGCTACTTCGAATCCCCCAATCATCGCACATTTGAACGACCACAAACAGGAAATATATAATGAAATATAGATTTTTCTTATTTCTGGGTTAACCCCTTGCCCTACAATATCGTATCAGACTCGTAAATGAAGATTCTGACCAGAGTCCAATAAATATGTATGTTATTAATTTCCTTTAAACCGAGATGAAATTCTATTTTGGTTTTGTTCATGTATAGTTATTGGAGAACATGTAGGCACGCAATAGACATAAATTTTCTGCTTTTTTAAAGAAATTACGAACTACAAAAAAAGGTCTGATCATTGAAACCGTAAAATAAATCGTAGGGTAAAGGGTTGAATGATCTTTCCCCAACTCCGAGCCAGACGAGGTTGAATTTCGAAGGGTCGTTTCGGCAGCTGAGAAGGACAAGTATCAATTTTCGGCGACCCTTTGCAGAGTGATCGACAATTTTCCAGATCGTTAACAGTCGCGAGTTCTACGGCTGAAAATTTTCCAACCCCGATCCTCGATTCTTCGTCCCAACCAACCCCAATGCTGCCTGTCTTCACCCTAGTCACATATTTGTCTCTTCTCTTTGATGTCTGCTTATCCCTCTAACCTCGCCGTCCCTTCCTCCCGCCCTCATCCACAAGTTCATCAACCCCTCATCCATGAAACCCGTCGCTGAAAACTCCGCGTAAGGGGTTGTAACGGCTCGCAGCGATGCGATTTGCCCGGTGTAAACGGCAACGATGCCGTTAGCAACAAATAAACGCTGTCGCAGCCGTCGTGATCTTCTTCGCGACAATATCGGTAAACGTTCAAGCGAATTTCTTTTTATAGGAGCTTTTTGGAACACAGTGTCCCGGAGACAGTATCGAGCTAATTCTCTGCCAAAGTTGCTTAATTAATCAGCTGATTTTTTGGACGAGAATTAGCATTTCGTGCATCTGTGTTTTCGCGACTTTCTTCCGGGATTACGTCTTCACGGTCTCCGGTTAATCCTTCTCTCGGCGCGTTACACTAATTGCTCTGTAATCCGATTAGGTACAGCACGTCAGCCGAACGTAACTAGAAACGTCCTCTGATCGAAAATGATTGTGTAAAGTGTCGTTAGAACACTCGACGGAAACCTTGCAAAATTTGCTACAACCTCCTCCAAGTCGCCAGGACCCGATCCTCTAAACTATGCCGTATTTTGTATCGACATCTTCAAAACGGTGGCTCGAACGAGAAAATGTCATCACACATTTTCCACGTAGTTTCACCTGGATATTCGAACACGTGTGTTCGTTTTTTGCTTTTCGTCCAGGTTCTCGTGTTGCGAAGAAGTTTAATCGCAGGACCGTTTAGCGGGTGCCTCAAGATCTCGCCGGCCATTGTGAACGAGGCGGGATCAATTGCGCGGGGAATCACCGTGCGCCGATTTAACGGCATCACGTCGGGATGATAAAACGATCGGCTTCAGCATTATTGGGACGCTAAACACACTACACGCGCATAGCTACGCACACGGGTACACGGGTACAGGTCGGGTACGAAGGGAATCCACGAGGACGAGAAGCGTGGACCAGTCAAGACACGTAAAATCCGCCCATCTCGCGGAAAGGTCGTCACGCATGCGCCGGACAACACGATTCGAGGCTCAATGAAAACGCGCCACGCTCCGATACCGCCCGCTACTACCGAAAGAAAAAGTGGCCCCATTCAAATTAATTCCTCGCGAGATTATTCGTCCGATCCGACTCGCCTACAATAGATCCGATGATCCATATTTCCTACCTCGACTGTGGCGGTCCCGAGCTCTGGCACCGAACGAGGGCTGAACGAGTTTGTTGCATCTGGGTCGACTCTCCATTAACCATGGAGAAAATTCTCCGGGGAAAAAATTATAACATTTTCCACAGTGTTGTATTTCCTTAATCCGCATCCGTACCTCGCGTCAATTCAACACGGTTTTACATTGCAAATTTAAATTTGCCCGAAACTTCGTTACTTTTATCTGTTTAATGCGAAACACAAAAAAATGGATTCCGTAAATGCATTCGAAAATATCAATTCCCAAAACTGTCGAAACTAAAGGTTTTTAAGTTGCAACAGCATTGGCTGCGCTTCGATGTCACATGTAAAGGTTCGTAGCGATGCGATTTGCCCGGCGGAAACGACGCCGTTAGCAATAACAAATAAACGGACATGTCATGGACAACGTGCACAAACGCGCGACTCAATTTCTCTATAAAATTCAATTTCTTTCTAACGATCTAGCAAAACATTTGCTCTGTACCCTTTCCGATCCAGTTTTAACTCTCTACGATTTTAAGTATTTCGTTTTGAGAAGAATTTACTGCACGGTTCGAATGACGGAAAATATTCGATTTCTTTAAAAAAAATTTCCGAACAGAGACTACGAAGAGATTCCTCAGACGCGCCCTTAATGAAAAGCGTGCAGCGCGAATTGAATTAATTTCACGTAGAGCGGTGGCAATTTTATAGGTTTGGGGATGAAAGGGGTGAAGGGTGGGTGTTTGGTGAAGGGTCGAAGAACGGAAAAGGAAGCCAGAGGGTCACCCTAATGTGTCCCGCTGTGCTGGATTTAAGGCGGCCGGCTCGCCACGGTTCTGTTTCAATTTGGCACCGCTCCATTGGCTCGACGTATACTTTTCCCGATGGTATCTACCCCACTGGCAACTGGAAAAAGTCATCGTGCAGTATAAAACACGATTTGGGGCGGTGCGGCGGCCCTCCGCGTCTCTCCTCCGAAATAAGCAGTCGCGATAAGAAACGCGAATTCATTCCCCGGGCGTTAACGTAAATATCGCTCGCATTCACCGCGAAGGTATTCAAGGATAATCCCGACGATCGACGGAGGGGAAAAACTGGATAAAAATCCGTTGAACCGATCGGAGACGACGACGGGAACCCCTGTGCGCTGCAGAGGTTCTCAACATTCACTCGAACTCTATGAACAAACGAATTTTCAACCGAAAACTTGGTGTAAACTACTGCAAACAAAATAAATTTGATTAATCGTCATAGAAACCATTACGAATCAATGGATCGATAGATAGATTTTTAAATTATAAACTAAATAAAAATGATAAAATTGATCAGAATTCGATGGACGAAGGAGATATTTGTTTACGAGGTGGTAACGTTTAGGATATGTTGAGAATCGCTGGCTACGCGACGTTCAAGAGAGGAGAGGAAAAAGGAGACGAGACGAGACGAGACGTCCGCGGAGAAGGAGCCGGGCGACGATATCATAAAGCTACGCTACTGCGCGTAGTAGCCCGGAAGTATCAGTAGTAAAACGTAGTAGTAAGTAGTAACGGCGTATACGCAGGCGTACGCACGTTCGGGGTCGAAAAAATGCAGCACGGTGGGAGATTCGAGGACGAAACGGAGCGAGACGGAGGATCAGTTTGCGGTTCTCCAGAAGGAGACGCGCGGAACATCGGTGGAGAGGGTTGTTCGCGGTGGTGGGGGTTGCTTCGAAGGGGTGGAACTGGGAGGGGAGTGAGCGGAGAGGGTGGAGGGGGCTGGTTAATAAGAGAAAAGAAATATGGAGCACGGAATGATGAATATAAATTAAGAAAGCGATGGACTGTGAATGGATGAGGGCGGAAAAAATAATTGAAAGACTCCAATGGGCATGAGCGAAGACAGGAGAGTAGTCGATTTCGTGTAAAAAATAATTCAGTCCGAGATTCGGAAACATTTTCACGACTGGAGAGTACTAGGGACTTTCTGTGAACTTTATCGCTAGAATAAAATCCCTAAAAGGTCGCGACTTTGTCTAAACGTTCATGGAGTGTGCTCGAGCATAACCAACGGGGTGCACAACCTAGAGACATAAATCCTTATACGTGCCATTCCGAATCGAAGCAAAAAAGAATCGATTTTTTAAAATTGGCAAGCCGGGCTCCCCTCTCAAACAGACTGGTCCCAAGACGAAGCGGAGTCGAAACCGAAAGAAGCACCCTTGGGGGACGCAGGGACGGCTCAAGAGGGTGAGCAGGAAGAGCAGTCCAAGGGGAAACAAAAGATCAGATGAGACAGGGGGCTGCAATCGAAAAAGCAAACGAGGTAAGACCAAACGTTTGCGAGAAAGACGGAGAAATAAGACGAGGGGGAGTGAGACAGGGTCACGCGAAAAATTCTGAAGGACTAAGAGAGATGGACGAGAGAGAGAAAGATGTCCTGTAATACGATGTTCAGCGTTGTGCGCCTGCGTCTCGCGATCCTGAAGTGGCTCCGACTGAACTGAATTCACTTGTCGGCGTCTGTGTGACACCGACGAACGTGTATGTGAATCCGCTCCCCTCTCACCCCCCTCGCCCCACCCACTCGAGTCGCCCCTCCACCCCGCCACGTCCCGTCCCGCCCGTCCCGCCTGTCACGTCCTCCCAACCGCCCACTTTCTACCCCCAATCCACCCCCAACTCACCCCCTGTTTCTGCCTCTCTGTCCGGGTGTTTGACCACATTTCCACACTGGGTCTGTGTGTGCATGTGCGCGCGCTCTCTCTCTCTCTCTCTCTCTCTCTCTCTCTCTCTCTCTCTCTCTCTCTTTCTCTCTCGAGCCTATCTCGTTCTCGCTCGTTCTAGTGGAGGTCGATGCACGCGCCGGTGTGGACTTTATGTGTCTGCCGGTTCTATGTACATGCAGGAGAGTACGCCGGGAAGTATGTGCCCCCCACCCACGCGCCCGTATGTACGTACCGAAGTACGCGGAATACGTGACATATATTGCGCCGATGTACCGGCTTTTTACCGAGTTAATACGAACCGTTGATCGCAACAAAGCTGCATGTCCGATTTTTTCGCGGATTTAACTCTGGAGACCCGATGATCCGCCTTCCGCGCACGGCCAAATAGAGAGGCCACGATGGTTCTACAGACCTGGAGGGTGGTTTAGACGATCTCGCGAGTTTCCCCATGCCCGCGTACGGCGCCCGGGTTGCATTTGACCCACGATTTCTTCACGCAATTTCGGAACTTCTTTTCCTTTCAGATATTTAGTTTTTCCCATTTATGCATTTTGAGGCTCTCTTGGAACCATGCTGTATCTGATAGGAACATTTTCTATCACTACCGATATCACTATTGATCACGAATCGGGGTTCATCCTGCATTTTCATTTACAATTATTGAAAGAAGTTGCTTACGTGGAAATCGATACCATAAATTTCTTTAGCCGAGCACATATTGCGACAGAAATTGCACAAAGTATGAATAAATAGAGTCTCGTCATTTTCGTAAGCTGAATCATTTGAATCGTTTTTAGTGCTCGGTAGGTTTAGCGTTAACACAGAGACTTTTCCGATCGCTCCAGCGCGATCGAAAGAGTTCCCACGCGAGTGCGTACACGGGGCGACATTAATGACCGGCCCCGAGTGCGAAGAGGCCGTGAAACTTTCCTAATTAGCAAAGTAAATCACCGGTAACCTCCGAAACTTCCGAGGGAGCGGCGCGTTTCCATAAATTAATAACGCGGCCGGGTTTTCTCGGCGCGGATTGTAAACCTTCGCGAAACGGTGAACTTTTCGGGTTTCGTCTTTTCGTCGGACTTCCCCGTGACGAAACTGTGGTCAAGATTCCCAGTATCAACACCCTGCGACACACTGCACTCGACGCGACCCTCGTCAGTCAATAACAATAGCGTCCCCTATCATTTATTCAATCCTTGCATTGGGGAGCTCGACGACTTCAATCGCGAGGATTAAACGGAAAAAATTCCTGTAGTTCACAAATTGTTGTAGCAATAGCTCTCTTTCGACACAAGTACTGTCGAAGCCCTGTTAATCATTTTCATTGAATTAACCTTTTGAATTTACAAATTAATGTTAAGTTAAGAGGCGCATTAAGTCACTATGTAACACGCTAATGGATTCATGTACCGAACATGCTATATATACCATATCTGGTTTGAAGCATTAAATAAAAAAGAAAAAAAAAACAAAAAAAATTGTTGTAGCATTATAACGCAGACGAAGCAAAATTTTTCGGCGTAGAGAACACCTGGAAAAGTTAATCCGTTTCGTGGCAAGGCCATCGAACGTGAACGCAAAACGGAAGGGACTTTTCGTTCACGGCTTATCGAGTTTCGATTTTCCTCGAATGTCGGGGAAATCTTTCGACAGGAATCGAGAGGTATCGTTTCAGCGAAACACAGGTGTGCCGGTGTCTGTATAAAGGTTTTTCTGGTGGGAAGAACGGGAAGGGTGGGTGCACTAGAGGCGTCACCGGAACGATCAAATTCGTATTCATTCAGCGTGGTATCTTCCTCTCGTTCCGTTCTTTCGGCTGGAGCACCGGTAAATAAATCAATATAGAGTAGTTTCTCTGCTGCCGGTGGCAAGAGAACATTCAATATCCCCTTGTTTCACCGGCACCCCCGAAAGAACGTTTTCCCTTCACAGGGAATTAACGTTGTCGAGTGGTGCGCCGAACTGCGAGTGCATATATGTGTGTGTGTGTGTGTGTCTGCTCCACGAAAAGAGTCTTCAGAATGCGACTCCGATAAAAGGAACGCTCTCTGGTCGGGCTTTTGAACCGGGCCTGGAGAGAGGGAGAAGAAAACTTTCGACTCCGTGAAGCCGGAGTCGGTCACTCGGAAGATATCGCCCCGGAATCGGCCACCCTTCCCGAGGTTTTATCGGGAAAAGAAAGAGCCGCTTATTGGGTAATCCTGCTCGTCCGTGCACAAGCTTCGCCTATAATCCTATCGAAGAAAAACACAGGAATACCCGGGCCACTCGGGCTCGGCTCGGGCTCGGCTCGATTTGCCTCGCTCCGTGAAACCTTCGAGCAGATCCGAACAGATTATTTCGAAAATACTGCGATCCCTGTGCCAGCAGAAGCATCCTGATAACAGCGAATACCTTCCTTATCTAATGTCACTAGATCAGAAATCACCTGGGGAATCGACTTTCGCGTATACAATTTTTGTTGAAGTTTCTGTGGTTCTCGTCGTTGGAATTCAATCCTAGGAGAAACGATTGCGGCGTGCCAGTTGTTTCGGGCGACCGGAAATTAGGCGAAAAGTGATTCATGTCGAAGGACAGTTCTCGTTCGTTTCACCGTCGTTATTTCCTCAAGGGGTCCGGGAACTTCGAGTGGACTGGGGTCATTTATGCGCTAGGTCTCGCTGAAAATCCCCGACAGCTAGCGGAGCTTCTCGTTACAACAAAATTTCACCTTTCGAGCAATTAACTGGAAGTCTTTATTAACTGGAACTTCAGAAAATTTCTCGGTAGGTGAAGTCTATTTCCAGTCGAACGTCGAACCACAGAAAATCATCTCAAACATTTTGTTCGAGACTCGAACTGAAGTTTGTCAATATCTCCATGTAGGGCATAAAGAAGTCATGACATTAGGATGAAAATAGCACTGAATATTTTCTCGAACAGGCCAACACATTTTTCTCGAGGCTCGAACAGAAGTTTTTCGATATCGACGGCAGAGAGAAGTGATGACATTATAAGATAAAAACGCCGCTAAATATTTCTTGGAGGAGGCGACGCGTTCAGGGAAATCCCATTTCGCGGGCTGATCAGATAGGAGAAATAACACACGGAGATACATGGCAAGTTCATAAGATTACGAGTAATTGGACGAGCACAAGTAATTCAATCCGGCGAGGCATCTCGGTCAAAGGTTATAGACGCCGGGAGATCGATCGGCCGCTTCCCGAAGTAGATAAACGAGTAACTGCTCGCAGCCATGCCTCCGCTAAATGTCAAGCGTGTGTAGACCCCTTTGAAAAGTTTTCTGTGATCAAAAACCGGGGACAACGACCCGACTGGGATCCTAAGGAACCACCTGAGGCGGCGCTCGATCGAGCTCGCAGAACTTTTTCCAATTTCCATGGCAAACAATTCGAAAACATTCTAGTACCGTTGCAAACACTTTCGAACAACGAGAAGAGAAAGAGCGAGACAATCGAATTTAACGCGTGTTCCATATAATTCTATGGTTGTGAATTTTTATTGAGGACAATTTTTGACCATCTTACCAGGCTACACCTTTTATTTCGGTTCGGTGATGATAGAATTACAGGTGACGAACGCTTGTATCGCCCCTAATGTGTCGCACGAAACTCTAGGGGATGCGGTCACGGTAATAATGGCCCCATAATTTGAGAACGGTCCCGGTAGGCTCTCGCGGCACCACCAATCGCGACGCAGTGACATTCGACGCCGTTTATGTTAAAGGAACATCATTTTTGTTCTCTCCTTTCGACGACGGCGCATAGCTCGACGGACCACACCGGTTTATCGCAGAGGTCGTCGAAGAAGTCGAGGCATAAAACTAACTGAAACGCGGAGCTCCTCTTCAAAGTCCGATACACGGGGTATTTACTATAAGCAAAAATCCATGCGCTGTCCATTCGTGACCCAATACCCGGATTACGTCCGATGTTTCAGGCCTACACGGTATTATCGCTGCTGAATGAAAAGTCATTGATTTCCTCGTTCGCATTGAAGACTGGTTCGTTCATTCAAACCGCGCCAAACTTCGTCACGCGAAGGCTTTATCGCTCGAATGCTTTAAGAGGATGTCGGCGACTTTCAACAAGCTCGAAACAGTCCCAAACGACCTCAAACCACATCTCCCAGTCGCTCAATAACTGCTCGCTGCTCTGAACAGTTTCCGACGTCACTCAGAGGTCCCGCAACAACCTCAAACCAACTGGAGCCCAGATTTTTCATAAAACCATCTACCTCCGGCCACTTTCGGCCCGACAGAAGTCGCCTATTACGATTGAAATCTCGGCGATTCGATCGTCGAACACAATGCAAAGCTCGCCGAGCGGACGGATCTCGAAATTGAACACCACCGTGTGAGTTAGCCAGGAGGATTCATCCGGCGACAAAGCGGCGTGAGCGGAATCGGTTGCGATCATGCTCAGGGAGAAAAGAGTGAAAAGGGGCGTAGCAAAGCGGCCGATAAAGGGGCTCGCGAGAGTGGTCCCCTCCGGTGATTAACCGTGGCCTTCCGAATCAGTTTTTTTTTTTAAAAAGAGCTGCGTGGATGATTTTTAATGAGGCCGAATCCGAGAGCGACGCGGTGTCGTCTACCGACAAACGGGAGAAGAGAGACCTCGAGCCTCTCATTCAGCTCGGTCTCCATTGTCTCCACGATTGCTACCACCGATCTCTAACCCTCTGCCTCCTGCACCTCTCCTCCTTTTTCTCCATCCCCGCTGTTCCCCGTGGCCTGGGGGTTGGAATTCTTTCACTTCGTCTTTTTCGCAGAATCTCTTCATGCATTTTCGCGGTGAACCACAGAGCCACGCGGGACCAGGAGAGAGAGGAAGAGAAAGAAAGAAAGAAAGAAAGAAGGGAGATGAGAGAAAAGGCATCGTAACGATCCGACTGCTCCAGTTCCGGTATGTGGAACGTGCGAGAGGGATAATTGCAGCTCGTCTGAAAATCAAAGAGACTTCCTTTTGCGCCCGACATTCCCCCCTGTTTCGCCCTATTTTCTCCCCTCCGCGCCCCTCGCCACACAGGGCAGCGTTTACGAAATTTTTCGGAGACCAACGGTTGCTCCCCGTCCCGTTTGACGGAGGACCCCGTCAAACTTTCACGTGTATGCCGTAATTAACTCGCGGCGGTCGCGTTTCGCACCAGGATCGAGCCAGTCCGAACCAATCCAAATCTGACCCTCTTGACACATCACCGACCGGTGATTATTGCATAATTTTTAAAAATCTATGGTACATGGCTAAACACTTTTTAATGGAACAGTCAACAGTGACCACAATTTTCATTGCGAACCAACAAGTTTATTTTAATTATTGAAAATCCTATTAATAGGCTTTCGGTAGGTAAAGTGTTAAGGACTGCGTCTCCTAGACAGACGACGCTCGTGCGTGACTGCACACAGTCACCGCAATACACTCACACACCGCCTAGACCACGTATACGTACACGAGGATTGCAAGGATCCGGGATTCCACTCCTGATTTCTTAACACTAGGTTTACGGAGCTGTAGAAATAACTATTTCACATTACTTTATAAACATATCAAGGATGTGTCTATCCAAATTTATGGCTATTTTTCCAATAATATATACCCAAAGAAATAAATTTGGTAAATAATTCCTTAGGAAAGCACTTTCACAATCTTAATAATCGCAAATTAAGAATATTAGAACCCGTCATTTTGACGGGTCCCGTAAATCTAGTGTTAATAATGCAAAGACGGGGTTTCCTAGCAGTCAGAATCGCTAGATGAAAGATCAATCTAGGGTGCTATTTGCCCCGAAAGTCCTACTTTTACGTTTACGACGCGTAATTCTCATTGTTCGGCAGCATGTCGCGGAGCCACGAGATGCAATGGACAGGCGACGGTGCTGCCGCCTATCGTGGCTGTCGATATGCTGCCGAATAATGATAATTACGCGTCGTAAACGTAAAAGTAGAACTTTTGAAGCAAATAGCACCCTAGATTGATCTTTCATCCAGCGATTCTGACTGCTAGGAAACCCCGTCTTTGCATTGTTGAGAAATCAGGAGTGGAATCCCGAACCATTGCCATCCTCGCGTACGTATACGTGGTCTAGCGGTGTATGAGCGTACCGTGGTGACTGTGTGCAGTCCTTAAGCATGCATCGAGTCACTATCAGAAACAGACCATGAAAATCCAACCGAGAAAAGGTTCAGGTGCAACAGAGCCCCGACGATTAAGCCAGGCACAACCCATACCGAGGTGTGAATCGGTTGGCAACGCAGGGAATAGTTTCTCGGCGTGAATCCCGTCGCCCCATGGTAACCGGATGGTCGCCCTATCCAGCCGATGGCGACGACCCTTCATCGGTTTAGCATCGACGACTACGCGAAAAGTATTTACATGCACACGAGGCTTTCGATCGGATACACACAGAGTAGTCCCGACAGGTACTGGAGAGGAAGGAACCACCGGTTGGGGTGTTGGTTGCTCGTGTGTGACGCGTTCTCAAGCGGCGTACCCTTCTCTCTGCCACCCTTCTTCCTTTCCGGATCACCCGTTACCCTACCGAGAGAGGTTTCATAATTGAGGACTAATTGTCGCGTCGCGGGACACACCAAGGCACCGACCGAACCAGAGGAGCGAGATAAAGAGGCTGAGGAACGAACTGCTGGAAACAGGGCCATTCGAACGCGTCGCTCAACCATTAGCGACCATTTTTCACCAGTACAATCGCCATTTTGAAGCTCGAAATGTTCGGGAAAAAATTTTATATCCAATCTATTTTCTATCCTTCGGGCCCATGGGACTCGAGAAACGGCCCTGACGGAGGCCCGTCACGTGATCGCGCGCACCAATCACGAGCCCCGCTATAGCATTTAAAAACTTTGCCTACCAAAAGTATATTAACACTTTACCTACCGAAAAAGTAGGTAGTTAAATTAATTGGATTTTCAATAATTCTGCTGTACCAAAAGAAAGCACAGAAATTTTAATTTATATTGCAATCTTAAATGGAACTATTAGATGACGTTGAGGGTGACTTCTTAGTTCACAGTGAAAATTGCTGTTGCTATCGAAGGTTCCATTAAAAGGTGTTCATCCATGTATCATAGATTTTTCACAATTATGCAATAATCACCGGTCGGTAATGCGTTAATAGGTTTTTCAATACATGTGCTGAACCAAAAGAACGCATAGAAATTTTTTTTTACATTACAATCTTAAATGAAAGTATTAGATGACGTTATTGAGGGTGACTTGCTAGTTCGCAATAAAAATGGCTGTCACTGTTGAAGGTTCCATTAAAAAGTGTTTAACCATGAACCATAGATTTTTCAAAATTATGCAATATTCACCGGTCAGTAACGCGTTAATAAATGGTTTGTTGTGGAGCGGTAAATATTTGATAAAAGCTCGGACGGAGGGGAATCGAGACGAACATGGCCGCCATAAAACGGTGTTGTAAAAGCCCCCGTCGGAGAATTAATCATGCTGTTCCCCGATCTCTTTTCGCGGGCACACACGCCGGAAAGTGATTTATAGGCGGGAAGTTTATATAGAATTGGGAGACACTCGAGGCTCATTCTTCTCAACGCGGATTGTTTCGGCGATCGCTGTCACCGATATTTTTCCGCTCGCCGCGCCAAGTGCGTCGTCACCCTTCCGCTCGATTTTGTGGAAAAATTTTATTCGAAAACAATCGTCCCCCGCGGCAAGCTGATCGATTCATAAAACTACCCCCCGCCCTGCGCGTCACGTATACACCAGCATTCAATTGAAGGGTGTACAAAAAAAAATTGTTTCAATAGACAGTTAACGAAAATCCAGCTTTTCGTGCCCGGTCGATCATTAGGGGTGCACGGAGAATGGGCTCGGGCTCGTCCGACCACTGCCTGCCTATTCTACTAACTCGCAAATCCGTATTTATTAGACTGTTTTTGATTAATTTTTCTAGTTTTATTATTAGACATTTTTCAAAATGCTCATAATACACCAACGAAAGAAAGAAACATCGAAAACATTGATTTTTATTTTTTTTAACTACGACGCGCTACATCAAAAACTCTGAAAAAATTAAGAACAATGGTTTCGACGGTATCTCGTTACTGAATTTTTATAAAACTGGTATCCCCAAAACTTCAATACGAAACATGCATTTTTTCGAATTTTTTGAGATCCTTTCCTTTCTCATATGTTAGCGCGGATTTATACTATAATTGGTGCACGTTAAAATAGTTCAGTCTAAGATTAGCCGAGTCTTGCTTTAGCTTCCCTTCACGATTCATAATATATCAATCGCATGTCCTGATCGTAATTTCTGACGCGATATATCTGACAGGTTGATAATACCCTAGCTCGGAGGTTAATACTGGTTCGAGGAGCTAATAAAGAATGTTCGTTCCTACTGCGAAAGTGGGTATAAGGTGGACTACCGAGACGACGTTCGTCGCGAGAACGAAAGGGGGAGGGAAAAAGGGCCGTGGAGAGGCTAGCGAAAGATAATTAGATATTGATTTCGCATTAGAGGCGCATTAAGATGGACGGCTATTCATTAACGTGTTATAACGGAGGGTCTTCGTTCATTGGCCGATCTATTAAAATCAAAGGATAGTCGAGACCTTCTGCATATTATATCCGCTCGTCCAACCTTTCTCCCTTTTTTTCCACCATTCTTTCGCCTACCCCTTTCAAAGGAGCTCCTCTCCCTCATTGTCTGAATGCGACTGCCTCACCAGCGAGTCTTCTAGTCTTCTGTCTTTCGCGATCAACCGTGAAAGAACCTTCGTGCCGGAATAACCGTCGCGAGATCTTCTTTTCGAAAATCCAATTAAAATCGATATTTTAAAAAATAAATCTCAATTTTTAGAAAAATGAAAAACCCCTTATTGCATTTATATTTTGCGACAAAGTAGTCTTTCCTACTTCTGAACTACCAACAACGTCCCGGCTATTCCTCCGCAGTTTCGTGCTGCGTTGATACATTCTTGCACGGAGAAAACACACGAAATATATCCAACGCCTCTGGTTCTAGTGTAAAATCATTTTTATCGTTTTGTTTCGATGAAGTCGGTGTGTAATAAGAAAATAGAAGTTCCGTGCTACAGTTCCGCGAAAAGGTTGACAAACAAGGGAACTAGGGGTAATTCCCGGGAACATGACAAAGGCAAATGTGTGCATTGCATTGTGGACGGTGTACTTCTTTCTCGGAACGGCAATCTAATATTCAAATCTTCGCGGAATCGGGTAAGTAAGGTAAATCGAATGTTGGCAGCGTAACGGGGTTTACAACGAAAGAAATTCCCTAGGATGAAATATCTCTAGGAGAAAAAAGCCGCGGGAATGAATTATGTAGAAAGTTTTTCGCTTTCGATCGAAAGTGACGAGGGAGATCGAACGAGACTGTACAAAGTAGTGTATCACCGAACGGATGAAGAAAAACCCCCGTCGAATATTTAGCACGCCAATTATCCCCGAATATTGGCCAATCAACGGGCGCAACGTCGAAAAACCATACAAGCACGATGAAAGAGCTACATGCTCATTATACAGGACGCCGAGAATTTATTAGTCGACGCCGCTGTATCTTTAATCGATTGGGCGGCATTGACATCCGCGGTGGGTGAACGAGCCAATAATGAATCGGATGAACAGGGACGTAGCCGCCAATTATTTCCGACAAGTGTTACGCGAAAAATTTTTCTCCCGATCTCGGAACTTTCCCGCGAAACATCTTTTAAAGATCATTCGAATTACAACCTGATCAGTATTTTTCAGGTAAACCGTACATTGAAGGTGTTCTAACATTGAAATATCGAAGCTTCGAGAAAGATGTTGACTTAGCGCAATCAGAACGCGATTTTCAGGGGTTTCTCCGAGAGATTTTCGCTCGCGAAACAGCCTAGAATTTCGAGATGCAGATTACACGGGAAGGGGCAGAATCGTCCGCCATCAATCTTCTTCAGCAGCGGCGCAAAATTCTAGTTACAAAGGATTCATTCCGCGAACTGATAAGTCCGTTGACTGCTAATCAGCCTGATTTACATTCTTCCCGACGATTTCTTTCGGGGCTGCGGCCATCCTTGCGAAACATCCGGCTCGCGTGCGCCCGGGCGGCCGATTGCACGTAAATGCACCCGGTGCAACGGAGCAACGGAGCGAACGTCGGACTTTTCGCGGAAGCATGCAAAATATCCGGGGGCCTCCGCCGACACGCGTGATACGCGGAAGGAACGTAAAGCCCCGCTTCCGGAAACCTGTACACACCGTCCGGGCCGTACTTATGCTAATATCGAACAGGAAGTCGCTTTTACGACGCTCCCCCACCCCCTTCTCTCCCACCACCGTCTTCCGCCAAAGCAAATTGCAAATTATTCTTTCGAACCGGAGCGGCTGTTTAAGGGCGTCACGGAAAATATCGAGCACCGCTTCATTTGCTGCCACTCGTTTCTTCGCGGACGAGCATAAATATCCGAAATCTCCGGTATCCGAAGTTGAAGTCGAGCCTCGAACCCGGAAACTTTTATTGTTCGGAGACCCGAAAATCATAGATTCTCAGATTCACGACCCGACTTCAATTTCAGATACCCGAACGTTTCCCACCCCTAATAACGACCATCGATTTGCCTCCGAACATCGATTAAATGTTGAACGAACGCGTACACGAAACAATCTTGGTAAGAAAAAAAAATAGAAGTTTCACCACGTTTCCGGCCAGGCCCCGAGGAAGTTACAAACCGCGGTCTCGGCTTACATTCTACCACCTAAACGACATCGTTTATTATTTTAATGACGTCATTAGTGGAATTTAAATAAACTTGTCTGCAAGCCACTCCGTCCAACCCCCGGCGGGAGTTTTATTCGCCGTCCCGACGTTTGGCGACTACTTGCTACATTTACACTGCCATTAGTGTCTTATTTTTCGTGAAATATCGCGCGATGACGTTTGCTAATTCTCTTGGACGACCGGCCGACAGTTCGCGAACATTCGCGATGCTCTCGAATCGATACAACAGGCTGGAAATATTCGCGCGAATGCTGCGTATCAACTTGAACAGGAATTTTTATCAACCTGAATCTACCACATTCATATTTTTAAGAGGGATGGATTCTTTTAGCTACCAGTTAGCTGACGCGCAATCTAAAAGCGCAAACTGCCGTTAAATACATTTTCGGGACCGAGAAATATTTTTGTCAGCGTCAAAGAATCAGAGATATTCTTTGCGGACTTTGAGCTATCCTTTTGACTCGGTGGCAACTTTTTAAATAATCTTATAATAATAGCGTTAACTCTGACCGTACTGAATCTAGTTTCCACCAATTGTACAAATTTAAAGCGCCCGGGACTATGTTTCCGGGTCGATACGTAAATTTGTTCTTCGCCTCAATTTTTCTCATGCCAGGGGACATTTTTGGATGTTCTGCAACGAAACAATGTCAAAATACGTGGAACGACTTCTCGCGCTACGTTCGTGCCGAACTCGCAAACTTTCTGCGTCTTTGTGACACACGAAACACCGGCAGAGAGTGGAGGGTTCCCTTCAGAGAGCGTTAAAAGTGCTACAGTGGCACAAAGAGGGACACTCCCTTCAGTAAGTATGAAAAGCATCGCGACATGGAGGTCTTCACGGTACCAGGGTGAAGCACAAAGAGCGAATTTTTTAAGATTCCGTGCGGCCAACTTTTTCCTGCGATTTAGTACCACTTTTACGTTGTTCCCTGGCCCACCGTCATTGCATTAAAAAATCTTTTATTCATCGTATTTTTCGGGAGATCCCATCGATTTCTTACTTAATAATGAACCAAAGACGATAAGAACGATGTACGTTCAAACGAGCCAAGTCGAACTAAAAAATGAATGTAATCCAAAAAAGAGATTCAAAAATAGAAATTTCAACGGCAATATTAGGTTGACCAGTCTGCACGAATTAACCTGACCGAGCAGGATCTGCAGCGACAGATCACAGCGAAATATCACGGCCTTCTCGCCTTATATTTAACCGTGGATGGTCGAAGAGCTTGGAATCGCTAACTCGCCTTTTGAAAACGAGCCATGTGCGCAAGTTCAACGGAAGCGAGACAATGAGGACAGCTCGGAGAAGAAAGAACGTCGTAGTCGTCGTCGTAGTCGTCGTCGTCGCCGCCGTCGTCGTCGTCGGGCCTACTCGGAGAGTCCGCGTCATTTTTATATTGTTCCTCGAAAACAAACCCCGAGCCACGGCCTAGAAACGCTCCATTCCGAGACTTCGACATTTATTGTCGCTCCTTATTATACGCCATCTTCGCCAACTACGGTGAACCTCCACCATACACAACCTGGGAATCCCCTAGCGATGACGTGCGAAAAAGTGATTTGAACTTCATTCACGCCGCGAAACTCACGTATCACCGTGAAAAATCACCGGAATTTTAGGACATCTCGATTTTTCATTTTTTTATACAAAACCCATCAGTCAGAATATAAATTCTTTCTCCCTACAGATTTTTTCCGAAAGCAATCTACGAAAGTTCTCGTTTGTAGAAATAGTATAGCCAGCGAATGAAATATGTACAATTCATAAATAAATTATCCGTGGAACATCGAATCGAGAAAAAAAGCAATGCATGAAAGGGCGGTGTTTTCCATCGGAAGTTCGGAAAAAGTTTGTTTCCTTTTTTGTCGTTTCAATATCCTGGCCAATAGCCCGCGGGGGCGAGGCGAAATTTTCGTAGCGAGCCCCGTCACATGGAAATCGAAAACGGTGAACGGTATCGGCTTGTTGTAAATCAATATCGAGATACGGAGCGGAACAGTCGGCTTTTATCATATATATTTGTCACCCGCCCGCCCACAAATATCCGGCAGCTTGCCATTATTTTCTATACTATCGGTGATACCGGATCGACGAAATAAACGCGCGTATCTTGCCATCGATTCCGCGTCGCGTCGCGTCGTTCCGCTATCGATTGTCGTACCCGACGCCCGTCGGTTCCGTCGGATCTCCCATCGACTATGGACCTGACTTTAACCTACGCGAAACTTTCCTGAACTTGCTGACAACCTTGTAACGATCGCCAGCCTATAGATACGCACCTGGTCGACGCTTAGCGCCCTTCTTCGTGATTTTTTCAATTTACATAAGTTCGCAATCATGTAAAATTATATTTAAAAAATACAAATTTTCTATCGCGTCGTCGGACTGCGAAACACGAACAACTTTTTCAAAATTTGATCCAACAGCTTCAGCTTTTCTCAAACGTTAGAAAGACTTATAAGAATTAGTTTACTAGCTAATGTGTAAATAATTTCTTGTTTAAATTGCTATTGGCCGCAATTGCGAAGAAAAAAGTAAAAGTAAGGTATACATGTACGCACAAAGATTCATCGGTAAAAATCGGCGCTATCATGAAATCAGGTTGCAGCTGCAGTGACTCAGGGTGTCGTAAATAATGATGAAGGTACATTAAATGTTAGCAATGAGTATGGTCATCTCTGACGGACACTTGCACGAAGTGTCTCGCGCATTAACCGGTCGGAACCGTGCAGGGAGGTGTCACTGCAGCTGCACCGAGCATGCAACCCTTCGGAGGATGACGAGTACTCACTTTTCTGCGGCCGCAGCAGAGCATGGCTGCTGCGCTGCAGCTGCGGTGTGTCGTCGACGAGGGGTGAGGCCGATGACAGACGTAGCTTAGTCTCGAGCCCCCTTCCCGCTGCAGCTGCACCACGCGCACCTGCAGCTGCACCTGCTCCCGCTCCCGCTGCCCTTGACCGACACCGACTCGACCACCGTACTTGATGCGCACGTGTTTTCGCCACTGCATGAGTTCGGTGCGTCATGCCCTCTTCCTGAAATCAATTCGTCAGTCACTAGGTAGCTCACCCTGCTGCACCTGCCAGGTCACCTAAACCGCAATCCGTAGGCCACCTGATCAAATTCGCAATGGTCCCTCAGGGACGCCAACGGGGGCCTTGAGGAACCTGTTGGGGAACCTAAACGGTATGTCTTGGGACCCTACAGTAGAATCAGTAGAATCAGTGGAATCAGTAGAATCAGATTCGAGAAATCCGGGATTTTAGATACCGAAAGATACTTGTAATTGGATGTAGCACTCAATCCTCAAGTTCTAATTCATTACTAAATCTGTCATGGACTTAACAACCGACCTAATCTCCAAACCCTAATTTCTCGAGAGAGTAACCGCGCGCTAATTGAGATAAACTACATCCTGGTTATATGAGAAACAACATCATTGCAATCTCAACATCCAAGTGCAATTATACCATGAGTAAAAGGTTTCTAATATTAGCAACTCCTAAGGTACCCCATCGGAAACGCACCTCGCTCTCTAGAGGCAGCGCCCGACCCTCGAGCAACGTGAAAAATTTAAAAATAGGGTGAAGTACGTGTTAAAAAATTTCCATGTAAAATTCCTGTCGACCAAAATTCCATCAAGACCGTCCACATTCACTTGTAAGTCACGTTCAATTTAGGGCATATCCTCGTGAAGTTAATTTTAGCCCCTCCGAACGCTGTGGAATGACGAACAGCCGCGCACACCGATTCCCAATCGATATTGCGATAGCATTCACGTCAAAATATGCGGGTTTCTACGTATGGGTGTGTGTGTGCGCGCGCGCGCGTATGGATACGAGTTCGGAAATGGGTAACGTGTCGTTTCTGGGACGGGTCACGATTGACCCAGGCACTGGTGGCGACATCCACATACCGTGTTCGGTACAATCAACCTTGTCTAACGGCCCGCTAAAAGGGTTCTCGGGGTGTTGCCCGTTTGCGACTAATGCACTTTGTTGGCGAAGTAGCTGGTAGTCAGAAATTTTTGCCGGCAGTAAGGATGCCAGAAGTTACTTCCCTTCGGGAAAGGAGGACGATCGATACGTACCAGGGGGAGAATCCGCCGGTTTCAACAGTGTTCGCCGCGCACGCCAAATGTCTCTATAATCTCGACCCAACACTAATAATCGAGCACCCGGACTGGCGACACACTCCCTCAATTTGCAAACTTCCCAGCCAACAATTTCTCACGTCGTCGATCGCGACAATCACCCTACCCCCCGCCCCCCATTCTTCAGAGAACTGCCGCTCCTGAGTAAAATATTAGGTCGCTCAGAAAGTAATTTCGTTTTTTCGTGTAGAGATGGCACTGCTATTTGTTATTACAAAATAAACATTTTCTAACCACCCAACGAACTAACAGTTATTTGCAAATATATGAAACGCTAATAGAGATCGCCTATTATTTCTATCCAGAAGAAGTTGTTCAGAACGTCGAACGTTAAACGTTATTTTTCGCAGATGGTTTTTTACAGGGCAGTTTCAATGTTGGATTTTGTACATAAAAATTTAAACAATGTTCTCAACGTACTTACATTGGTGAAATAAAATTTTCAACCAATCCTGCATGGTCGGAGATGCTCCATCGAACCATTGAACATGATGTGCCATTGAACACAGAGAGCACTCTTTCAGTTTATTATTTGCTTTAAAAAAACGACTCGACGGTAAATATTTTTTGTTTAGCGTGAAAACACTCCGCGGGGAAATGTCTGAATAAACATTGGGGTGAATCGATGTTTTAGAAACGAGTGTTCGAGCATCGCGACGCATGGCGTCCGTAGTCCGCGACGGCCGAGGGTTGACTGGCCGAAATCAGGCGTCTTTTTACTATCACCCCTTGGATCGTTCGCCCTCAAGGTTGCCATCCCTGGAGCCCCCTCGTTCTCTTGCTCCCCTCGCCACGTGTCCCCGGATCTTTTGTTTGTGTATACACCTATTACCCCCGGAAACTGCGATGCTGGAATCTTCCAGGCCGGCGACCATAATCGCCGACTGGCCGACCGAACCTGTGTGTGTCCACCTATATTTTCTTACCTCTGAGAACCCTGTTTTTGTTACGCGCGACCCAATAACAGGGATAGTCGTTGGCTGTTAACCCATTTGCGTCTGTGGCAACGGTACAGTTCAACAGACAAAATTTCGAGCTGCAGAAAATGTGGAAAAAAGATTTCCGAGGTGAGTAGAACATTCGATTTTACTTTCTTTTAATTGATATTTGACAGCAGAGCTTTGCATAAGGTCACGTTTTCAGCAGAGATTAATCAGAGAATTAATTAGAAGTTAATGAAATGACCATCTCAGAACCGTGGATAGACGTGAGGAAAAGTCTGGATGATCGAAGATACAATCTGGCAGATGTAGAACAAGGCTACAGGGTGTAGGCATTGCCTGTCGAATTAAAATAAAATCATCGGGGACTCGGGGATGGGTCTCCGTGGCACATTAATAAATTAATATGCTGCCGTATCGACTGGGAAATTAAAATACCAGGTCAGTTAAAATCTACCTGCAGTCGCAGTCACTGTGGTTCGGTATTTTATAAAAATATCCGGACACATTTAACCAACATCTCTTACCGGTATTTGATATTTTTCAATCTGCTAAAAGAAATCTTTACCTGGCTCCTATGACTTGCAGTTTATGAAGAAAATGTTCATTTTCCACAAAGATTGGACACTCTTAAAAAGACGATAATGATGTCTTTTAATGTATTTTTTAAATTTTCAATATAGGCCAAAAAACATTTTAAAAAGTTCTGAAAAGCAACACTTTTAGTATTTTCTCTACAATTCCGATCAATTTCACTATTTGAAAAAATATCTCTTCACATTATGTAGTATAAACTGATTGCTCTAACTTCTCAAAATAGTTAAAAATTCAATATTAACACTAGGCTTACGGGACTCGTCAAAATGACGGGTTCTAATATTCTTAATTTGCAATTATTAAGATTGTAAAGATGCTTCCCTGACAAATTATTTACCAAAAATTTGGATAGACACATTCTTGTTATGTTTATAAATTAATGTAAAATAGTTCTATTTAGACCTCCGTAAACTTAGTGTTAAAGGAGTTATCATTCTTTTAGAGCGTCCGAACATTGATGGGAGTCACTAGAATAATCCATCGATTCCGACGATTTCGCGATTTTTCACGATCGAACCCCGGTTCGAGAAGACAATAAAGGGACGGAGCATGTGGCGAAGGGCCGAAACAAATAGAAAGTAGTCGCCCGCAAGAGGAGGAAGTCCCTTGGAATCGATCGCACGTGGACAGCCGGTAACAGTTGACCTAGGGCCGCGCGGGTTATGCGAGGAATCTCATAAGCGGCGTTCGTCACGGCCGAACGTCTCGGGCCGTTCAATTGAATTTCGGTGGTGCGATTCGCACACGACATTCTGTGTCAAGCTCGCCTCGTTCCCTCGTTAAGAATCAATGAGAGAATGGTGAAACGGCGCGCGTTGCCTGTCGTGCTGGCAACCTTGACCTCCCTTGACGGATCTTTCCCTAAAAAGGGGGGCCCGCCGCGCCCCATCCTGCACCGAGACAATTTGTCGGATAATCTCGTTTCGCTCGAACTTCCTCGAACAATTAATGCTCCGCGTGACCCAGTTGCCGGGATCCTTTGACTTCGCCAAATCTCAAGCCCCAGGATAATGCCCTGGGCCATTAATTTCGGGCCTGCGGGATCGAGGGGTCCACGGCCTTTAACGCCCTGATCGCAGAGATTACTTCCTGAACTTGAAGATTCGATCGGACTCGAAAAGACGTATTTGAAAAATGAGATTACTTCTCGAACTTGAAGATTCAGTGACTCAGAAATTGAAAGGCATTTTAACGCTTACACTCATACACGAAAGTATTCGAACGCTTACAATTCTAACATCCAACTGATGAAATATGTATGTTACATTGAAGTATTTGAAGTAATTTGCCACATATAACAAGGGGTTGATCTTAAGACTACATAAGTAACGCTAGAAAATAATTCAACAATATATAGCGTTTTTATAATACATTTATTATAAACACGCACTAGAAGCGACACACGAAAGTATTCGAACGGAACATTTAATAGTTATTTAAATTGAAGAATTTTGAGTTTTAATAGGAAGTTGGACCACCGTTTGCTTTTATAACTGCCCTATGTCTGTTGTCCATTGAGCGAACTAATTTAGAAGTAACCGTTGGATCTGTTGATTGCCATATTGCAATAATATTTCGTTTTAACGCTTCTTTCGAAGTAATAACTGTAGTTCTTAATCTTCTTTCCACCTCATTCCATAAATGTTCAATGGGGTTTAAATCGGGACTTTGCGATGGATGTGGCAACACGTGTGGAACATTATACAATACCCATTCTTTGGCTATTTTAGCGGTATGTTTAGGATCATTGTCCGATCGAAACCAGTAATTACTTGGTAAATTCAATTTTGATACACTGTCTTTTAGGTTTTTCTGCAAAATTTTTAAGTACTTTGTTTTGTCCATTATTCCGTCAATGAACACGAGGTTTCCCGCTGCACTAGATGTCATACAGTCCCAAAAAAACTCGTACAGATCCACCATTATGTTTAATAGTCGGCCGTAGATTTCGCGATACCAATTCTGTGTTCTGTTTCCTCCAAACATTTTTACGTCCATCGCTACCAAAAACGGTGAATTTACTCTCATCAGAGAATAATAGCGTGTCGCAGAACGAATTACTTTTATAAATAAATTTTTCGGCGAATTGTAAACGCAAAATTTTATTTCTCTTGCTACACTAAAATTTGCTGCACTATTCAATGACGTTGCAATTTACAGTTTCTTATACCGCAAATGTAATAAAAATAATTGCGTTGTTTGTCAACGGAAATGTTAAAGTAGTTTTAACCTCTTAACTGCGGAATTTAGTTTCAAGAATCCTTCACAGAGTGCGGAATTAAAATCAAGCAATGACGAGTGTACACGTCGAACGCAGGGCAAATGGTCCTATTATAAATTTTACGAGAAACGAGGAAGGATTACATTTGTATTTCATAAAAAATTTACCATTTTTTGGAGAAGATTATTGTTATTGCACCGCAATAGAAATGTGGATTGACGTGTATACACGTCGAACGCAGTTAACTGGTTAAAGAGAAATTGAAAGGGGATATCCAGGTACCTGGTCATTGAAGTAAGGGTTAAAAATGTGAATGTTTGACGTTAGAAATATGGAAACAGTCTTCCGAAGGTGCGTGACGTATCTGTGGTCGCGAGACAAAATGGGATGCACTCGGGCAAGCGGGGATTAGCATACGTGCCACATGTGTGTGTTTAGGGCTAGGTCACCTGGGGCTGCGGTTCGGTCAGAATTTCGGTTCGCTTGCATATGCTGGAATTGTACTGGGTTAGGTCAGAATCGCATTGTATCTGGGTTAGGACATGTGTAAGTTGTTTTGAGTCGGGTCATGTTGAATTAGGTGTTGATATGTCAGGTCCCGGTTATATTAGCTTATGCTAGGAGTAGGAGCCAGCGTTCTCGGTTACGTCACCTTTTTTTAAACGTATTAGCCCTTACCATGTTAAGGCACGGTATCCCTAAGCTGCAGCACTTTAATGCAGACTCGTAAACAACGATACACTCCCATATACCAAACGACCAATCGGTCCCTAGCGGTATTTCCTGCGAGAGAACGGAAAAATGTCCAAGACAATGATAATGATGCTCCTGCACGACGTAAACTAAACTGTCCTCTGGAGAACCCTTTGGATCCTGCTTCCCATCTACAGATTTTTACAGCCCTAATTTGACTACATGCAAGCATTCTGATTCGTCCTTGGGGCCTAACTTGAATGGTGTTAGGTATGATAGGGGTAGTTACATTAACGTAGATTCTTAATTTTTAAAAATCAAATCTTAATTGAAAAAATCTGGCATGTCAGCAAGTTCATTGCCAAATGCTAAATACATAATAAACAAGTGTCACATCAATCAAATTATATATATATGTGTGTGTATACCACATTGATCATTCAGCATTCGCTCGGAGGTCTGCTCGGAGATGCACGCGATCACTATAATCGTAGTAGAATAGCCGCGCGTATTTACTGTCTTCCTCGGAAACGATCAAAGAAATGACAATGGCGAGCTACAGAGAACGATAACTCACGAGACACTATAGCATCGACAGCATAAGACATCGCATGCAGATAATTTCGTATTTCCAGAGTAATTTCAAGGTGAAGCAATTCTCTGGGCACGCTTGAGAGTTGTGATTCAGCGAGATAGAGATAGAGATAGATAGAAAATGATTAGAGAAAATTGTGAATGAGTGTTTACCTTCTAAAAATCATTTCTTCTGCCGAGGGACGTTGGGTCCCTGCTCGACCAGACCTTGCTGATTTCTCTCATTCTGGTCTACAGATCACCCTCGCCCGCCCTTCTGAAAATAGAACGAATGATCGATCGATTAGCCTGCATTCGTGACGCCTCTCAAAATTACAGGCTGCATACAGCCTCGGGAAAAGTTGCATCTATTCATTATTTATGATGAAATATTCGATCGAACGCTCGTAGAAATATAAGTTCGATTCTAGTATGAATGGGTTTTATACAGATATAATTGAGTTGAAATTTGAATGATTAAATATACTATTCTCTCCCCTGAAAAAATGACAAGCGAGGAGAACATTTTGAAATCTTCCACACCAGTCAATCGCTATAAAACGCGAGCTTGAACTTTCAATCCTACCTCGTAGGTCGGCAAAGTTTCACGGCTCATTTAGCTTCGGTGCTTCATTTTATTACAACCCGCTATCCCCGTTCGTTCGCGGCATTTCATCTCAATCAAAGTTCGAGAAAACTTTTTCTGCATCGCGCGTAAGAATGCGCAGCGTTATTGAAAATAGCCGGACGAACGTAAACAGTAATTCGAGTTATTTCGCATAAAAATCCAGTCAGACTCGCGACGAAGATTATAACGAAGTCTAACAAATATGAACGTAACGCCTTTCTTCTTGGACGAAATAAAATTTGATTCCTTTGTAATTAATATTTACAAGAAACATATATTTTTTCTTTTCTCTTCTACTCGCTGTGAAGAAAACGTTACGACGAGAGGATAATTATCACCGTGTTATCAGGGATCGGTTGCAATTCAGAAACGGAATATGGGCACCGTGAAAATGATTCCACGTGCAAATAATGATTTAAAATTACAAAAACTCACAAAATGGATCGGGAAGCTCCAAGCCAGAATTTAACAAATTCTGTCTAATTTGAAAAAATCCTTGGTACCATGAATCCCGAGAGAACCGTCCGAATTCGCGGGTCCGTCGGGGAACCCCGGACAAAAACGTGTGTCCACGGGGTCGGCACGCGAGAGTAAGTACGCGGACACACGCGAAGCGTGACTCAATAGCGGCGTGCACGCCACTTAACGCTTAGGGTCGCGCGAGTCGATTCCCGAGGAGAGAGAGAGAGAGGACGATTTCCGTTGGGGCACGGCAACTGCGCGCCGGAAAATCGCGTGGCGCCGCCGAACAAAAGGGGGGGCTCTACTACTGCGCACAATCTTAAGGGGTGCTTCGATCGCAATCCGGTCCATGTGGTGTCAACCGCGATCGTACGGGGGATGGGCCACGAAGGGAGGTAGAGAAGAAGAAAGAGAGAGAGAGAGAGATAGATAGGTTCGAGGGTGAGGTTTGATCAGTCTCGCTCGGCGAAACAAAGATCCCCTAACTTGTTAATCCTTCCCCGCGCGCCCAGGGATTCCGGGTACTTTGTTGCAAAGCTGGCCCGATCGTTCTTTAACCGCTTTGATCGCCAAGCCAGTTTTCGGTCAAAGTATACCCCCCGGGCTGAAGAGATATGTGCGAGTGCCGCGACTAACAAGCGGCGTGACTGTAATCAAGTGTTTTAATCAGACTTCCGTGTTTTTTTTCAGCCGACATCGAGATCTACGATCTCGTGGAATGGGATTTTTTTCGAAAGAAATAGTGAAAATTGGGGTTGCTCGATTGGTCCTCAAACATTCATCTGAACGTCCCGACCTGGGGGATCTAGAAACCCTAATCTAGATCTTCTGGACATGATAACCTAAATGTTTTAACCTAGAGAATATGGAAGCCCAAACCTCCAGTTCCCAGATGTCTCAATCTAGACGGTTTAATTATCCTGACGTATCTAATTGTCCTGAGTATTCGAACCTAGAAATGGCTAATGTCCGTTTAGCTCAGATATCGCAACCTAATGTTTCCAAGTGCATTATCCTAAAATTTCCATATATCCTAACCTGGATATCTATAGGTCTACGTGTCGAAATGCCACATAAAGTTAAAATAGCAGTACATTATTATTAACTAGACATGATCGAACTAGGTGATCGTACGGTACCGGTTGTAGGCTCTCCAATATTTAGAGGATCATCGGCTCCGGCATGGCATCGACAATTCAAGAATTCGATAACATTGTAATTGGAGCAGTTAAGGGATCAATGCGGGAAGTTCGGTTACCGAATAGACTGTTAGGTAACAAACACGTGTTCAACAGTTAGATCATGCCGAGCATACAGTACTACGGGGAGAAAGAATGCCTGGTTAGACTGGACATTCAACTGGTTCCCGAACGTCATTGTCCAAATCTGCTTTCCGTTTCATGTTCCGGGGGGGGGGGGGGGGGGGGGGAGGTGGGTGGGACGTAAGGAAAGGGGGGGGGGGGGGGGGGGTGAGGGGCGGTGGGGGGTCGTGGGGGGGGGGGGGGGGGGGGGGGGGGAAGATCGATAGGACATAAGGAAAGGGTTCCCTGATTGGGTATGAAGTAACAAAACGTGAACGAGGACAGGGCGAGAGAGAAGAAGTATGACAATCTGGCGACCGTCAATCAGAGGAAAAGTAAAAGTGGCTTGAAAATTTAAAGGGCTTCGGGATCGACACACTTCACGTGTAACTGTTGCTGCTTTGGAAACAAAGTTATCGCACCGGCGAAACCAGACGTGCTTTGTACAACTTCTTGCCCCTTTTTGCCACTTGACATTTACTGTGAACACTCGACCTTACGACACGGCCAATTCGTATCGCGTTGTATCGAAACAGTGTTACAAGTGGACCTTTATATAAAATAAAAATTGTCCGAATAGTTTGCAAGGAACCCAAGACCGTTGAGAATATATTTTCTTCATTAATCATCCTAAAAAGTTGAAAATAGTATAACAATAATATTTTTGGAACAGGCAAGAAATCTGAAACCCCAGCAGAGATTGCTTCGGAAGTGCCACGCAATGCCCAAAGTCGAAGCTCTGGCTTTTCGTTCGATTGTAGATTGAGACAGTTCGAGAAAGAGGACACGGCGTCGAAAGGAGGGTATCCTAGAAAATATGAAGACGAATCTCGTTCGAGGGTAACCAGTGGAAGGCGGCGATAAGGCGTCGTCGTAGGAAGACGCACACCGTCGGTCGGAATTTCGGATCGCGGCGGCTAGTAGCGTTGGGGTGTTGGGGGGGGGGGGGGGGTTAGCGATCGATAAGGGATAGTTTAAGGGCGAGAGTGGCACACGGAGGAAGAGGCCAGCTCTATCAGGAGCCGTCGGAGGCCTGTAGGAATGCCGGTTTCTCTCTCTTTCTCTCTCTCCCGGCAGGTCTCGGCGTTCAGGGGTAGCTAACGAGCGACACCTGTCAGTGGACTTGGCAAAAAACGTGGCAGAGCGGTTAGTTGGGGGGATGGGGATGGGAAAAGAGTGACGGGCGGTTTGGTATGGGGTGCAGGGGGATCGGGAAAGGGTGTCAGACCTGGCCGGTCGACCCAGAGAGGAAGAACTCGTCGGTGGTGGCCGCGGTTCGAATAGGGGATAGCCGTCCGGGTGGAAAGAAGCGATAAGAGACGGGGTGTCGAGAGCACGATGGCGTGTGTGGGAGCCCACGGACCCGGTCCCTGGCCGATCGATATACCCTTTTTCGAGAGAGTGTCGACCCTCCCTTCGGGTTCTCTACCTCGAGGAAGAGGCGCCGCGTGCGATCCCGGTTTCTCGAAGACGATCCCCCGTAGGGCAGACACGATATACATCGAGGGGTGTTTAGAATCGGGTGAAAACGTACCTTGTCAGCGTCGACGACCGACGACAGTCCTGGAGCCCTCCCCGGCGGTGGTCTTCAGGGTGGTCTTCAGGATGGTCTTCAGGTTTCCCAGCGGCCGCGGATTTTCCAGTTGCAGCTTTCTCACCTCACCGTATAACGCCACGCGGGAATCAATACGCGCGCCTGCCTCAAGCTTCCTCTCTCTCTCTCCCTCCCTCTCTTAGCCGCCCCTCCACCCTGTCTGTCGACGCTTCTCCGCCCTGGCGAGAGAACCCACGGGCTGCTCTACTCTCCTCGCCGGCGTTTTACACTGCCTAACCAAGGACCGGGACTCGACTCGATGCCTCGACTCGACTCGACTCGACTCGATTCGACGATTGTTTCCGAAACCCGTCGACAGTGCCGGTTTCCAAACCGGGCGGTCAACGAACAGGGGCGCCGTCGACAAACACACACCCCTGTGCCACGCGTACCCGGGGCCCCCGGAGTCTAACACCTGTGATCAGACACCAGCCGGACCGATGACCGAACCACACGAAAACCCCGGATTCGCCTAACCACGGTGTGCAACGCACCGCGCCGCAAAACCACGACTACCTGAAGCACCCGGGCGGACATCTTGGACGAGGACACTGCGCACACGCGTCATCCCCTTGCTCCCCGAACAACCTCCCAACCTCCACAACCCCCGCCTCTCGCGACTCCCACTCCTCCGCCCCCGCAGCGCACTTTTTCTCGACGGTGCCGACGCGACCCGCCGGCCCTTGCACCCACGGACCGAGGGAATCAATTTTTACGCGGACCAGACGACCGGATTTGTCGGGGACACTACCGGCCCACCTCCACAGGACACGGAGGCGATGATTTTTTCGGAGTTTTTTGAGGCGAGACACCCCCAGGGCACCGGGCTGTCGAGGTTAGGGGGCTAGCATTGCGCTGGCGGAACCGATACAACCTGTCTTTGAGAATTTTGTTTTTAATACCGATGCAACAGGTTCTTTCGAAGGGATTCGAACAGAGGGAGTTAACGGTTGTTAAGGGTGGCTTCTTTCCGCAGAGTGCGGTGGTTAAGAAAGATTTGAAAATAAGCAACCACTCGATTCGCGAATAAACAAACCAATAGCGTTCCACAGATTCACGAACTGAATCGGTACCTCGGTGTCAAATTGACACGGTGGTAAAAGATCGATGAAATAACAAGATAACCAGTTATGTTTTATGGTTTTTTTATTCATAAATCACAAACTTTCGGACAAACTTACCTACATAAAACTTTGGAAAACTTTGTCGAATTGACACGAGGGACGAATGAGGGTTAAAACCATATGCTCGGGGACGTATGTAATTAGAATGGTCGTCGACACCATAGGTGGTAATTTTTTTGCTTAGTCCACCCCATTGGTGGTCGAAGGATTAACGAAGTTAATCATCACCGAAGTACGGGGAATTTCTTTTCGATTGTATAAACTGTTTCCGGGTTAGCCGCAGTGATCGAATTATCGGATGAAGTTAGAAAAAAGGAATGCTTCCCCCCGGAACCGAAACACGCGATAACATTCGGCCACCGCGCGCTCTCCGATCGAGGGAATAAAATATAGATCCGACCTGGGAAATTGATTCTGTGCTGGCGCGAATCCCCGATTCTTCCATCTTCCGCTCGTTTTGCACGTTCCTTCGGAGAAGGTTGTGTCGAATCCTCGCACGCAGACGTTGAAATTTTTCCGAGCGTCCTCTCCCCCGTTCCCCCCTTAGCGTCACACCTGACAACGACAGTGACGGAACGCGTCCAACTACATCGTTCGCGACGACAAGCGAGCATATTCCAACCGAATTTGATGAAACTCACCTGGAAGATGCTCCCCCGAAATTTATTTGACAAACGTCTTTGAATTTTTGAGAATTTTTTTGTTTAAATAATATGCTTAGACAGCTGAATTTAGTGTTAGGTTTCTAAATGGAGCTCTCGTACAATATTTTGGATATAAATGCAATTCAAAAATCAAGTTGGGTTTTCTCAAATTGAGTAGAACGTAGAACTTCCTTTAAAAAACTGTCAGCTTTCCTTACTTTACGAAGATTTCGCTCGACTAATTACCGAGAATATTTCCACGTCCGGTGTCTGAGTACAGTCACTATGACAGACGGTCACTTCGCACGATCGAGCACTTTCTGCCGGGGGTGGCATTAATTAGAGCTCAAAACCCAATTTTATCGTGAATCCACGAGTTTCATCGGCGGAATGGTTCCGGCTGAGAACCCCTGACTAATTAGATGAAGCTCCTCTCCGTCCAAAACCAGGCTTTCAGAAGTCTAATTTTTCAAATCAACTTTTTGCCTGATGCGCGGGAAAATTCGAATCCCGATTTAATCCGATTTCCTACTAATTGTCGACCCTTGAGAGGACCAGTTTAGTTTTCACGAAACTAAATCAGTTTACCGTTTGTGGTAAAATTAAATATCAATTTAATTCAAGCTGCCGTGTGGAAAAATTCTGGATTATAGATTTCATTATCGAATTTGCTGGTGGTGTTTTATTGAAAAGGTCTGGGCTCGGTGTTCGATCGTCGAATTGGTTCGATAAATCGTGGACAGGCGGGATCATTCTGACTGTTTCGGTCAGGGTCGACTATTATGGTTTTCCACGAAATCACGTGCGGTAATCAGCGTGTTTTACGAGCTGCAGACTATTAGATCGATACAATCGGCCTAGCCATGGTGCTTCTGAGACACGCTGATTGCGAGGGCTTCTCTGCTAATTTTTTTCTCTCTCTCCCTCCTCCCTCTTCATCCCTCTCTCTCTCTCTCTCTCTCTATGTGTCCCTCGAGTAAAAGATCGCAATCAGCTGGTGATTGTCGTGTACTCGTCCCCGAGTACAGTCTGTACAGTCCGCACTCTGATGCAAAGAGTGCTAAGTAGATGCAGGCGGTTTTCGTCGGACACTCGCTTTCAATCCCCGCTTTCCTTGGAATTTCAATCCAACTTTTTTGCCAGCTCCTTCTACGCGTACGGTGGCTCGTTAATCCTGACACGAGAATAGAATATTAAAGCAGCTCCATTAGCTGGTAAATAAAGTTTTTTATTTTTATCAGAATTTATAGAACGCCCTGTATCATTTTTAGACTAATTGGATTAATTGGTTCTCGATCGAACAATAAAATCGTCATCTTTCCGCGACGAGCATACTCGTCGCTAATTAAAAAATTGACTCCCTTAACGAGCGTATACGACAAAAACGTCGACCATTTCAACGCCGTTTAATTAATTTTTTGGGCGTCATCAGTTCGGTCGAAGGTCTATGGGGTTTCCAAGGGTTGCAGTGGCAAGAACTCGAGCCGAGTGTATCCCGTTTCACGTTGCTGGCTCTCTCCAAGTGACCGACGTGAAACTGATACACTGGCAACGAAAGACAAGTAACTTTCATCGATCTTGTTCGGTGATCCTTCCTCGCCCCTTCCACCCTCTTCACCAGCCCCCTAAACGACCCCTTTTCACTCCCCCTCCCGATCGGTAAGCGCCGGGAATCCTCTCGTTTTTGCGTTTAATTGCTCGTCACGGGGACGAGGATCGAGACCCGAATAAATTTGAAAGCCATTCACCGGAAATTTTATTGGACGTCCGAGGGATTCGGCCGCCGCCGATTCCGCGCTCCGTTATTAATGTCTCCGCTCGGGCTGCCGTTTATTTTACACGGTGAGCCGACAAAGTGGCCGCGTTATTGAAATCCGAAAATTCGCGGGCCGTTCGGAACGATCGTGAAAATCGCCTCCCAAAAACAAAGACTCAAACCGCGGCTGGTTTACAAGCGTTTGGCGTCTGATAAATGCTGGCTTCATCTACTTAACACTGATCGGTAAGAGTCGACACCATACAATGAGATTTTCCATGTTGAATCCAAAATATATACCTGTGTGAATTTGTGTATTTTTTGCCGCAGTGCCTCCAAGATTCCAAATTACACCTGCGAAAACAGTGATTGAAAGTTATAGGGGCCGAACCTGCTAAGAACTGAAATCAGTCTCACTCAGCTGGAGAATTGAGTATCGTCCAGAAAAAAATGGCGTCCAGGTCTCTTACGGGCAGCTATATGAAAACGGATATAATGAACAAGAAAAAGATGATCCAGATTATGGAACTGGAGCCTATGAATAATTACTCTTTCAGGTAAATCGAATATTCGAGAAAAATATCGAACTAGAATACTCTCTTTTGGAAATGTTGTTTCTGAAAGTTAAAACCAACTACACAGAAAATTGTTAACAAATATTAGCACAGGATTTGCGCTTTAATTGTAATTTCTAAAAATTGTAGAAAACAAGAGTAGCTGCACAACGATAAAATTCGTAAAGATTCGAGGGATTCTTCGACGAGGATTGTTTTAACGAGTAGATTCCGCGGGAGAGATTCCCGACGAAAATTCTGCGAAGAACGAAGGGTTTGATTATTAAGTCGGAAGTAGAATCCACTCGATGGATCGATCGCAGAAATCTCGGCGTAGAATCGGGTACCGGGTAATCCGAGTCTCGCAGCTACAGTCCGTCCTGAAAATTTATGAGCGGACGGACGATCCCGTTTCCTCGGCGTAGAATCGACGCGGCGACGTCTTTCCGCCGAGTGTTTTTGACACGGAGAGGCGGCCTCTCCGATCGATTGAGGCCAGAATAGCCGAACCGGAAGTAGGACGTTTAGGCTCGATGGGGATGACAACGGAGAGTGAGTTAACTTCAGTGTCCTCGGGACTCAACCTGGTCCGCTGCCCTCGGCGAATCGCTCCGACAAGACTCTCTCGTTGACGATACGCCAAGATGAATTCCTACCCAGAAAAAAAATCATTCGAATCCTCTAAATCACTGTATACTGCATGGCCAAATAATTGCTATACATTCTACTCTGCTGAATTATAAAGAAACTTTACAGGATGTGGGTGTAAAGCCGTTATCAAGCTTAAAAATTTCAAATTTGGCGCGCGGATGTCGCCATGTTGGATCTTCTCGGCGCAAACCTGTCAGGATTTTGAATGTAGCGTTCTCTGTTTGAAATTGAATGGAGGATTATGCGCAATATTTTTGAATGAAGTATTTTAGGCAAGTACAATCATGTAGAAGTGCACTACAACTTAATGTAGAAGTCTCAATGTTGTATGACCCAGTCTTCTAGAGGTGTGACTTAGCTAGTCTGGCGATTCTCGTGATTTTTAAGTGAATCTGAGAAAAGACATTCCCAGGGCCCCAGTGGAGGTTAGTACGTCCCTGATGGCGCCCGTATGCGTGACGTTGAACCAACACGCGAGTCTGCGCTCGCGTGTCACCGGCGTAACCCTTGAGTACATCGGAAGAGCTGCACGATGGACGGGGGTCGTGGACTGAAAGGAAAGGGGCTGAAAAAAGGTGTGAATGCCGGATGGCGTTCATTCAAATGCCGTCCAATCGCAGCTGTCGTACTCCAGGTCGAGTGGCAGGACCGGCGTTATACACCAAGCAAATTATTAATTCCTGACGCCGCGACGGTGGCCGTGGCATGGTGTCTCTCCGCGTCCCGTTAACGAGCCCGAGTTAACCCGAAATCGGAAGAAAGACACCGTTTCACACGGTGAAAAGATCCCCTCGACCCCTTCCCCTCCTCCGCCCCTCCACCCCTGCCCAACCGAAGAGGAGAAACAGATATACGCCCGGGGATTCCCGACGCGCTCTACGCCCCCGCCATTGCGCCCCACGAACTTTCGCAATAGCACCGTGCAATTTTCGATTAGCATCCCCCAGGGCTCCATAGAAATTAGGGGGCAGACGCGATCATTATTTCTAACGTCCCCCTAAACTGCTCCATCTTTGCACCTGCTCGGCCGACTGTCAATGAAATCGAGTGCCCAGCGGCTCTCAACGTAACCTCGCACTTTATTTATTCGGAGCGGGCCGTCCTCAGGCTCCAACTTGACATTATTAACATTCAATTACTCGCGCATTTAATACTAAAAATCTCGAACATTGAAGTTAGTGTCTCAAGCATAAACAAAGGCGCCGTCTACATTAGCAACTATTTATTTTGTATCGAAGTAGTTATTTTGCTGAATAAAAATTTATTTATGTTGACTTATAATGTTAGAGGCCATTTGAAGGTCGTTTTCCAGTGTTATAAATATTAAGATAGCAAGGGTCAATCGCGAATTGGAATATATATACGTGATATATACTTGCGTGTACATCGGCCGGGGGGCTGTTTCCACGAAAAAACCCGGACTAGATTCTGCACCGTCGAAAATGAATCGTTGTCCGCCTGGAAAAGTGTGTCAAACGTCTCCATCGATCGATTATTTGATTGGTGTCGTACGTCCTGCCGATTGGTTCGTATTATCGTCGCTCCGGCGACTCCGGCCCCTACTAGCAGCTAACAAAAACAGTCTCGAGTAAGTACAATGTCCAAAATTAGGCGATCCGCGGCGACACCTTCAAGAATACTAAAATACCTTTTCAATATATAATCACCGCGATCCCGCGACCTTTGGCCCACGGATTCGAATTAAATCATTCGCGAGATAATACGATCTTTAACTGGTCACTTCAAGGACAGAACATGACTTCAGTCTCATTCGTCCCTCGTGTCAATTTGACACAGTTTTCCCGAAATAAGTTATACTGTTCTATTATTTCTAGGTAAATTTAATCGCCCACTTAAATTTTAAAAATTAAAATTTATAAAATATAGGATACTTTGGTCACATTTTATTAACATGTTCTCCACGTTAGAAAAGATCAGTAAGTACCATTTTTATCTCATAATATAATTCCTTTAATAACAAAAAATCGACTGTATCGAAATTTGAATAAGCGTCCGGCGATTTATGGACTGGAGTGTACCTTGTTGTTTCATCGATCTTTAACCACTGTGTCAATCTGACACCGAGGGGCAGATTCAGTTCGTGAAATGAGGGCTGGATGAGGGTTAAAAAAAAATACTGTGCTATAAAAGAGTGCAAAAAACTGTGGAACCAGTCGCGTTTATTCGTCTTGAGCATTGAAAAATCGAGATAAAAAGTGTTGGGGAAGGGAGGGATTAGAATTAGCGCCCTATTCGCAGGTGATAGGTACGGCCCTGGTACGCATACGTCGATGCCGGTGAGCGTGCAGCTTACATACGAATAACGACGCCGCCGACGAGGACGAGGACGCATTACACCCCCACCACCACGTACTACGAAATACTACGTTCTGTGATGCGGTGCAATTAAGCCAGCGCCTCCCTCCTCCCTCCTCCTGTTCTCTGCCCCCTTCCCCTATTCTCCAACACCCCCGCAAACCCCACGGAACCCCGTGTCTAGAGTCCACTCTAGGCTACGCCATCCTTACCCTCACCGCCGAACCGGTAGACTTCGGATCCGCACGGGCGCAAGTCCGTCTCTTCTTTTAGCCACCCCCTACCGCGGTCGTTTATCCATTCGTTCATTCATCAGAACACGCTTCTTTAACCGGCTCTCGGCCATTCGAACCCGCGTAACCCCTCGCCACCACGAGGAATGCGATTCTTTGCTCTTAATTTTCCTACGACCTTCCAACGATCTCCAACTCTGCCACCCCCTTGTCCTATTACACCCCCTCATCGTTTCTGCCCACTCGTCTCCATTTATTAAATTCACTCACCCCCTTAACCGAATGCGTGAACATAACCCCCTAAACGCATCGACACGGAACACAATTAATAAAATTAAGATGTTCATTGGAATAGAATATTAATGATTCATTTCTATGAAAATATCTGCACTGTAACGAAAGCAGATTTGTTGCTGGAAACAACCGAGCGATAGTTAAAAATTGTTTAACATCATTAGGAACAGTATACAATTGGAAGCAGATTAAACGTAGCAGAAACAAGAGTGAACCCATTTTTTAGTTGGGGCCTAACCTGAAATTTCTAACCTAACACGAATTACACTTACATCCAATCTAAACAATACCAATATTCATCATTTTTCAATTAACATTGGTCCCAGCATTCATCCATTGTGCGAAAAAGCTTTTTATTGTTCCAGAGTTTGAAATGGTCCAATCTTAATGAGCAACAGCTACAACGTAGCCGAATATGGTACTACAAACGATTGTACATAAGTAGACCGGCGTAACAGCCATTGTTCTCTGGATGTATCATTAATCTAATGATTTTCCGTTATTCTTTGATGTTAATTATCATCGCAACACAATACGTACAATTGCGTAAATACAGTTGAAAAGAATCGTACTTACTTCGACAATGACCGTTATCCGCTATTCATCCCTCGCAAATATGAAATCTATATTTCCAAAGGTTCAAATATTTCCGAATTTCCATCGTCCAGTTTTCTATATTTTCAATCTATGTCACGATAACATTGGTTGCAACATTGATTTCGAAACTGCGTCGAGGGCAAGATTTGAAATACGAATCGATATGGAGGGAAAACGGCTTTGGCGCGGCTTAACCTTACACGTATTTGCATCCACAAATACCAACGCGATCCTACACATTTGTATACACTACATCCGATAAAATATCCATATACATCGCGACGATAACGACGATGTGCATATTTCTTGTCGGATGCGCCCAAAAGATCGGGAAAAACGTTCAACAATTTCAATAACGACATGGCATCGTTTTCAACAGTCGTGCCATTGTCTACGATGTTCATTGGACTTAAATAATACAGAACAACGAATTACAACCCCAAAACATTGAAATTTTTTAAAAATTCAAAAATATACACTGTTCTACTTTGTTCTACACAGACTTTTAAAAAAATATGCTATACCTAGTCTGTGCAAAAACTTTCCATTGTCCCTGTGGCGGCATCTATCAAACGAGCCGAGAAACCTTGGGTTTTGACGGCTTTGCCTTTATCCATCCATACACGTGTGTTCGCGTGTTGCACGGACCGTTCGATTTTTGGCGCACAACTAGGTAATTTCCAAGGGTTGCATCCAAGCTAGCTAGCTAGAGGAAAACGGAGCACGGAGCGATACGCAAGGACGCGCAAATTCAAAGAAGGCTCCGCGTCCAAGTTCAAGTGAACCCGAGGTTTCTTTTGTGTTCGTCGAAGGTGGTCTGTTCATTTCCCCCGCGATCGAGAACGTCCTGATTCCCCAGCTGGTTTTCGTTCTCAAAAGTTCTTGTGCCGCGGTTTCGAGTTCGTGTACATCGCTATAGAACGGCTTCGAATCAGTTCCGAGGCTCGAGGGAACGCCATAAAAAAATCCATTCGTCTCTTCCTCTCCTCTTCTTGCCATTTCTGTCGCTCTACTTTGTCGTCCCCACTCTTTCTCTCTCTCTCTCCCACTACATCGTTCTATCTCTGTCTCGCTCGCTCTCCCTCTCTGTGGCACGCACACATACACGCGTGTACACACTCCCCTCGGTCGCGGACTCGTGTAACAAACCGTTTACGGCGATCGAGGGTTTTCGAATTTTCAAATTCACAAAGTCGCGTACTTAAACGCACGTGCTATCAAGTTCCTAACCTGCGGCTTACGTAACCCCCCTGTGTGCAGCTTCTTTACAGGTACACAATGCCATCCGACGCGAAGAAGAAGCAACAGCAGAAAAAGAAGGAGGCTGCCAAGGCCAGGCAGTCTGGGAAGAAACCGACCCAGCCGAATCAGACCAAGGGGTCGGAGGATGGCAAGGAAGGTAGCCCAGGCTCGGTCAATCAGAACGGAACCAATGGGACCCCTCCGATCAGTGCGGAAGGTGCAGTGAAACTATCTACTTTACTCTTTTAATTCCTTAACATGCCTTAATTCCTAATTACATTTTGCAGAGGCTCTGTGTCTCAAGCTGGAAGCTGATGCCAGACTCAACGCAGAGGCACGCTCTTGTACAGGATCGCTGGCTTCGCACCCCCGTAGCCGTGACATAAAGATATCTAACTTTTCTATAACTTTCCATGGCTGTGAACTGATGCAAGACACCATGCTCGAGCTGAACTGTGGAAGACGGTACGGTCTGCTCGGTTTGAACGGGTCTGGGAAGTCGACATTATTGGCTGTACTCGGAAACAGAGAAGTTCCTATCCCCGACCAGATCGATATCTTTCACTTGACCAGAGAGATGCCCGCTAGCAATAAAAGCGCTCTGGAGTGCGTGATGGAAGTCGACGAGGAGCGTGTACGATTAGAAAAGCTGGCCGAGGAGTTAATGCAATGCGACGAGGAGGATGCGCAAGAGCAGCTTATGGACGTTTACGAGAGATTAGAAGACATGGCTGCGGACACGGCCGAGGCTCGTGCTGCTCACATTCTACACGGTCTAGGCTTCACAGCGAAGATGCAGAGAACACCTACCAAAGACTTCTCCGGAGGTTGGCGAATGAGAATCGCTCTTGCCAGAGCGCTGTACGTGAAGCCTCATTTATTGCTACTCGACGAACCCACTAACCACTTGGATCTGGACGCGTGCGTGTGGTTGGAGGAGGAGTTGAAGACATACAAGAGAATCCTTGTGATCATCTCGCATTCGCAAGACTTCCTCAACGGCATTTGTACAAATATTATTCACGTGAACAAGAAACAGCTGAAGTATTACACAGGGAACTACGAAGCGTTCGTGAAAACAAGAATGGAGCTGTTGGAGAACCAAGCGAAGCAGTACAACTGGGAGCAGGATCAAATCTCGCACATGAAGAACTATATCGCGCGATTTGGTCACGGTTCCGCTAAGCTGGCCAGGCAAGCTCAATCGAAAGAAAAAACTTTAGCGAAAATGGTGGCGCAAGGTCTCACGGAGAAAGTCGTCAACGACAAAGTATTAAATTTCTATTTCCCCTCCTGTGGAACGATTCCGCCGCCGGTTATCATGGTTCAGAACGTCAGTTTCCGTTACAACGAGGACTCACCGTGGATCTATAAGAATCTGGAGTTCGGTATCGACCTGGACACCAGGATAGCGTTGGTCGGGCCGAACGGAGCCGGCAAGAGCACACTTTTGAAACTGTTGTACGGAGATGTGAGTACCGCAAGTACTTTAGTACTTCATAAATAAACTGTTTAACAAATTGTCAAACACTTAATTGTTGCAGCTGGTTCCAAGCAGCGGCATGATCCGCAAGAACAGTCATCTTCGAATAGCCAGATACCATCAGCATTTGCATGAGCTGTTGGACCTGGATATATCGCCGCTCGACTACATGATGAAGGCCTTTCCGAATGTCAAAGAGCGCGAGGAGATGAGGAAGATCATTGGTCGTTACGGGCTGACCGGTCGCCAGCAGGTAAAATTAAAAAATCTATAAGATGGTAAAAGGGTATATTGTTCATTCTCTTTGGTTCCAGGTGTGTCCGATTAGGCAGTTGTCGGATGGTCAACGTTGTAGGGTAGTGTTCGCTTGGTTGGCTTGGCAGGTACCACATCTGCTTCTCCTTGACGAACCAACGAATCACTTGGACATGGAGACTATAGATGCATTGGCCGATGCGATTAATGATTTCGATGGTGGCATGGTGCTCGTTTCTCACGATTTCAGATTAATCAATCAGGTACGTCTCAATGGAAATGTTTCCAGGTGATAATAGGAAAAACTAATGCGATTTGTTCGGTTGTTAGGTGGCAGAGGAGATCTGGGTCTGTGAGAATGGCACAATTACGAAATGGAGTGGAAATATTTTGAATTACAAGGAACACCTAAAGACTAAAGTTCTCAGTGATAACAGCAAGAGGCAGAAAGAACTGCACAGAAGCAAGTAATCTACACAGAACAGATCCGATTCATTTTCCAGCATACTTACTCCTCTACTATAGGAACCTTCCCGTGACTCCTATTTTTTGGACAACTCTACGCCCGGCGCCCGAGTTAATTGCGCTGCTGTGTAGCGTTAATCGGTGTGCCGAGGATTATTAGTTAATTTATTTAATTGATAAAGAATTACTCTCTGTGACAACCTGGAAGATTGACCCCATGGTGCATTTGCCATGCAAATAATCTAGGGATCCGAATATCAATAATGTATTGCGAGAAATATAAATTGGATATATATGGATATATAAATATATATACATATATATACGCTGCTACTACTACTACTACCACTACTACTACTACTACTATTACTATTACTACAGAACATTAGAAGAATAAAACACCTTTAAATTGATCGATTGAGACACTACAAATATTCCGCTCGTCATTTTCTATTTTCTTTTCTGTTTTTATTATTGTTCTTACGATTCTCAGCTTTATTATAAAGTTCTATTCATCTATACAAAATTCATTTGATTCTCGGTATAGTCGTACAAAATATACGTGTACAAACACTTATAAATACATACTTAATAACAATTGACGACGGTTTTCGCGAGACAGGATTTTCATGTCGGATATACATATAAAATAATCTCTCTCTCTCGACACGGCGTCGCGACAAACTGGAAGACTAAATGAAATTGCTTCGCGTACATATATATGTCCGTATATCCATATCACAAGACATTACCTCTGGTGTTCTTTCATCGTACAACGTGTTTCAAATGTATATGTATATCTCACAATATTTTTTAATACATCGTGAAAGTAATGTATGCATTTTTACATTAATTGTAAGTAGGCGAAAATATAAAGCACTGAATATCGTCGATAGAGAGATTCGAGCTTGCACCGTTGGGTTTCGAACCTTGGCATAATAAAAGACAACTATAGAAAAAGATAAAACACAACATTCTCCTAAAGTGTGTTACCTTCAATCTCAGATCTTGTAGTGTTTGGACCCAGAACCGCGTGAGATTTATCAAAATTAGGCTACTTAGACAGGCGTCGAAGCAGGAACAGAGCATGCTACTTCCTGCGCCAACGCGGCGTTCCGTAAAATCGACAAATGTGAATCCATGTCGCTCAAAGCTTGGTCAATAAATGCTAATTTCCTAGCATGGCTCTTCGACACTCCATGCTTTGTAACCAAAGCCAGATGAGTCACAGCTAGCACGAGTGCAGCTACCCTGGCTTCCAGGAGTCTGGCATCCAGCGGTGGATACAAACTTCTCACCACATCATCTACACGGGGAGGAATTCTTCTAGCAACCTGTGAACAGAGACTACAATCTTGCAACCAAAGACTACAACATCAAGAAATAGATACATACATCCACAATCTCAAGTGGAACCGTGTTGCTGTTTACAGTCCCTGCGATAGCAGTGAGACTAGAAGCGAGTGCATGGCACGATCGTAGCACAGCGATACACAAGGGGGCCAGACCAGTTGCATCGTCGACCCACCTACAGGGTATACACAAATTTGAGAATGAACTATGGTAAAATTTTGTTTAAACGCACTGGGTCTACGCACCTCTCTGCCCCAGCCAACCATTCCTCGCTTTCCCACGCGTCTAGGCCTAATCCTGAGAAGTTTTCGCCCTCTAATAAATCGGAGCTCAAGTCTGGAGAGTCTTTTTGATTCTGTAAGATGGTTCAGGAGTATTGACACAATTTTCTAAGGTGATTACCATGGCAACAGTTGTTCAACTTACATAATAGCAACGTTGTCTTTTGCAAAGAACAAGCAACACTAAGAGAGCACCGAGAAAAACAGCAGCAAGTGCACCAAGGGCCACAGCCACCACTGTTTCCATGCCAGAAGCACCTGCTATAGGGCCAGTGTTGCTTATAGATACAGGAGAACTCATCATTTAGATGAGTTTTGCGGATTAAACCGTCCTATTGATGCGTACGTTGTAAAACACTGTTGGATTCGATTAAATCGTTCATGAATGCCGCTCGAATGTCGATCACCACCGTCGAAAATGTCAACAACAGCGTCGAGTTTCCCGGTGATGGTCGGTGGGAGGCGGAGACTGTCACGAATCTTAAGCTCCATTCATCAACGAGTCATTTCTCGTTGCATCTTCGCATCCACGCACAATTACGTAATTATAACATGCTGTATCGTGTCTCGTCGTTGATCGTTGACTATATCTAGCGGAAAGACAGCCTGGAATTTCGCGAATGTCGAGGGCAACGGCGACCTTTCGACTAAAATCGGGAAGGCTGGACGCAAAAAATACAAATATATATAGTTTTTCGAGGATCTCATTCGTTACGAATATTAATATCTAGGGATATCGAGGCAATATATAGTAGCTGTATGAACGACTGTTAACAATCGCCTTCGTGTAAAAATGCGATCGAATAGCTGCATAAGCGAATTGAATAAACGTTTGGAGCTCTAACGGTCTTCTGCAAGTATCAATCGTTACTTGATTCGTAAGGTATGCGTGTACGAATGCAGAAACGACGCATCACTCTGTCAATAAAAATGCATAAGCAAAGTTTTTCCGAGGAAAACAGTTCTGTACACGTGTTTGTTCGTTGTTTGAACAAATACAGTCATGCGTACTGCGATCCGATCGAATATCGACATTTTGCGACGGTATTCGTTTGGGAACCGATTGCAATATGCGAATTCCGTCGGCACCGGGCCACGATGGTGTGAAAAGACGATGACGATTTATATAGTCATTCATGGCGTTGTCGTGCTTTGTTAGAAGTTGATCGACGCCGTCAACGAACTTGGTAGCACTGAGAAATTCCGAACGGTTCCAGTGCATTTCATAGTCTTATGTTTTCCGTCGTGAACAAGCTCAGCCTGTCAAAATCAGTGTCATTCGCGATTATTTGCTGTCCGGATTCTCGGACAACACTAATCGGTTTGTTTTCGAAGTTTTTCGACCCTGCGACGCAGCGAGGCGAGCGAGATAACCTGTTCGGAGTGGTCCCCGAAGTGGCCTCCGATTTGCGCGCAGCTGATCGAACGATTTCCATCTAAATAGATTTGTTTACGAAGCGGACAAACATTGTCAGTCTTCCGACACCGAGATTTCCGCATGGAAATCGTCTAGAAACTAACGTTAATTAAAATAACAAACACACTATTAGACAATTGAAGTACATTGCCTTAACAGTACCTTACGAAATATTTACAACAACAAATCATCGAGTCAATATGAACAGGAAAACGAACAGTGCAACATCTATACTGAAACAGGACTACCTAAGGCTGAAGAAGGACCCTGTGCCTTACGTGCTCGCTGAACCTGTACCAACGAATATACTAGAATGGTGTGTATTCGTTATTAAGAGGGCAGTCTCACTTCTCAGTAGTCAAAAGCGCTAGATAAAAGATCAATCTAGGCCCCAGCGCTCTTAAAAGTCCTATTTTTACGCTTACCAGGCGTAATTTGCCTTTAAAGAATGTGTCTATCTCAATTTTTGGCCATTTTTCCAATAATATACACTACTGTGCAAAAGAAAGAAGCACCTGTCCATATTTAATAGAAAAGCTAAAAAATCAAATAAGAACATAGTAAGTTTTGGAAAAGGATTCCGCTGCTTAATTGTGTAAAATCTAATACATGAAATGCAATAAATCAATCATTGTACATTACAATTTCTATATAAAAATATTGTTTGTCATTATATTCTTATAATTCTACTGGATGCTTCTTTCTTTTACACAGTAGTGTATACCCAAAGAAATAAATTTGGTAAATAATTCCTCAGGGAAGCATCTTTACAAACTTAATAATCGCAAATTAAGAATATTAGAACTCATCATTTTGACCGGTCCCATAAACTTAGTGTTAAGGACATCCAGCATCCCAGAATGGTTTCAAACACGTCGCAGTATTCTTGTTTCAGGCACTATGTGGTCAAGGGTCCGGAGAAAACTCCGTACGAAGGAGGATTTTATCACGGGAAGCTGATATTCCCCGAAGAATTCCCTTTTCAACCGCCTAGCATATACATGAGCACTCCAAACGGCAGATTCAAGGTCAACACAAAATTGTGTCTCTCCATATCCGACTTTCATCCCGACACGTGGAACCCTGCGTGGACTGTGTCTACTATTCTCATCGGATTACTTAGTTTTATGGTACTTGAGCCATTAACCATAAGGAAACCTTGTAATTATGAATTACAATCTATTTAATTACAGATCGAGAAAAGTCCTACCTGGGGTAGCATCAACACGACGGACAATGAAAAGAAACTACTGGCTGCGCAGAGCTTGGAGTACAATCTGATGGACAAGACATTCTGTGAACTGTTTCCAGAGACTGTCGAGGTACCGTTAGATACTAGACTGTTAGAAACTAGACCGTTACTAGAGAATTTATGATAATCTTATGTCACAGGTGATTAAAGCGGAATTGAAGCACAGGAAAGAACTGGAGAAGCAAGGGAGGCATCAGTCGATGACGTCCGAGGTTTCGTCCCTGATACGAGACCAGCTGCAGAGAGAACAGAGTCCCCTGTACAAAGTGCTTACCAACGTCTTCGTGATCGTGGGATTCGCGGCGTTCGCCTATGTAGTGAAATATGTGCTGAGGAGCATCGCCATGGAATAAGTCGAAAGTGTATTTACAGGAACCGTTCGCTTGTTCTCTAGATTATTGAAGAACGAAGAAAAGTTGTGATAACCGATGCGTGCAGATCTAGGGGGAAGGGGGAAAGATAATTGAAAGAGAGAGATAGGGTTCTAGAGTCTGACACATGCTTATCTAATATTTATCTAGACAGACCTCTCGATTTCGTGTGTACCAGCATGCTGTGGATGTTCGATAGATTTTTATATACGAAGGTTAACTGTAATATACGAGTTGTACTATATTTCACAAATTTTAAACGTGATAAACACACCGAGTCAGGGTTAGAGAGATTCATCGGGGAAGAGAGATTACCGTTAAAGGCATATAGTGTCTTAAGTTCTGACGTGTGAACTTCCAAAGTTGTAGCTCTGCACTGTAATTAGCGGACGCCTGTTATAAATTCTGCGCAAATGTGAGAGAAAGGAGAGAGTGTATGAAGAGTGAAGAGGAAGATCGTAGGGGCTTCCCAATTTGAAAATTTCCTTTCGTGCTTCGATGCTCGGTTCTGTTTATGTACTTATGACCTTGGAACGCAGATCTGCACAAACCTGTGCTGTGCCAATGAAATTGAATCCGAAGTTCGTAGAGATAACGTAATAAGATCGACATCTTGGGAGTACGTCTAATAAGCCAGCGAAATATATGTAACATATATAACCAACTTCGGGTCTGGAACACGATTTGGAACGCCATCATTTTTCGAAAGCAAATCTCGGTTCTTCCATTTCCACGGAGAAGTTTCAACGCAAACAATCTAATTTGAACCGGTTACTATAATTAAGAACTGACGTAGAATCTGCAAGTCGATACGTACGTACACGTTATACGTAAAACTGCCTGACTTTTATTTACGAATTAAACGATCGACAAACTTCCGCAAATAGACAAGATAGTTACTTCTCTTTTTATAGTGAACGATTACTGTATAGTCCTAGCTCTATCTACATACATTGTATATTTTCTACTCGTCAAGCTACTTCTTCAACGTTCTATGTACGAACAGAATTTGAACGGAGCTCGGTTTGCCGCGTTTGCTCGCGCGCCATCTTCAAATCTCTTGATTTAAACAAATCAATAAATTCGAGAAAAAGTATGTTTTGTAAGAGACCAAGGTTATTTTGGCTAATAAAATGCGGTTGGTTCGCCATTCATTTCAACGGATCGTCTGAACATGTTCTTTTGATGTAATCGTAGTGATATTACGCACGCCTAATCGTCTTCGTATTTTTTAATCCAGCGTGTGTAACGGTCAGATTTATTCGTTCGCTCTGCGAGAACATGTAAACGCGATGTGCTCAGAATGCGCTGCAATGAAAAGTGTGAAATACAACTTTTCAAATTACATTTCGTTCGGTACATGATCCGAGCTTTTTTACACTAACGCGCGTAAAAGTCAATTGAAAAGAAGTACGATGTTTCTAGAACGAATACTTCTTTTTCGAAACATCACACTGGTAACAGCGATAGCACCGTGTAAACACTAATACCAAATATTATTGTAACTATCATTCTCATTTTGTACATAGTATTTAACGATCGGTAATCGCGCTGAGCTACCAGAGGTGGGTAAAATCGACACGACTGTATTTAAAATACTATTTGAGATAGTAAGATCATGTACAGTTTAGGCAAAATGGTATTTTAAATAACGAGCAACGTTTCAGCCAATAAAATAATTTATTTTAACAAATATCATGCTTAAAATGCTTATTTGAAGAAGGCAATAGGGATGAACCGAGGAAAGGTATTATATAACGAAACCATAATGTTTGTCAGAGTACAATTTATTTTCAGTGTAAATATCGATATTTTTAGACGTTTTATATATATATGACATGTGTTTTGAAAGTGGCGCGAGGGAGTTTAGGATAAAATTCGGATTTTGGAACGGTGTTTTACCCATCGCTGTGTGCAACCGTGTAGCACTAAGATCCACAGGACCTTGAGAGACCTCCAAAAATCCTTTCGACCCGCGAATACATCGAAATTTGGTTAACGGAGGCGGGGATTAAAGAACGATTCACCGTTGATCGATCGGAAAAGGATAGGGAAAAGATAGTTGGCGGGTTTACCGCAACGGTAAACAGTTAGAATTTCCTTTGAATGGTCCCTTGTCCGAGTGCGCTCGGGAGGAAGGACGCATCCTGTGGAGCCGCCTTTAGCTTTCTTACCGGTTCTCTGTTTACTTGTTCGTGGCACCGTGCTGCTCGAATCTTTTTTACTGAAAACGAACAAAGAGCTTCTGTACCCCCATACTACACTTCCAAACGATCTACGTTAATTAATTCCCTCAATTTATTCTGAAAATTTTCAAAAAACGCCAAAATATATCCTTTGACAGAATTTAGTCCACTACCACTGAAAATAATATTTCATTTGAGTTCTCCTTCTTAAAAATCGTCACGAAAAAATTGCAAATTGTTTAAACCGACTTAGGAAACGAAATTCCACTTAGCTGGGTAATGAAATTTCCACCAAGAGACACTGAAAAGAAAATAAAAATATTGACGAAACTAAACATTTGGAAGCCAGTTTTTTTTAAAGATTATTAACATCCTGTTGCTTGATCCTACATCTGCCATAAAACGCTTCCTGCGAGGGTTCTACCTTAATCTAGGAAAACACACCGCAAAAGAAGCAAACAGCAATTTATACGGCGGTGAAACAACAAGGAAGTCGTGCTCTACGGTCTTTTTAACCCTCGACCGATATCCCGGCCACCGTCGCGGTCTCTCTTCGTCTGAGAACGCCCCCTGAGGAATAAATCATCGGAGCACAGGCGCCAGGACACCTCGGTCGCGCCTGAGATCCTGCGAAAATAAGATCCACATGTCTACGACATGGTTCCCGGTCCGTTGTGCTGGGACTTATCGAATCGGCTGCTACATTTTTTTCGCCAGGTGTTAGAGCCCCTAATTAAAACTGATATGAAAAATGTCTGTCCACAACCCCTCGATCGGTCCCCAGGAACAACACTTCTTTATTGGTAAGTCAATCTCAATTGCTCGAAGCTTAAATTATCTGTAAGTTCGTACGAGACGTTTTAAAAATTGCCGTACCATTATTCAAAAGATTGTTTACATTATGGAATATGTTGGTATCTAATCAATTGCTAAACATTTCAGTATTGTACGAGTTATCATATCAACTTCATACCCATAAAATTTAAAAAATCATAGAAAATGAAAATGTTCTAGGTCGAACAAATGTTTCATTTTCAAAGGGTTAACTGACCGAAAGATAATTTATATGGACGCGGTAATCTTGTTGTCGCGATATGCTAACCGGGTGATTTATTGTTCGTTGTCAGTAAATTGTCGGTAATTGTGTTTACTACACAGGTACACTGGTGTATACGTTATTTCGAGTGTCGCGACGCGACGGCGTCCACGCGGCGTCGGCGTCGGGCTGATTTAGGGTGTCGTCAATCGGTTAGGAACAGCTTCGGGGAATCATTTTACGTCCCCGTTTCCTGTCAGACATGGGACGAGAGAGAGAAAGAGAGGTACGATCGCAGGGACCGTTCATCCGCGTCGACGATACCCGAGAAAATAATTAACTCGTGGGGACGACCTCATTACGTCGCTTAATTAGCCGCCGGTGCCGACGCCGCCGAAGAGATCGGCTACCGAATTCCGCCGATGTCCCGCCCAAGGCTTCCAGTCGAGCGTATTTCCTGAAATACTAGCTCGTTAGAGACGAATAAGGTCACCGGCACCAGCCAGCGCTCGGCACGATCACTATAATCAGTTATTATTGACCAGGTAATCCATTGTGGACATACTTCTGGATAGTACAGAGGACCTGATTAACACTAGGTTTACGGAGCTGTAGAAATAACTATGTCACATTACTTTATAAACATAACAAGGATGTGTCTATCCAAATTTTTGGCTATTTTTCCAATAACATATACCCAAAAAAATAAATCTGGTAAATAATTCCTCAGGAAAGCACCTTTACAATCTTAATAATCGCAAATTAAGAATATTAGAACTCGTCATTTTGACGGGTCCCGAAAAATCTAGTGTCAATCAAAACGCAATAAGCGATCATTTGTTGAAAATAAAGACAAAATACAAATCTTTTCAATATTCTTAAAATAATGAAATAAGATGATTAAAATAGTCAGCGAATCAAGTAAAATAATTAAAATAGCCGCAGAATCAAGTAAAATATTTGATTCTTCAAGCTGTACGCACACTTTAGAATAAATAGGATTGTTTACTATTTAAAATACTGTTTTACCCAGCTCGGCTCTCTCCGTTTAGCGGTCCAGCTGAATCCGCTAATCGCGGCGCGAACCGGCCGATCTCTCGCCGGTTTCTATTTCGATCCGCGCGTCCATCGGCGTTCGAGCATCACGCCCGAAGGCACACGGTGGTTTTCCCGTGTATTTACCTACGTCCCGTTGGAGTGGCACACAGCATCGCGTCGCGGAACGGTTTACTGCCGGAGTAAATCGGTTCGCTCTCCCTGGTCCCCGGGAATAAGTGCTGTGCCATTCGATTGCTCCTGTACTCGCACATATATACAGTGTGAGTGCTCGCGAACCACCAACTTTCTATAAACACTATCTGTGTCAGAAAATACCGCCCAAACTACTGCAAACTCCGACAATGTAGCTGTGGCTCTCAAAGCATTTCCACAAAATAGCTCCCGGGATTGTAAATCGCCTTCTAATGAAGATATAGATGACCTTAAAATGTCCTTGAAGTCCTCAAACACACAGGGATGGAAAAGACTGAAGTATTTAGACGATAGGGTTGTCGAGGTTTGTCTATTGTGATTTTTTGACAGAACAAATTTTTGATAGCTTTCTGCAGTTAGGATTTATGTGTGTTCACCCTGTATGCACGGGGTGCAGAGTCGGCCGGAGGAGGACGTCGTTGGCACTAACGACGAACGATTCATCTTCCGAGGGAAAACGAAAGGAGTGACAGAAATTGCGGTGATTTAGTAGGAAAAGACAGGGAACAGATGTTATATGCCTTCCCTCGCCGCCTTTATCTATCCCAATTCTCTCTTCCCTTCTATCCTAGGTACGCTTTGAAGCTTTGTTCTTCGCCACTCTGGCGCGATTTTGGTAATCGCTTCATGGCCGAATAGGCGCGATTGAGCTGTTGATCGCGGTTGCTAATTGGCCTGGTCCCGGAGAGATTAAGTGATAGAGATTAAGAATCTTCGTCGAACCTGCGATAGCGCCCCTTTATTTATTGCTGGACTGTGGTGAAATGCCATTTTGAAAATATTTTTAATCCTTTACACTCGAATGGTGACTCCGATACCATTATGAAGCATCTTTATCATTGTGGTGGTAAGTTTAGTGCTCAATTTGGTTGAATTTGTATTGGGTTGGCAAGAAAGTAATTTCGGTGTTTTAAGGTGAAATGAACTTTGATCGATAAAATATTTTCTTATTTATTCTTTTTGACAAAAGATCATCGAACAGAAGGGAAAATATCTTATTCGTTAACGTTCATTCCTTGAATTAAAATATGTGGGCTACATACTCTATTTCACCTTGAAACATCGAGATTACTTTCTTGCCAACCCAATACCTTAAATTTTGGTAAGAACCTTATTTTTCAAGGTCGCTGGGGTTGTGGACGAAGACAAGCAGTATGGCGACGTCGGCGCGCGAAATTTTAAATTCGTGTATCTATTTTTCACGATTAACGTTATACGTCCGCATGTTTCGCAGTTTTGTTGACATCTGTAGGGCACAAGAGAGGTAGAATCGTGGATGCGAGGCGGGTTTATGAGAAGGATAACAGTTTATGTTAGGCGAACGATGAAAAAAATGATACACAGCCAAGCACGATGCCACGCCGCGCCGTGCCGCGCCGGCAGGATCTCCATTGGATTCCCGCGTTCGTAAATAAACCGGTGAAGCGTGGTGGGTCGCTATGTTTAGTTTAGGTGGTTTCTCAGATTTCTGGGATCACCATGGGAGAATGTGACAGGTCTTCCAGCTACCGGTGGCCCGGCTTACGATCGTGGTTACGTTGCTAATCCACTGCGATCGCCTGCAGCCGTCATCCGGTGTCATTAAGATTGTCAGCTGGCGCGTTATGTAATTTTCATACCCGTAGTATTGATTTCTTTCACATTTATTTTGATAATAAATTATAGTGAACAGTCCTCGATTTAGTTAGCGTATTTTAACTTTATTCATTTTGAAATGAATGGATAATTCAGCGTTGGTAACTCCTGACTTAAACGTTCGCAGGAAAAGTATGCAGCAAAACACTTGTCCGTCCGTCTAATTACTTTATTTCCCGAGTGCGTGTCCAAACAAGTGTACGACCATCAATCACGATTAATTGAACCTTAAAACTTTATTTCCAGACGTGCGGGGACCACCCCCACCCTAAAGGAAACCGTAAATCAGCCGCGGTCTCTCGATTTAGTCCGTTCATACCTATCCCAAAAAACGCGGTCCCTCTCGTACTCTCACCGTGCCGTGTCGCTTTCGCTGGCATAATTTATCTTTTCACATTTTTGACAATGTTATCGCTAAACCTACCGACCGCCGAAAGCGATCCAAATGCTTCAGCTGACAAAAACGACGAGGCTCTATTTAATTTTGTGCAATTTTTATTACAGTCATGTGGTGTGAAATAACTGATAAACTAATTTTTTTCAATTTTCACTCGGACCGGGCATATTTCTCTCTCTCTCTTTCCGTTGCATATTTTATATTTCAAATTGAAATCTTAAATTAAATTGTGTAAAACATCTCTGAAATTAAACACTGCTAGTTAAAAAAAAAGAAGACAAAATGGACCAATTTGCATCATCTGCTATTTCCAAATGCATTCTCTGCCCCCGGTTTCCTCGCACACAGCCGTGCAACGATTGACAGAATCACAACGGGCATCACGCGATGGAATTACGTCAGTCTCGCTATAGTTCTGGTGGTTCTAGAAGGGGCGGGATGGGCGAGGGGAAAACGGATCGAAGAGGTCGATGGGAACGCGCCCGACGTTCACCGATTGGCCGAAGAACTACTGGTTGACATTGTTCGGGTCCAATCGTGCAGACTGGGCGTCTCCTCGCGGCCGTTTCCTTGCAATAATATTTGCACTGGCTCGTCTAATCCATTAAGCCTGCCATCGGACGCCGTTCGGTAAATTATTTATCGGTTCCTTTCCTCGTCGGTGTTCCGTATCCTCCCCGCCACCCCCTTGATCTACGAATATCCGCAATGCTCCGCGGCCTTAGTTAACATGACGTCACTCACACGTTCGCGATCTTGGACATCCGCGACGTCTTTTTGTTTTGCACTTTAAATTCACCCTTTTGCAAAATAGTAACCGGGTACGTCATTTTTGCTTTCAGAGAGATGCAATTGTTCGATTGGGTGAAACTGGGGTTCATTTTTGATGTGTGATTTTACAGGTTCTGCACTCCAAATTCACCCGTTTGCAAAGAAAGTGCGAAACCTATAACCACTGAAGAAACAACGAAAATAATTTTTTTTTATGGAGCGACGCACTTCTTCGGGGGTGAAGAAATCGCTAGAGTGAATAGACAAGACCAAAAGCAATGCTCGTGATTAATGATCGTTTATTGCAACGCTCGGCATCAATATAAAAAATACTGTACATTAGAAATGCACCATGGCATCGTGTAAGGAATGGAAATCCAAGTTTCGTCGCTCTTAATATTAAATAATCCAAGAATCGGCGAAAGTCAATCGCTTATACATAACAATCAACATATCACAATAACAAATAATTACGATCAAAATGCTTTGTGTAGAACATCGTCAAAGAAAGATTGATGATTTTTGGAAAATTTCGACTCACGCCGATTTCGCTTGGACATCACCGCCATTATTTCGATCCTCTTGCTCGCTAATCAATAAATTCCTTATGTATTATGTTTTAGAATAAAGGTAATATAGCATTTTTACAGCCAGAGGATTGAATGTTCTATATGTCATTAATAAATTATTGCGTGTTCCGGCCATTGGTTGTTCAATCTTAATCTAGAGAACTTAAATTCTAAATCATCGTCGAAATAATACACGCTGTTATGCTACAGTCTCTCGTCGGGTAAGCTTATGGTCTACTTAAAGACTAACTATTTACAACAATCTTTGGTGTTTTACTGTATGACCAGTTGCTCCGATGACGCCTGGATACTTATAATTAAATAAACTACGAAACGGAAGAAGTAGACGGCGAAGAATATTTATATTTAAATTACAGAGAATACCAAGTCTCAACGCTCTAATAATAAAGAAACTAAATTTTTCCATAAAAATCATCGAACTGAAAATATGTTTCTTTTACCTACATATGTTTATGTTACCTCGCAATTTTAACGACGTGCTATTCAGCTGAATGTAAATTATGAATTAGGATTTTTCCAAGTCGCGGCTAAGTTTCGGGTTTCGCAACAAAACTTCTTTGGAGAGCAGAAGAACAAGTTGTAACGCTTCCAAAGATCAAAGAACAATTTTTTCCCGAAGGAGTCCAAGCCAACTGCCTGGATCATTAATCACCGCGTTCCAAACGCGATCCTAAGTCCGCGCTAATGTTCTTTAGAAACCATTAACGTCCTGGACCCCCTCGGACGTCTACGAGCCACTTTAAACTGTTTCAAACATTGTCGAACCGCGGGAAGACTTCAACTCGAAAAATTGATTTACATTTTTGTTTGCAAAGAGAACAGAACAGTCTCGCTCTTTTCTATGTATTTTTTGGAAGAGGTGGAACGGGCTGAGAAATTCGAACAATTTTTCCCCCCAACGGCTGACACCGATGGCACCTAATTTTTTCCCCCGAGATTCAGTGCGGCAATAAAGTCCGCTGGCGGATTTAACGCGGCGTGTCTTCGTTAAGCGCAGTCAAACGAACTTTTCCCTTCGGTTTTAAAATAAACCTCGATGTATCTGTGCTTGTAAGTCAAAACGACGTCTCGTCATGTTTTCGAAAAAATTTTCTCGCTCTGCTCCGGAATGCGAACATCTCTAGCGACATTTTTCTGTGATCGAACAAAGGAGAGAAAGAGAGAGAGAAACTATCTGCTATAGAAAGTTTGACATATCGATAAACTATTTCACAGAAATTAGCTGAGAAAAATTATTTCTGCTGTCAGGGGGCCAAATATACTACAAAAAATATGAAAACGACTCTTGATCATTTTTAAACATTTTCTTCATAGGGGATTTACCTCGTTCCGTCTTCGAAGCACAGATATTAGCAGTTCGATCACATTTCCCGGTGAGATACTTTGAAACGGAGTTGGATATCGGCGAGAATCCTCTGGAAAAGGAAGAAACCGTATTCCAAGCCGACTTATCGGCGCCGAACCGCTCGTTAACGCATCTCTCCCGTTGTTTTGTTTAAGTTTCATCTACTCGCCGGAACGGTTAGGGCTTGTTTCCACAACGCCGAGACGCGGAGCTGACTCCTCGTAAGAAAGGGGAAAAAAACCTCGTAAAATTGTAGCAACGACGCTACTGTCCGTCTTTTCGGATGGTAAGGGGAGGGCCCATGACTCGTCTGGAGAATCTGTTTCGACCCATCTTGCTCTCCGGGACCTCGGAATTATTATCTCGATGCAAGTCTTTTTATTCGATCAAATAATTGAAATATTTTAATCAATCTTCTGCGATTGATTTTTTGGTATTTTCGTTGTTGTTTCACCTCTCTAGTCATGAAATAGAATCTGCTTAACGTTGCAAAATTAGTTTTGACATATTTATTCGAAAAAAGGTGAGAAATTAAAAGTTATTCTGTAGTTACTGTAAAATTGTCGAGGCAACGTGCAATTTTACGAGGTCCAGGTCAGAGTTTAGAATAATTTGGCGGATTGATAGCGACTGTAGCAGCGCGATAGCTATGGATTTGGCGGGCTGGCCAAGCATGTCGTCCCGTTAATAGACCAGTGAGATGGGACGCGGTGAAATTATCGGCTTACATTATTGCGAAGACGAACGGGTAGCTTGATGTACCGCGTGGCGAGATCAACAGCTAAGATTCGATTTCAAAGGACCACGACACCTTGACGACGAGTGATCGCTGCTAATTAGTCAACGGATGATCGAACGGATCGCCATTCCACGCTCGTAGACGCTTCCATCTATTTTCTCTACGGGGAATTTCAATAAAACTCTGCTTAACATTTTACGTTCAATCTCGTCCTTCGCTCTGCAATTGCAGAAAGTAGATTTACTATTAGATAACTTAATTACCCAGACAAAAAAAAGATGATTTAGACATTCGAAAGGAATTTTTAATAATCATTTCATTGATGTACCAAGATTGCTAAACATTTAACTACATAACTATTAATATATTCAGCATTCAGCCTCATTAACAAAACTGAAAAATAATCCTATTTCGAATCTTCAAAGAACAGCTACTCTGTCATTCAACAAAATACAGTAATAATTTGTTCGATGTTCAACGAGTTGAGCCAAAATCAAAATCGCACAGTCATTCGCTTATACCTAAACTGCGGATATTTATGCATGATTGTGGGAAGCAGGAATAAAATAAAACTTGATTTCATCCCTTAATGGCTTTGTTACGTTAAAAACGACATTACAATATTCTTGAATTTTTCTAATCTATTACTGTTTTATATTTCACCCAACTAATTTCTTCATAAATGCATAAAGATCCGCAGTCTGCTTACAACATAATTTCTTCGTAGTCTTTCGCTAACGAGAATTGTTCCGGTGAAATCACAGAGATTGAATCTCTCCATCGTTCGCACAAACAGTTAACAGTAAAAAACAACTAACAACATAGATGTCGTAGCATCTTCGACAGTTTCGAACAGGTCGAAGACCCTATTTCGATACTTTCGAGCCAGCGAAAATAGGAAATCGTCGAGATGCTGTGTTCTTTGGTTGTTTACCTCGTGGATGGAAATACTGATGACGGATTGTTTGATCGATTGATTGATGATCAAACGTTCGAGTTCCAATCGTCTTCCATCCTCCAAACGCTGAAGGCGTAGGATAGCTTTTCGTGTGCCATGTAGCTGCACGATGACGAAGTTATCTCTCTGGCTGCTAGCACTGCGCTCCTTGGTGTCCTGTCGCCTGTAATTACGATCATACTAATTAATGATTAGTATGCCTATCGACTAAAAATGTTTTAGTGTTCTACAATCTAATTTTCCGATACATTTTGCCGATCTAATCGAGTCTGTAGATGTTGAAAATTTATTTTTCCGGATTCCGACGTCGAGCGAAGTTGTAGAGGAAAGTTTCCTCTTCGGAATGAGATCAAGTGGAGCATCGTACAATTTTTTGTCGCAAAGTTACAGCAGTTTGAAGATAAAAAAGAATCGGTTTCGAGGACATCGAGAAAAGTGATGCAGCCAAACAAGACAGCGATACGAAGCTAATTATTTCCAAACAATCCAGAAAGTCGACTGATCAAAGAGTCAAGAATATCGCGCGGTGGGAAGGGGAAGAATGCGCGGTAAAAAGAATCCGAGATGCGCGCGGCAGCGGTGAAACAAGAGAAGAAACTGTCAGGACGCATCAGCGCGTTGGGTTCAAACGAAAAACGAGGACTCGCGCCGTTACGGATGGTATTTGCGTCCGAGCTGGTGAAAAGGGACCAATCTTCGCAACTGTTAGCGTCCCGATATCTTTAGTCACCTGGAGTTATGGTATATCGTCGCCATTTGGCGAGCGCCGGCTCTTTGCCTTGTACTCTGTCAACCGCCGGTACCAATTGAAAGCACCGAGGGTGATTTAGATCATAGTTACTCTCCTGGCGGGACATTTGATCTAGGGGATCTCCCTCGTTGCGATCTCCAGTTATTCAATTTTCAACAGAAACTTTTTAGAATTCAAAGAATTTCTGAAATAACTAAATTTTGAACCGATTTGATATCACAAAATTTATATTACCTCACTGTACACGATCTCAAATTATAAATTCGGAATGTTTAAATTCTCTAACTTCACCCCTCCCAAGGACCCTAATTCAAGGATGGTCAATCAGTATGAACTGTTAGTGCAAGGCTACCGGTGGTTCTTTTCCTAGGTTAGGGTTCTCAAGGGCCTATGGGATGATCTATGGGATTTTCCTGTTTGCCTACGGTGACCAGTTTGTAAATACTCTCTAGCACTTCAAGTGCTTGAAAAGGGTAGCTATGCTACGGTGGAGTAGGTAGCTCCACTCGGGCGTAAGGGCTTCTGGGTTAGGCTCCTGACTTCTGAATCGAAGAACCCCCTTCTTCACGGGGGTCTGTTTAATTTCGAGACGCCGTAAACAACGTTGGATTACCGGACGAACACGTGCTGCTGCTTGCCGACGGACAACGTAAACGAAATTGTCTCTCTGTTCATAAGTTTACACGCGAGACAAACATTGTTCGGAAGGAATTTTGAAAAAACGCATTTCTAACCTCGTTGACTATCATTTCAACCCTTTGCACTTGGAGAGCTATTTTAACTCGAACACGAAACATTTCTTCCCAGCTAGAACACTTCCATTCTTCTATTCCTAAGTGTTAGACTGCGGAGCTTTATGCAAAATAAGTTTATGCAAATAAGTAAGAGCCACGTAAACAGTTTATTCCTACTTTAATCGTTTCAACAAGCTGATCAAAATCATCGTAATCTTTCTACTGTAAATTGCACCCACTCGTGTTTGCCATAAATGCATAAAATCCGCAGACTACTAATCATTCGTACGACTTTTTTTTATACATTAATTCAATTTCAAGACACAGCAGCCAAATAAAAATTTATTTCTTCTTTCAATTATCTTGTCGAAGTGACATTAATACACCGGAGTCCTTAAATCTTTTCAACATATCCACCGCTTGAAATTCCACGTACCCATTTTTGTCATAAACGCATAAAATCCGCAGTCTACTCGTTAGATACAAACATATTCGATAATGTAAACGATAGTTTCAAACAATGGCACATCAATTTTTACTGACGACTCTCGATCACCACTAGAGTGCTGAAGGTTAAAAAAATCATCCCCAATCCTCATCCACCACACCCAAATAAAACTCGTTTCAACTTACCAGATTCTTCAGCAGCATCCCCATTCTCTAGATTACAATGCAGCACCTGGAACAGGAAGTCGATGTACCTCGTGGCGAGCTTCAGGGTCTGAATCTTGCTGAGTTTGTCGCTGGGCAGAGTCGGAATGATCTTCCTGAGCGCAGCGAACGCATCATTGAGACTCTGAGTCCTCTGTCTTTCCCTAACGTTCGCCATGACCCTTTGGTTCTGGATCTCTTCGAAGGTAGCTCCGCTTTTCCTCCTTACCTTGGTCTTGGTAGAGGAAGCGCTGCTCTCTCCTTCGGACTCGTTGTCGTTGTTACTGGACTTCCTCTTCCTTTTCGCAGTGTTCCTGGCACCCTCAACCACGAAACTCTTCGTGGAAGAGGATGCCTCTGTCATCTGCGTTATCTCCACAGGCTTGTACCTGTTTGGCTCGATCTCAGGCTTATACTCCAAAACTTCCGGTTTGTAGTCCATCTGTTCCACATGATGATAACCTTGAGGATGCCTAGCGTTAACCTCTTCACCCCCTGAAGAGTACATTTGCGGTGACGGGGTCAGATAGAGACTCTGCTCGTGGTCTCTGCTATGATCGGACAGGAACCCAGGCGAGTTTCCACGAAGACGTCGTTCATACTCGGAGACTTCAGTCTGGAGGTCCCTTAGCATCTTCCCGGTGTGTTGCTCCTGGAACCGTTCCTTCCCTTCTTCAGGGCCTTCGTACATCACGTAAGTGGGGTAGATCTGATGGTGATGGTGATGATGAGGCTGGTAACCTGGAAGGTCACGGTGCTCCGGAGGACTGCTCAGGTCCATCAGGTGCGTGGGAGGGGAGAACCGATTATAGTGATCGGGAGAGTTGCTAGCGGAGCTGCCAGCGCTATGAGGAATCCCAGAGCTGTCGTTGTTGTCCAGGATGTAGATGCCCTGCAGTCGCTGCGACTGGAGACTCGCCGGTTGACTCTGCATGGCGAAACTTGAAGAATTTGCACAGGATTCTGTGAGGAGTCCACTCGGGTCCTAACGATTCAGGACACTGTCATAGCACCATTTGATACACTGTTTGTGTTAGGACACTGGGAGGACTCGAACAGGAAAGAAGAACTGACTCTCGAAGAGGTTGGAGGAACACTTGGAGACTGATCGTAGATGACACTGACGGATGATTCGGTGAGAGGACACCAAACCGTTGGCGGTTTTGACTCGAATGGTGATGCTGGACACTCCGAGCCTACCTCATCACGCTTCAGGGCCCGCCCCTCTATGGCGGGGAACCCCACCAGATTCTTCTACCCCCACTACGCTTATGTTGGATCCCCACCGGGGCTAAACGCCTACACTACCGCGAGAGACACCCCACTAGATCCCCACTACGGCTCCTCGCGTCTCCCACTATACTCAAATGAGCATGGTGGTTGCAGATATTCAGGAACCCGTTAGGGGGTAGATCGTGAGATGAACGTGGATGCTGGGATCTGGAGGAGGAGCACGGGGAATGGAGAGAGGAGGAGACTGCAGGTAGATGGCGGGTTCTATGGGGTGAATCTTGCCGATGCTGGGGTGGGAAGATTTTTCGGATTTGTTTTTTAGAATATTGTTGACGAGTGCAATTCTTGTCGCAATAACGTAAATTATGGCGAGATTTAGGCAATCAGAAGTTTCCTGGGGAATTTTGAAAATTTCTAAAATTCTGCGGGCTTTGAAAAACTTTTTTCGGGAATAATTTTAACACTAGGTTTACGGAGGTCTAAATATAACTGTTTCACATTAATTTATAAACATAACAAGAATGTGTATATCCAAATTTTTGGCCATTTTTCCGATAGTATATACCCCAAGAATTAAATTTGGTAAATAATTTCTCAGGGAAGCATCTTTACAATCTTAATAATTGCAAATTAAGAATATTAGAACCCGTCATTTTGACGGGTCCCGTAAAGACCCTGCTACGGCTTTTTCTCACAATGTTATGGCAAGATTTAGGAAATCAAACGTTCCTGAGGAATGACTGAAATTCAACAAATTCTGCGGGCTTTGAAAAATATATGATTTCTATGTTCCATTGGCAAATCTGTGGATGAGAACCACAATCCACGGAACGATTCCAGCATGTTTCTAAGCATCGTGGCAATTTTTTCAAGGATAACTGGTCGGAGTTAAAAAAGGTAGAAGATCGACGATCCTTTCGCGATCACGATCGAGGGGAATGGAGACTAGAAGAGGACAGACTCCACGATGTGCGCTTGCCTGAGAGAGTAGGATGGTGGGTGGAATGAAGGAGAAAGATGGAAGTCTTGAGGGACGAACCATGCTGAATATTTATATCGCGAGGAGCCAGTGAGAACAAGGCTAGGGATCGCGAGGAACAGGCTACGATATGCCAGACCAGTTCGCCTTGGAATGGCGCTAAAATTCTGTCTTTGTTACTCCCATTTGTCCCCTTTGACTTTCACTATGTATAACGTCGCGTCGTCTGAGAACCAAAGTGATTTCACTCTTTGGAATCTCCTCGAAAATACCACACGTATTTATTTGTATTTCTTATCGAGCTAACATAATTGTCTCTCGAGAAATCGGTTTTTAAATGAATATCACAAAATGTTACGATTTTTTGTCGGGTCTGTACTGTCTGAAAAATTTTCTTCGCGAATCATTTTAAAGCGCGCTTATGGAGGGAGGTTTCCCCTTTGCGATGACACAAAGTAGACGCTCATACAATTTTTTCTGGCAAAGTTATAGCAGATTTTAGATGATCGAAAGCTCCTGAGACATTTTAAAAATTTCAAAAATTCTGCAGACTCTGAAACATTCTTTTCGGAATTCAATTTAATACGCGTTTGTAGAGGGAAGTGTCCTCTTTGTAATGAGACCAAGTAGACCAGCGTACGATTTTTTCTAACGAAGTTACGTCAGATTTTAGGAGATCGAAGGCTCTGGAAAAATATTGAAAATTCAGAAAATTTGTTTTGGCGAATCAGTTTAAAGTATATTCGTAGAAGAATAAGAAAGGACGAAGATGGCCTGAAATAGTGATCGTACGATTCAAAATGGCGGCCATATCGCGTCGTGTCAATAGGAAGATGCGAGAGGTGAAGCAAGAGGAGAAGGAGCTCGTGAAAGCTCGAAACGCGGAATTTATAGGCTGCTTCAAAAGAGCTTTCGTCCGTCACAACAAACACGTCTCGGCAATCCGGCACAGCGATTCATCAAGCTACACGATCTCGAATCTTCAGTGTTCCTCTCGATCTTAGGCTATTTCAGATTGCAACCGCGCCAATGGACCTTTTAACGAGCAATTTGCAAAGGTGCAAATTGTTCATTAACAGCAGAGCCTATTTGTTCGACGGCTACAAATTAACTTGTGCGCGAGTCTTGTAAATTCGCCTTTGAATCGTACAAGTAACCGAGCACGCCATTTCTGTTTTCACCCTTGTGAAATTGATTTGCAAAAGAATTTGGAGTGCAACACCTAGAACGCCATTTGGAGAAATTCATTGAAAGATGTGCGAATGGAAATGGTGCGAAAATGTAGCGAAAAAAATTAGGTCGAAAGCGACCGGCAGCCGCCATAGTTACGCGTCGGCTGGTGGGGGCCGGAAGATGCCGCGAGTTATTCGACTTTGATCACCGTCGGAGTATTATTTTGGTGTTTGGCCGCGTTATTTATCGGCCTCTTTATTGGCGATCTGATTTTCAGTTGGCACCGAGCCCAAGATCCAGCGTTTCGTACCGGTTAGGTTTCGCAGAATTGAAATCCGATGGCGAACGGATCGCGTTCACGACGTACTGCTGATGTCTTCACTTTCGATAAACGTCCTGGCGATGTTGCACCTCGAGATCGTTAAACCCACAAGGGAAACGTAACTTTGAACATTTCCCAGCCTGACGATGGACCCTTAATCTTCTACCAAACGAAGAAACAGTCAATTTCAACAAAGAAGTCTTCGCAGACGCTTACATTCGGTCGTAAAGATGATACGAGATCTTGAAATATTTTAGACAAGAATCAAAATTCTTTTGTGAAATGTTTTCAGTTTTATACTGTTGCATAATCTCACTTAGCACAGCGCACATAGCTATTAATTGCCAGGAAAAGTGTAATTCGAACGAGAAATAAGAAGCGACAAGTCGAGATTCAATTGAAACTGTGCCAATTGGAAACACGAAAACCAATTCGGTACTAAGTAATTCATTTTGTAGTGTTGCTAGTACTCTTCTTCTCGCGGAACAAATTATTTGATGCGCTTATTTAATCGGATCTTTTTGTACCGTGAAATTGGAAAGTAAAATTCGTTAATTTTCACTGGCCAGGAGTCCGTGTACGGAGAACTCACCGTCAACGGAACTTGCCGTTGCCTTTTTAACGCGAAAAAAGTATAATGACATTAAAGCTGGCCCGAGAGATCGTCGGTTTTAAAGAAGTTTCTGGGTTTTTCCCTTCATAAACATCCAGATGTTCGTTCGGCAGACGTTTCGGCGCCCTCTACTACCGTGGTTATGGAGTAAATGCCCATCAGGTACTAATGGCCTTGCTGGTGGCTGAATTCAACCTCGGTACACCTTTCTGTACCATAAATTCTCTCATACTTTCCGACAGGTACATATGCCTGAAGCGGCAGATATACCTGAAAAATGTTTGTACGCGTCACATAATACTAATGCGTTATAAAATACTGTAATGTTATTTTCAATCTATTAAACATATTAAGGCAAAAAATAAATTTTTATTTCTCTTCAGTTTGTTGAAAGTCAGGTGAAAAATGTTTATGTTGCATAAAGATCCGCTGTCTAATATAATATAATTAGTCTATATATTATATTGTAATAGCATTTGTAGTTCCAATAATTTATGGCGAGTGACCAAAGATGTGTGGGGCTTTGCATTATCATGCTGCAAAGCAACACCCTTACGATTTGCCAATTCTGGCCGATTCTTGAACCGCATCGCTCAGTTTGACGAGTTGTTGAACGTACACGTTTTAATTAATCGTTTGGTTTCTTTTCTTTATTTGGCAAATCAATTTTGAAACTGCCTTTCTTTCAAGGCTTCATTCCCATATACGGCACATCACTTTTTGCGTGCTTGCGACGCGTTCTTGCCTTTTCGGAAATAATACAATCAAATTTGTCTGAAATGCACGTCTTGTTCTTACATTTTTAAATTGGGATAAAAACGAGACTAAATAACTAATCGATACAATTTTTTTACTAAATTAAAGGTGGAAGTCCAAACAACAACAAAAACAATATAGGTTAGATGCTTTGAACACGTTGACAAAACAAAAGAATGTGCAAAGACCATCTATTGACAAAATACGCAATGACTTAGTTGCCAACCCAATAATAATGATAATAATTTATAGCAACAAAACTAGATAAAACGCGTTCAAAAATATTACAATTATTTTTCTACTGGACAAATACAGAGTGAAATACAGCAACCCCATTTCGTCCCCAATTAGAATCAAAAGTATTAAAACATTTAAACATTTGTAGTGTAGCCAACGGTTGCGAATTGCAGTGGTGAAATTGCATAAGGGTTGACGACCCTGAAGGAAACATGTGCATCTCGGGTAAAGAGGGTTGTCCTTTGAGGGTGCACGGCTTCCCGAAACTTATCTTCCCGCACGCTTTTCCGGAACTTATTGCTCTCGGTTTGCAGATGCTGCGGTGTGTTCGACACATGGCGAAAAGAAAGACAGTGCCACCGGTGCAAAGTGCAAACATTGTCGGAGGCTATCCGTCGGTGTGGATCGTAAAAGGCAAGCGTTTAGAATGCTCACGAACCTAACCCAGGGACACTTGGCGAGGCAACAGCACGTGAGCAATCATGTCAGCCGAGAAGCCATAGCAGAGACATTGTCCGCTCGTAGACGGTTCTACTTTTACGATTTGCTCGCCGCACAGTGGGGTATTTTGGCCTGTTTAGCGCGCCAAAAGTCCAAATTTTTAGTTTGTTCAAAATGACTGAAACTTTTTTCTCATGTACCTGAATATATACGCGAGTAATCTACAATAATATTTTTCCATACACATTATTTAGTAACATACAGACACTTGAAAGTAACATATTCTCGTGACCAAGAGAAGCGTCGAAAAACGTGTGTTAAAGAAATGATGTTTTTCACAAGTTTAGTGTATCAAATCCACATCAAAACTTACCTAGGATGTAGAGGGAGGTTTCTAGAGTAATTTTATAGCTTTTTTGTTTTATACTCTTCGGTGGTTTTGATAGAATAAACAATCGAAAGTGATATAATTTTTTTCAGAAAATTAATATGTATCATGTAATAACTTTTTTTCTCCACATAACTCCCCTCTAATTTTTTGTGAGATTAATCGGTAGACGTTGCTTTATACAATCCTGAAAAGTTTAGGTGCGGACTATTGCGGACACTCGATGATATTTAGCTTTTTGTGCGATACATATCAGTTTGGCCTGAATCGACCGTGTATCGTATGACTAATAATGATGAAATTATTGAACTGTAGGTGATAGATATTTGGAAGTAAATGAAGGAGAATGAATGTCGCTATTGTTAGAATATTTAGTTTATATTATCAGAAGAATGTAATCGTGATTTAGCAATCGAGTGTCGGTGTTTCTTCGAATAATGTTACGAACACGAGCAAATATCCTTGTGTAAGAGAGGAAAATGCTCAAAGAGGATTAGACAATATTTTATTCAGACTTTTCGATAAGCAGTTCTGCAAAAGACTGATCGCTCTTTTATTTTATTTAGACTTTGTGTTTAAATCTTTACCACAGCTACGCGTGAAATTGGTTTGCAACAGCGATTTCTGTAAATCTGACGAAAAAATGTTTCAAATAAAAGTTTAACAGTATTCGTATATGTAAAAATTTCAATATAAAAAACATTGAAAAAATTTTGTTTAAAAGAAAAAAACAAGATCGCTTCGATTTTTTAAATATTAAATTGTATTTTTGATTAGATAATGTTGTAGCTGGTGTTAAGACGAATTCAACGATATATAATATTATGACCTTGACACTATTAATAACGTTGTAATAGTTTTGGCGCGCTAAACAGGCCAAATACCCCACTGTGCGCCGATCAACTCGCTCGATCGTACGTCTTGATCCTCCTCGATCACCCTATCACAACTATCGCACACGCGATAATATAATTAACATTTATTTAGCGAACATTACACACAATATGTTTTTGTATATTTTGTTAGATGAGGAACTTGATCCTCCTTCAAAAATTGCAATCAAAATTTTTTAGCAAACATCATGAACAATATAAAAATACTCTGATGTTTTGTTAATGTTTTTCCGGTTTTCCAACGAAGGGATGAACACACAACTTATTACTATTCATTTTTCTGGTAATAAACGGCAACTCCCTGTGCCCGAGAGTCCGCTGAATGAGGAATAGGCCTGAGAGGGTCCTTGTGAATTTTCTTCGCGTTCCTGAAGGGGGGAAAAAAAGGGACTTTTACCTTTTTCTCGAAGGAAACATGTGTCGAAACGGTCGAGAACGGTTTTCGGCAGGTCGCGCGAACACATGTTCCGGGTTTGGCAATTCTTCGGGCTCGTAAATGCAAATTTCTCTTAGGCGGGCCGTCAACACATGGCGCGCCACCGTTGCTGTAATGTTCGCCGTGCCATCCCTCTCGAAGGCTGCCATAAACGCTTCGACCCTAGAGTACCTGCAGGCACGTTTGCGAGTATGTTGTGCAACTTCGCCGATTCTTACCAAGAGCCTCTGCAGATAAGAAGAATGTTCTTCGGGATCTTGAGGCTCGAGGTCGAATGACGAGGCTGTGCAAGAAAGAATTTAATAAAAGAATTTAGGGTAGGAGTAAAATGTTTTTTCTTGCACTTTGCAGATTGTCAAATTTGGCAGCTTGTATATTGTAAACGTTCCTCTTCGATTCTGTCTCGATAAACAATTATGGAATTGATTTGATGTTTACAGTGGATAAATTGTTCGAACAATAATTCGACTGTTGCCGAACGATTTCTAAGGAATGTCGCGGACGATTCTGCTCGAGAACAATGAAAGAAAAAGGATAGTCGCCATCTTGAGGAGGCTGGTAGTTGCGCGCGCGTTTCTGCACGCGTCGTTTCGCGATATTAACGTGGATTTAATTGCGCGTGCCGGGACTCGTTTAATCGGCGCATATGTGCCGTGCAAATGTGTGCACAGTTTCCACGCTAATGGAGTCTCAGAAGTTTCTCTAACGAACGTTCCATTAAAATTGTATTTTATTTTTATAGCGACCGGTTTCAATTACTTATTGTTTATATTTTTGAATGGAGGTAATGATTGCGAGGATAATTTGCTGTATTGATAGTTGGGGCGATCATGAGGGGGAATGATGAGGCACAATAAAAAGGCAAACACAGAAGGGAGTACAAAGGGTGCTCTAGACTTCGAAGGAGTCCGGTCGCAATTGTCAAAGAGGAACCTGTCGCCATTCAAGAATTACAAAGATCATTCCGGTCCGGCACAGAAGTCAACGATGTTTTCTTCGGTTTCAAGTGGGCTATTCAGCCCTCTTTTCTTCCGATAGCAATTCTTATTTAAATCAGTATCCGACCATAATGGATTCCCGAAGGATTCTTCCGGAATCTCGATTTGTAATCGTTTGAAACGAACAACTACAATCAAATTGAAACAATTCAATTTAATATAAATTTCTTTTCGTGTTTCATTGATGTTAACCCCTTGCCGTATAACATTTTCTTTACAGTCACAAGAAAGTTAAGTTCGTGCACAGTCGTCGTGCGAGGATACTAACGGCTGCTTGGCCGGTAGTAGCTAATCTGCCTATTGTTTTCAATGCAAATATTTTTCCGGCTCGTTAATCCGAATTACCAGCTGACTTCTACGACGATCAGATTTTCGAAAGCTGCCTCGCAAAGTTTGCCAAACCGTCTTACCTTTCTAAGAGCATACCCTAATGATAACAGAAAAGGAATCGTCTACTTAGTTTATCTCGATCTGTAGGACAACCAGCTTGCAAATAGTGATAAGCATTTTCTCCTAATCTTAATTACCGAATTGTTTACCGTAACTGTTATACTCGCTCATGTCTTCGCGAATATTTCTCTGAGAAGCTACTTCAATTTTTCTACAAATTTATTTATCAATTTATTTATCTATGCATGTTTTTAAATCTGCAAGGCTTTGGAATTGCCTTCTGCCTTCGTAAACATGTCTTGCTAGTTGTGCCCAATAATTTTCAATTATGTTGAGATCCATCCGGCGATCTCGCTGGCCACTTTAAGACACTAATTTTGTTTTGCTCAAAGTACCGCTTAACGGATTTTACAGTATGCACGCTTGCATTATCTTGCTGAAATGTAAAATTTTCCCCGGAAATTATCTGTTCGTCTATAAAATCTATATAAATTTTTCTGTTCATACTTTTCTTTATAAATTTTACTTCGGTCACTTCTCGATACCCAATTCCGGCCCAAAGCATTATTCCTCCGCTACCCATGTGTCTGCGGCTTAATATTCTTTATTCTTTCCACAGATCGCGAAAATAGTGTGCGAAACCATCCGGCCCATCTAGATTGAATTTTTTCGCATCACTAAAAATAACACGACGCCATTTTTTTCTTCAATGTATGTGTTCTTGTGCAAATTTCAGACGCTCCGATTTATGCTGAGCGGTTAAAGGTGGTTTTTTTTTCAATTTCGTTCGAACTAAGTGCAGACATTCTTTTATTATTCTTTGCACATTACGTACATCCGTATGTACGTCAGCTGCTTTAGCGATTTGTCGTGCTGTTCCCGAAGAATTCGAAGCTTTTTTTAAAATTACACGTTTTCCGCGATTGCTTACTGCTTTCGGTCGACCGGAACTCTTTTTTTTACCGTATGTTTTGGGATTTTTTAATAAATTATACACCACCTTTCTGCTCCGATGTATGATACGTGCAATTTTCGAAATTGAATAATTCTCTTTATGCAATGTCAAAATCGTTTTTATTTCAGCATCGGATAAAGATTTTCCACTACCCATAGTGTAATTTCAATAAAAGATAATAAGAAACACACACAATATTTAATGCACAGTAAAATAGTACACGATACAAAGAGTCTGACGGTCTAGTGTTAACTGCAGAGAAAGAATTTTAAGAATTTGCCATCATTTTGTCGCGTCGGTGACCCCGGTTTTTTACATTTAACCTTAAAGCTCCACCGAAGTACATACACGCAGAGAAACGTATCAAATTTCATCACAGTTTTCAGAAATAGCAATATTTACGGGTGTGCCATCTTTTTGTCGCGGAGTGTACATACTGAAAAGTAGCCTAATCCAGCAAAGAAGATCACCGACTACCCCGATAACTATCCTAATTAACCAGAGACGTTTTTCCTTTGACGATTACAGTTTAATCCAATCCAGAGCCCTCTCTAAACATTTATCCTCGACTGACAAAATCTGTCGCTGGAGACGCCAGGGCAATTAGGTGGGCTGTTAGGTCAACGAAGACGTGGCGGGCATATGCCGAGGACTGCAGATAAGCAACGTGACCGGAATCTCATTAAAGGTGTACCGCGTGGCTCTCACCACCGGCTGATCAACACGTGCCGGCCAAATTTTTCTCAGATTTACACAACCAAGAAATCCTGACTGACATGTGTTCAGCAGGAACGGTGAAAAAGTCGAGGGACGATGGCACCGAGTTTGGCAAACAGGTATTTAGCACGTGTTCGGGCTGGTCCTTCGCACGTAGTTGCCATAAAACTGAAGTACAGTCTTCCCAAATGATCATAGAGTCTCCGTAAAATCAGTTACCAGACTGCGGATCTTCATGCACCATAAAAATGTCTCTGCATTTATTGTGGAAAGCAGGATTAAATAAAAAATGATTTCGTCTCCCAACCCGCTACCCTAAAATATCGCGTCAGATTCGTGATCAATATTCGGAACAGAGTCTAATAAATATGTATGTTATTAATTTCATTTAAACCGAACTAAAATTCTTTTTTTGTTTTTCATTTTTAATGTACCGCTATTGCAGAACATTTGGACATACAGTAGATATAAATTTTCTCCTTTTTTAGGAAATTACGATCACAAAAATGTTCTAGCCACTGAAACCGTAAAATAAATCGTAGGACAAGCGGTTAATGGCTTTGTTACGTTGAAAACAACATTACAGTATTCGTAAATTTTTGAAGTCTATTGTTTCTGTTTAGACGCAACTTTAGTTGGTTGATTCTTGTTTGACCAGTTAACTGCGTTCAACGTGTATACACGTCAATCTAGAATTCTCAATCTATTGCGGTGCAATAACAATAACCTTTTCAAGAATAAATTGTTAATTTTTTATCAAATAATAATGTAATCCTTCCTCGTTTTTCGTAAAATTTATAATAAGACCATTTGCTCTGCGTTCGACGTGTATACTTGTCATTGCTTGATTTTAATTCCGCACTCGGTCGGGGATTTTTAAAACTAAATTCCGCAGTTAAGAGGTTGAATATTATATTCTGAAGTGTCGGAAATGATCTGTGAACACAACCTGCGAGCATACGAAGAAAACCGATCGACCTGCGAAAAACTTTACCGTTGCCGAAGATCGAGCGTGACGAAAGGCAAGGAAATGTTGGGAAAAACCAAGTCGAGGAGTATTTGGTTACCTGTTCACGGTTCATTCATGGCTCGGACTCCAGCTGGATTATGGCAGGAATTTATTAGCCTTGTACAAACGAGAAATGGCTAGTACGCGGACGATGAGACGGATTTCCCCAACGTGTTTGGGGCTAAATGCAATTGACAGTTAGGCTTGCTTTGATACAAATGATTTTCTGAAACCTGTAAAAAAGCGTGGAAAGGTGTATCGAGTCTGAGATACAGGTTTCTAAAAAATCAGATTGCCCTGGGTTTTTCCACATTTCCAACAAGTATATTGCCACTAGGATTCGTACAGACAACAGGTCCGAGAGGCTTCCCATTTTCACTGCTTTAGACCACGTTCATTGTTACCTTCGCTGGTGGCGTACTTCGTGAGGACCGATGGTGGGGTCCTTCAAGGGACTGTGCTTCCGTAGGCACCTTTGTTCGAAAGGTAATAACATTTATGCTCTTCGGTAAGCTAACGTCGCTTGTTCCTTTTAATTTTTTTAATATTCAACTATACGATTTGAACTTTCTTGAGATGTTAGAGCGATTAGTTTGCTGCACGATGCGAAAAGAAATTTTTTTCGACGATGCGCGGGTTTGTTCGTAAAATATTTATTCTGAAAAATGTTGCGAGAATGTTGATGGAACGAAATTTTCGTAAGAATCGAATTGGTGACGTAACGGAAGAAACGTATTATTAAACAGTGGCGTTCGGGGGTAGGGCAATTTTCCGAGGGACAATAAACAAAACTGGCGACGACGGAAGTGCAGAAATGCGGTGTCGCGTCGTGTTTGTTTGATTTTCGAGTCGACATTCTTTCTGGCGGCTCGTCGGCGACGTCGACGACGCGTGCACCGTGTATACATCGTTCGTTTCTTGAACGGAACGCGGTTTCTTGAACCGTGAGAGAGGACCACCCTGCCAGCTTCCTACGAAAGTTCATCTTTTTAAACAATAAAATAAGCGAACCCCGCCTGGCGACATTCAATCTACACAGGAATTCCAATTTGACTTGAAGTGACAATTAAACTAAGTAACATCAATTTTACTAGTTGGAGCAGCATTAACAACTAACTATCTAAAAATATCAATTAAATGTTAGAAAAAGAGGAAAGAAGAAGGAACGAAGAACGAGCAGCAGAAAAGAAGAAAATGACTGGTTGACAGACGGTGGAGGATAAAAACGAAAGAAAGGGGGTCAAGGGTTGACGGAAGGAGGGGCTAGAATCGGCAAGAAAGAGGAGAAAACGGGGGTGAAGGCGGTCAGAAGAAAGGGGGCACGGTAAAACGAAACTAATGAACATCCCAGGTCCCGAGAGGTCGAAGGTCGAAGCTCTCTCGAATCGAAATGATCCTGGTTCTCGGAACAACAGAGACATCAGGACACGCGACACTTCCCGAGTCTAAGGAAGCGTGCCCTTTCACTTACGGAGGCCCATGGAACCCCGTGGACAGGGAAACCGGGGGACCATGGTGACGAGAGACACATCGTTGCTGTTTCAGCAGCAGCGTGAAAGATATGCGATTTGTCGCGGGCTCGTGGAACAACAATTTGCTCCTGACGTTTTCGGCTACCATAAGTTACAGATATGAGACGAGTAAGTTGGTGTTTAAAGTAAAAATTGCTGGATTTAAAGCTCCGTTTAGAAAAATCGTTTCTCCTGCGAGCTGGGATGACAGTGACGATAGAGGGTGATTAGGCCACCGTGGAGCTAGGATTGAATTTCTCGAATCAACGTCTTCGGGGGGGTATTAGACCCACGGGGATGGTCCGTGAGTGTTGCGGACCCCGACATCAGGGCCGCCACCATGAAAAAAGGGCCTCACGGGCAGCCGTAGCCTCGAGGGTCCCCTTCGATTCCTCAGTGGGGGTCCCCTGTTTTGCTTTCGCTTCGCTTTCGTTTTTCCTACCGTTCCCCGAGGATCCATTGTCGTTTTTTCCCCTCGTGGTAACATCCCGAATATATTCTCTCCCCCAAAATATCATCATTTCGATATTCCCATTAAAGCATTAAACAAAGAATAATAAAGTCGCTTGGCCGAAGAACAGGAGAAAGGGCAGCAAAAACTGTTTCTTAATCAAAAAAAGTCGACGTCCTCCATTCTGAAGAAGAAGAAGAAGAAGAAGATGTATGTACTCCATCGGGTGGGACGAAATTGTGTAACATAACGTGGCCGCGTTCGCGTTGGGGATTCTTAACACCCTTGTAAGACGGACCTAATGAAACGTAATTCATTCCCATGCACCTTCGGGAGACATCGTCTGGCGAACACATGTCTCCGACGGATTTTATCCATTAAGAAAAACCGCGCCCCTTTCGTCGCACGACATTGGTCGCCGTCGAACATTGAAACCCGAACTCGCTAATTCTCTCTTCTCTCTCCTCTCTCTCTCTCTCGCCAGAGAGAGGTCCAGATGCTGGGACCAAAGGGTTATTAAACGTCTCTCTCTCCTCCTTTCGACCCACACTCGCAGAAATAACTGGAATTATGCTTTTGCCATTTCTAATAGATTCAAAATTCAAAGATGAAATTAAGATTTGAAACCGATTAGAGACAATATTATTGGATTTGACGTGAGCAAGTAATAATCAATTTTGTCCACTGCAGACACGAAAACTTTTCGTCGCTACTATTCTTTGCTCGCTGTAGTTGTAACCCGAAGCCGCCATTTTGAATTCCGTTAAGGGCTACGTCGCCTAATTACTCGAGGAAATCCTGGGAAGGTCTCGTATCCCCGAGGGTCCTGGAAAATCGGTGTGCAACTTCCGACAGAGGACAATGGAAACAGAAGAACGCGCATGTGTGTCCGTTTTTCGAGAAGCGACTTCCACGAAGACCGTGAAGTATTTCCTGGAGGTGCCAGGATCGTGCATAAATCAATTCTTTGGTCCTTGAACGGAGGGAAGAAAAGCATGCATTTTAGACTGCCGAAGAAAATTGAAAAATGCAACAGCGAAAAGAACAATGCTCCATTTTGTAGAAGAATCCATCTCGATCTTGAGGTGTCCGATGGGGATGGGTGGGGTTTACCTGTTTCTCACCTGCCCGCGTCGGCCAATGGCACTCTGGCACACCTGTGAAGGTGAGTCTCTGCGCACCAGCATCGATTGGTCGCGTTTACGGGACGGAGCATCAGAACAAAATGGCGTCGGTGTGGCAAAAAGTAATAGAACAGAATGATAAATTATCTGCGAACTTTAATTTGAAAATTCTACGAACATTCGTTCCAACCCAAGATCGGTCAGACCTATATTTTGAAAAATAAATTCGAAGGTAAAATAAGGTTTTCGAAAGCCTCGGCGCAGAGTTGAATACGATTGTTCGAAGACTGCAGTGTCGTCTACAGGATTTTCGGGTGATCGATGTCGCTGGAGAGCGAAACGTAGGAAACGAAAGGAAATGAAGTGAACGAAGGGAATGAAGGGAACGAGAGGGGGTTGATTGCGGGTGGTTTTTGTCGCGCCGGCGCCAGCCACCGACTCGAACACGACTCGTTTCCCCTCCCATGCTCGAGTCTTCGGCCTCGAATAGCTAAAATCATACCGCGTGCCAATTTCAAAGCGCCGCGGGCTCCCAGTTCGGAGAAAAAAGACCAATGAGCAGTCCCGGGGACCCTCTGCGTCTCCTTCTCCGTCTCCCTCTTCATCTTTGTGTTCGACTCCTCCTTCGTCTTCGTTTTCATCTTCGTCCCCTTCTTCGTCGCCTTCTTTATCTTGAGAATCGATTAGGTACTTCCTACTTTCTTCATCTTTGCAACCGACTCCTTCTTCGTCTTCGCATTCGAACTCCTTTGTCTCATTCTTAAGCATCGTCTCCTTCCTCATCTTTGCGTTCGACTCCTCCTTCGTCTTCAGCTTCGTCTCCTTCATCTTCGCAGTCGACTGCTTCCTCGTCTCCCTCTTCGTTTTGGCCTTCTTCGTCGTCTCTCGTTACACATCCGTGGCCACGGTGCATTTAACGTGGCTGCAGTCGAACGACCGTTGCAACCGCGACGTGCAACAACCGGAAGGAGACTCACGTTAAACTTTACATTATCCTTCCCTGGTATACACTTCAAGATTTCCAAGGATTAAACAACACCGTAGGACAGAATTCCATCTTCTCCGATCATCGGTTCCGATCAACCACGACATCTAAGATAATCTTTATTAAACATTCAGCTTGTGCAAGAAAATGCTTCGGTTAATTTCGGCTGCGAGAAACTTTGAATTTCTTTGAAAAAGATCTCGTGATCCGAAATAAACGGGCTGCAGGGGCAGAAGCCAGTCGCTATCGCCGCGGAAATGTGTTTACACGGCACTATAGTCTTCACCGGAATAATTTTCGTGTCTTTTTGCTCGGAACGAAAACGAACGAACGAACGAACGCGTATTCCTTGGCGGCCGGATGCCGGCCATTGTGGGGCCGCAGTGTTTCGCGGTATCGTAAACTAAATTCCATGGGGGTGGGATTTACTGTTTCCACGTTCCGATCTATTTTCATTATGTCTCGAGTCATGGTTGTCGCCGTAAAAAATCGATAAATCTCCGTGCAGGGTAATTAGCCGCTAACTGCACTTTTCTGAAAATAAATACTCGACATAAAGCGTCTGAAACTTTCTATCCTTTCAGGAAATCGCTACAAACAATAGTGCAAGCAATTTAATGTCGAAAGAAAAAGGAAAATCAAAATTTGACAGAGAATCCTGTGAATTCTGTAGATCCTGTAAATTTTATAGATCCTCTGGATCAGTTATTTCCCCATCACAGCAATCACTGGAAACAATTTCTTCCAAAATAACACTCGATCCACGTGTTCCACGACGAATCAGGCCGAAAAGAGGGGAGAGACGGGTGGAGAGGGAGAAAGTCGAGCCTCTTCATTAACACATACTTCATCAGCGGCTGTTAATGAATCACACGTTCGTATATCAGCTGCGGAACGACTCACGTGTGTTTTTCCAACCCGGTGATTTACATGCCGAGGCCGTTTTCGGTGTCTAAATAAAAAGGGGTCACTCGAAAAGGGCCAACCCCTTCCGCAAAAGGGGTGGAGCAACCCTTCAACTCCTCCCTTTTGCTTCTTCTTTATCTAGGAATGCTTTTAACATTTTTCTCTTATTTATTCCGCCCTTCATGGTGCGGCGCGATTGATTTTTTTCCGTTCCGTTTCGAAACGAGGGAAAATTTTGAAACCGTATTTAGTATAGAAAACAGTTTTTTCTGAGACTCTACTATCTTTTTTCGGGAGAAGTTTTGTTGAACATTTTTGGAAATTGTCGAGCAACACGATTTTACAAATCAATTATATTTATAGCGTTATATTTGAAAGAAATATGTCGCGGGAGTTGATCATTTTACATTGTGCAAAGATAGTAAATGGGCGAGTTTTCATCGTGAGGATTAAGATAATTCGTTCGAAACATTTTTCGGGACGTTCCCGTTGCACTCCGGAGGAGAGAAAACTGGCTGGGAATAATAATCGTCTTCCGTTCGCCGTAAATCTTTCCTTATGAACGGTGCGATAGGGTTCCCCGTACGAAAATAGAGTTTTTTCTTAGCCCTCGTAAAATATTTATATGCGCAAATAGTCGAGTAGAGTCGGAAATAGTAGTCATCCGCGACTCGGAAGAGAGAGAGAGGACGCCGATAAGAGACCCGTAATCATTATTTCTCTATCAGTACGATACATTTTTTCTATTTTTTAAAATCATTAGCACTAATCCATTACTACCAAAAATTAAGACGGAGACCCGTTTTCGTCGAAATCGGTTCTCACTCCGCAGATGTCGACGGCTGCGAGTGTTCCTTCGGGAGAGGTGACAAAATCGAGCCTCTGGTTTTAATAGAGAACCGAAACTCGTTACGCTATCGTGTCGGCATGAGTGCGGGGCGTTGCTTTTGTCAGACAGCTGGCGTTTTTCGAAACGGGGAAACCGGTGTCGAGAGATCCGGCGAAGTGCCCGTGGAAATCTTGAACGTTACCGAAACCCCTTCAGGCATCAAACACACCAGGATCCACCATTTGTCAAATCACCTTCTACATTTTCTCCATTTTTACTTCAATAGCCTGCTGTAACATCCTGTCTGACTCTAACTGCTATTCTCATAAATTCCGTAGCCCCAACACAATTCCTTAAATTTCATTTTAATTACACTGTACTTTTCAAGTAGTAAGATGAGGTTCGGACGAAATAGAAAAATACTATAATAGTAATAGAAAACAGTGATGAAAAATGTTTCTCATTCGAGATCGGATATTTTGGGTATTTTGAGAAGATAAGCCATCCTTTTCGCTTGTCTCTTTTCGAGGGAAAGTGTGGCCCACGGAGGAGGGTTGCTAGCTCTCTCTCTCTCTCTCTCTCTCTCTCTCTCTCTCTCTCTCTCTCTCTCGTTTCTTTTTCACGAAACCGACAACACAGTAGGGCGGCGCCTTGGAAAAAGGGCGCAGACGCCCCTCGGCTTTCACACCGTGCTTCCGGTATGAGTATGGCAAGTATGGCAGCCCGGGGAATCTTTTAGGGTGCCTAACACCCCCGCGACTACCCCTCGTAAATTATCCCCGGGCCTCAAGCTGCGCAAGACTATTCTCCAGATTTTTCTTCATCAGAGAATCCAAACCCTTCTTTACGTGCACGCTCGCTTCTTCAATCTTGCACATTCATTTGTTTATCTAATATAATATTTCGCGTTGTAGAAATTGTTTCAGTTAATTCGTCTAACAATAAGATTGTGCTCGACGAAGAATTTTCAGAGCGGTCTTGTAAAAGATTGCTGAAAAAAGGGGGGTAAAGGCGAGAGAATCGTGTGAACCGGATCTCTTTGCTCTGGCAGCTGTCGAGGGGACACGTCGTCGGCTTCTCTCTCTCTCTCTCTCTCTCTCTCTCTCTCTGCTCTCCTCTCGTGGACAGAAATCTCGCATAAAAAGAAATAGACGCTCGTCGCGAGCGGAACGGACGCAGACCGAGCCAACACAACGATTTTCGATCATTCTCGAAAACAAATTACATTATTCCAACTGTTCAGCCAACATTAAGCACCTTAGCAACCCTCTGCCATTTTTTAACGAATTTAGAAAAAGCGTATCTTCATCTCAATTTGTATTTCTGTCTGATCGAAATGTCTCACATTGATTAGAAATATTCTTCACTGTACGAATAAAAGATAAGAATGTTATGTTTAAAATGTACATTCTTGATTCAAAAGTGATTAAATAAAATACACCGAATATTTTAAGAATAACCGCGTTTCCGGTTACGGAAAGGGTGTCGGCTCCTTTTTCCTTTGAAGTCGCCGATAAACCGAAATCGCGAGACGGAAAAGACAGGAACGAAAAATCCCTGTCGGGTCTCCCAAGAAATTTCTAATTCGAACCGCCTGTCGGCGACTAATTTCTAGTCTTGCGGGCGTGGCTTCGGACGTGGAGAGATCTTTTTTCAACGGGAATGTACTCTCGAGAAGCCGTTGATCGAAAGAATAACTAATTTTCAAATTATTTGCACGAATTTCTACAAAGTCGATTCGAAGAGATTTTTTGACAAAATTTCATAGACTTTTTGAATCGTTGTTTAGCACGAAGGATGTCGAATTTGCGATAGAGTCGAAGGAAAACAGCGTCGGTGAAGGCAGGAATCGGCAAACAGGAAAACACTGTTCGCATTCATTCGTCTTCGCTGACCCACATTCGCAGAAGTCGCTATCTTTTCCCTTGAACAATCGACCATAAGTCAAACCATGCTAAATCTGTCGCTTCGCTCCTCGAGATTCGCAAAAACCAATCTCTGCTCGCGGAGCACTTTTGCACTTGCAAAAATCGAATAGCTTTTTCTTATCTACAATATTTACTATCTACAATGATAAAGATAGTGCTTTAGAAATTTTTTTAAATAGTTCCACGCAATATACATATGCACAATGTCGAGTGTCTTAATTACCGTGTTCCAATGTGAACGACCAAATCCAACGTTTTATTACGGTTCTGTTCCGCTTCTTGTGACCAGATCGTTCGAACAATGATTTTAATGTTGAGACACGAATCGCGCGATCGATAAATTAGTGACAAGGCTGTCCAAGAGGAAGAAAAGGAAGTAGCAGTCGTGAGGCGAGTACATTTATGGCTGGTATCTTCGAAAGATAGTATTCATTAGGGACACCGCGGACGCCACAAAAAAAGCCCCGGAAAAAATGATTCAATCTACACTCGTGGGAAGTCGAGGCCGCTTAAATGCTTCTTATAAAATGGCTAGCCACGATTCAGTAACATCCACAACTTCGTATATTCAACGAAATACAATAAATCTTCGACTGTATTAAAAAATTCCCTTCATTCGATCGGAATAGACAACAAAAACGTTGCAAAATAAATTTCTTTTCCATTCTACGATTGTTTTTGCAGTTTTAATCGTGACGAATAAGTTTGTAAATTTAAAAAAATTGATTATTATTATTTCTGAACATCAGGATCGACGGCGAACATACGCAAAATGACAGGAAGAAATGACAGTCGCGTGTTCTCAATTTTTTCCCCAGTCAGATTTCGTGGAACGTCGGTCAGCTTATTTTCTCGCATGAAAGATGACCGATTTCTGATGGCCAGGTCGAAAGGAAGCGCTAAAAAGGACGGACCGCCGCCTCACAAAGAATATATGCAGCTTAGGTCAATGTCGAGGCGACCACCCCCGCCTTACACACAAGCAAATGGTCCGACACAGGCCAACTCGCATGGTGACTCTGTTTCCTCTACTCGGAAAGGTACTTCTGCAACGCTATTTCATCAATGCCACCATTAAAATTGTCTCGAACACGTAATGCCTTCATTCAGTGTCCTCAAAATCCAAAATCATTCCCTAATATCATCTATCAAAAATTTCAAAACAATAACTCTTGATATAAACTCCAAGAACAATCAATTCTTTCTCCATGCGATAGTCAAATATAAATCATTCAAGTGATTAATGTTTATTTCAGTGTAGTTGATTCTGGAACACTGTAATCATTTATTTATTGGATATTAACGCTTAGATAAAATAAAACACGAAGAGGAGAATGACGATCCACCTACCATGGAGATCAGAAGCGGTTGCAGCATGCTCCCAAAATGCAGATTCATCAGCTGCTGCATCACTGCACTGTTGATGACCCTTGCCTGCGGTCTTCTGCTCACCTTCTTCTTCCCTTATCCTCTGCATGCATCGTGCACTGTTAAATGGCAGGTTCCACTTCATAAACACTATTTCGCTTTCACTCGAAAATGATCTACTAGTTTAACATAATATTGCAAAGCAGTAAAGTGTGTAAAGATAATTTAATTGTTATGTACCTGGCACAGTTCGGAGTATTGACCTTTATGCAGTTTCTTAATTTTTTTGTCCTTAATGGGTTAGCATGATTGTTTTGCCTCCCCCCCCCCCCCCCCATAGAAGCCTGAGAAAAATCTGTTCTAAGATAACGACTACTTTGCTAGCCGCTTCTGCAAACAATCCTCCTGCATAGAGAAACTCAATATTACCAAGCAGAGCCTCGTATATTTTCCTTTGGCTGGACGACACCGCTTGAAAAATATACGAACCACACTTTTCAAGCCTATGAGAACGTTCAGCAGGCCGATACCGTGTTATTTCGGTGCGCCCCTTTGAACACCGCCACTGCCAAAAGATGACAATAAATTTCCTCTAACGTAGACACCGCCGAGAGCCATCTAAATCACATAATAATTCTACATTTATCACCCTGCTACTAAACAGGTCCCATTAGATCAGTATTAATCACCTAATGGCCCATAAAGCATAGTTGTCTTTGCTGAAATAAATCCCAGCTACAAAACTGAACAGAACAGCCTCTGAGACATGAAACAATTTGTTTCAATATTGCATAATATAGCTACAGAAAAGTAAAGAACAATCGATAGGTTTTAAGGGAACGAACTGATAGGAATTTCTTCTTTACAGGAAGTTCCAAGACCCCTGCATTAATGTTATGCAAAAGTTCAGGTGTCAAATTCTCAACTGGTCTTCCAGTGTCAATTGTGGTCCACGTGGCAGCAGGTGTCTTTACAAAGTAAGCGATAGTCTAAACTCATTGTCCAAGCTAAATCTACAATTTTACAAACAGAGCAAAGTAAAAATAAGAGAAACAACTAATTTCCAAAAATCAGACTCAACTTGTTCGTTCTGTAGATGATTGATTTCATTTTGCAGCTCAGCGAGCCGAAACCAGACGAAAGCAACATAATCAGAGCGTACCATCAGGGTCTGAACATGAAAACTATGGAGACCATAAGCATCACATTCGAGAATGTGAACAGGACCTGTGTGGCAACGGTACTTAATCGCTAGACTGCTAAAATGTTTATTTTGCATGAAGATTCGTGATCAATTAATTACTTTCTCCACTATTCGCATTATATTTTCAATGTTTTCTTTAAGGGCGAGTCTGTATCGAACGAGTGGCTCAGGATATTCGATTATGGCGCGAACTACTGCAACCTGAGGAACCTAGTGACCGGAATAGGCTTCGACAACAGCCCGAGGTTTTTCGAGCTGACTACAAACGCGATCTGCACGCAGTACAACATGGAGATCTGCTGACGTTTCACGTTTCTTATGGGTTTTCACGTTTGGTGGTCTTTACGATTTTGGAGAAGGTGCACCACACCAGTGTACATTCATTCTGATACGTTTATTCGATCTTCGCACGCGTAAGGATTTACAAAAATAAATTATCGCTACGCTCAACGTGGGCTTACTATATAGTCTACCCTTAAATCATTCGACAGTAGTCACACGGTAAAATGTTAACAAATATGTACAGATTTGGTCCGCAATTTACAAATTCATTGTCTTTTTCGTGTCTCATGCTATTCCCTACAGATAGGACTCAAAATGTTCATCACAAATTACGCTTTCGAAACTAACTTACAAGCTACTCTTAAACAGCTACCGAATTGTTCAGTCTTCTAATATAGAGAACCCGGTGGTGTGCTTGATACAGTAGTGGCTGCCACTGATGGAGTACAAACGACACTTTCTTCCGGTTCTTGTCACCCCGTTGCAGTGGACTCTGGGTGAGGCGTATGTTGGGCTGGTGCTGAAAAAGTTAATTGCCAAGTGCAATATACAGGCAGCGTTCAAAATAGTTCTTGATTTTTCGTTTTCTTTCGAAAACCAAAACACCCACTTAAAAAGTTCTAGCTACCTTCTGGAAGGTGAGCGCTGGTTGGCATAAGTGGACCTGGCAACAGACCCCTCGATCTTTTTCAGTCGTCTCCTGAGTTCGTTAGCATCCACCAGGTGTTCGAGCTCGCTGACACTGTCGTCCTGCTCGTTTATCGTGATCGAATTATCAAAGTCGGTGGCATCATCCGAGATCATACTGGGGTAATCATCCTGGTGGTTGTAAACCAGATCCTCTCGAGGCTTCTTGGACGGAATGTAGGAGCAGGAAAGCTCCTCTTGCTGCGTGAAGCTCTGCCGGCTCCAGAAGGCTGCGGACTGCACTAGAGAACTGCACTTCTCTGCAAAAAGATTCAAATGATCCTGCTATACCCTTACTCAACAACTTCTAGACTTACGCATGCAGTAGTTTTTCTGGTTGCGGATGGCTTTGTAGAGGTAATTGATGGTCCTCTTCAGTCTAGCGAGCAACGGAAAAGTCGGAGCCTTGGAGGACTTGAGGTTCGCACAGGACGATGACACGTAGTCTTGCGCTGTGCCATTTTGCTTGAGGACTTGTATCAGCTCTGGTTGCACTTTGCTTGCCTTCGGCCCACAGATACGTTGGATGCCAGCCATCAGGAAATGCACTGCGAAGATAAAGATCAAAGTAACATCGTTAATATTGTTCGACGTGTGGAGATTTTCATTTTACTCACTGGCTGTGATCAGGAATATCAGTACAGTCATCGATGTGAAGTCCAAACAAGCATCCATGCCATGTTTCAAATACGACATCAAGTTCATTGGCACCAAACCCAATATAGTGATCCTAGTCAGTAGAGGAGCATGGAGGAACGCAGCGATTACCATGGCGCACAGTAAATAGACAACGTGCAAGCCTGTGCGGTACATCTTCTGCATCTGTTCTCCGGTGTCACCCACGTAGTTGGTCAGCCAGCTAAGCTTCTCGTCCACTTCTGCTCGCATAGTGGTTGTCAGGTTCCAGAGAAACTGGATTGTGTCGTTAATCTGAGTTAGCTTCTCTAGAGTGTGCTCGTACTGGAGAATTGCCTCTTCGTGTTGCTCGAATATGCGACTGGTACTGGACTGGATCTTCTCCCAGATCAGTTGTGCTTGTTCTTGAATATTCATCAAGTCCTGGAGTATCTCCTTGTGGTTCTCGCTGTGCTCTACAGATTGTTCGGTCAAGCTCTGACTCGCCTGCTCCAACTTCTGTTTTATGTCCTCTGCCATTGCTGCCAACTGAGTGTGGCCCAGTCTAATCAACGCCTTCTCGTTACTCAATTCTCTCAGATTCGTTGTTACCAGATTATGAGCCGTTACTTGCGCGTCTTTCAAACGCATTTGCTGTTCCAGCAGCGCTTTATTCCCTTCCGTTAAGGAGGACAACACTTGCCCTGTCTGCTCTTCTAAACGATCTTGGCTGTCCTGAATTAGTATTCATTTGACCATTAAACAGTTAATACAATGGGTACTGCTATAATTGTTTTTATTTCTATTCGATTACCTTTAGAGAACCCAGTGTCTTAATCTGTGTGTGCGCAGTTTGCATCAATTTATTAACGGTCAATTCAGTCAGGGCACGGAACTGAGTACCTCGAGCCGCGTAACAAACTGCTCTTGCTCTGTTACTGATCAAGTGATACGCGTTCCACATGTCTGGATCCATGTCTGTTGTGCATTGTTTCAGAGACTGAGAAAAAGCATGATCACTTATAGAGTTGAACAATAATTTGCTTAATTTACGAATACTAACTACAATCGAATGAAATTTACTGGTGCAAAATTGATTCACAGTTCAGGAGAGCAAGGGGAGAGTTAGATGTGCACTGGCAAAGAGTACTTTATGTTATGGCAGTGTAACTTAGAACAGCTCAGAGGTGGTCTGTCCCCCACCAGTAGGGGGAAGTTGCAGGTCTGAACATGACCAAAACCACCCTTCTATATATGGCAAACACACACATGCTGAACCCACATGTGTGTGGAATTTATTTCAGTCTACCACTCCAGCTGTGCTTTCAATGCACAACAGTGATAATAGCTCTTCTGATCAATAACGATCTTTTGATAATTAAAGAAACAATAGAACAAAGGCTACTGCAAAATTATTTTCTTTTTGAAAAACAAGTTTTTAAAATTCTTTCTTGGCTCCCTGCAAGTGCATAAAATGTTTAAGAAAAGGTATTACCATCTCCTCGGTGCAGGGAAACATTTTCCTGCCCTCCACAGCAGCCTGGCAGTTCAATAGATTGACGCTTAATTTGGCAAGCTGCTCCTCAGTCATTTCGGTACAGGAAGTTCTAATCTTCATGATGACTTTGTGTTGGCAAGTCTCCAAGGGAGAAGACACTTGGATTTCTGTGAATTTAGCTGCCTCTTGAAGGAATTTCTCGTCCTCTGTCATAGACTCGTAAGGGATTGAAACCAAAGGCACTCCGTCTGCTACCAAAACAGTAGTTTCATCGTTGAATTTGCCCCAGATCCATCCAAACATCGTGTCCCCTTTGCTCTGGCAAATTAAAGTCATAACAAGGGAGAATACTAAGTACGAGTGCCTCATTGCTCCTCGAGAATCTCTGTAACAGATAAGATTTAATCAATTTCCCTCCTATCAACAAATTCAATCATTATTTCCGACTTAAATTACCTCAGGTTAAAATATTTGTATTAATAAACTCGCGGTCTCAGTGATTATGCGTAATGTTAGCAAATCGAACGAGCACTTTGTACTGTGATGTTGGAAACTCGAATATATTTTCCGACAAACCAACAATGTATATAACTATCACTTCTACCGGTTAAGTTCAACGGAACTTTATATTTGATCTTGTCGTTAAGAAAATAGACTTTTTCATTCATGTCATCGGAAATCTCGTAATATTAGTGCGCGGCGGACTAAAATAACCGCCTCTACAGGTGAGACTCGATGACATGTATTTATTTCCTCATGTAAGAAAATCCGTAACGGTCGGAGCGCAGAGTGTAATGGCGGAGAATTTCGAACGAGAAATTTCTTTTTCGTTATACGAATCCCACAGCACTGTAACCTCGAATATTTCCCATAAATCTAATAGCGAATGGAGTTTTCTAACGGTGTTTGTCCTTCTTCGGTGCATGCCGTGTTTCAATAATTTCGAAGATTCTATCGAAGCGATCGCTAATTCGATTCAAATGGCGGCCATTTTCCTGCCGATAGGGAGAGCCAATCGCGGCTCGCCGCGCTTAACTGATTAGCGCCAAAGTGGCTGCAGTTCAAAATGGTTTCAACGTTTCTCAATAATTCATTCTTCTCGCGAATCGGAAAGGTGTGGAGAAAAGAAAATTTCATCATCTTTGGAATATTTATATTTACAATAATTTACATGTTACGTACAAATGGTGTCTAGAAAAAGTTCAATACTGTGTTATTTCTTTTCAGGAACCACTTCGCTGATTCCATACATCCCAGCCAGTAGTCTTCCTTGCGATGTTGGCACTGGTTCTTTCGGTGCCAAGTACGGTCCTTTCTCGTCCATGTATACGTATCTATAATTTACACTAAGGAATGTTTTTTCAAATTTATATAACAGCGTTATAGATCTTCAGTAAAAGGATACGGAAGTCTTAGGACCCAGTAGGCACTCTGAGACAGCTTTATAGGTTCATCACAGCCAGTTACAAAGATCGGGCATGGTGGAGGTCCTGGCTGTACTCTGGGATTTAATGTGACGTGTACAGGTGCCTTCGGAGTCACCACATGAATCCTCATCAACTGAGCTATCAGTGGTTTCGTTTGCCTAGACAATTAGCAGGGCTTTAAATCATTCAAATCATCACACATGTAAACGTTAATGTAACTACCACGTACCTGCAGGGGCAGGGGAAGTAGAGAGGCATGTCCGCAGTGCTGGAGGTGACCTTGTTTCCACTGTCCTTCACGATCCCATTCCCAGTCGCCTTGAGCACCTTGTCAGGCGCAGAAGCCATGAATCTATGTCCTCTTGGACACTCGTACTCCACTCCGACGAATATCTTCACGACAAACTCTTTTCCACCCTTCGATTTTCTACCACGAATGGTATTCATGTTCTGGAAGTTCTTCCCCCTCGGACAATATCCATGCGCACCATGATCGCTTATCGTGGGCCACAGCGAACCTCTTTCCTTCTGGTGTTCCAACCTTACGGTCACGTCCCAAGGTAAAAGGAAAGCAGAGGTGGGTAGTACACCAGCCTGGTGTTGCAGACCCAAGTTATGCGAGTACAAGCTGCTAGGACCGAGGCAAACCAGGGACCAGCTGGAGAACTGCGGTAAAAGACCAGCCGGAGATTCTGTGTGCAACATTCCTGGCAGGTACTCCGTGGTCGATGGTTGTCTGACTAAAGACTTCTCTGTAGAATTTAAATTTGTAGATTATCGTTCCGCAAACTGTGTAACGTCTAACACTGGGGGAATACTCACCTTTGTTGTCTGCGTCGCTGTCGGAAACCTCAATGACCACTTTGTGAGCGTCGCTGGGTGTCAGGCTAGTCTTGCTGAGTTTAGCGACGTCTTCGTTGGGCTCGCTGATTTGTTGAAATTGGCCCCCGCTCCCATAAGGTGTTCGAACGTCATCTGAAACTGTGACAGCGTTGAAAAACGCCTGGCATTAAACTAAACGATGCAACTGTACCATTAAGGGTGTTGACCCCCAGGCTGCAGGCTTGGGTGTTTCCCCTTGGGGTTGGGGACTCCGCGTGACAGAACGAATCTTTACGTTTGGTTATAGACAGCAACTGCGCTGGTCTGTAATTGTGGGTGCTCGGTTGGAAAACTGGGAATTGAATGTTCTCCAGCTGCGCGCAGCCGCATTGTTTCGCCAGCATCTGGAAGTACTCGTAATTCGCCTGCCTCAGACTGAAAGGATCCTCCCGTGACCCTTGGCAACGACCACAGTTGCAGGCACAAATGTAGCGAACCCCACTGCAGTGTTCCCTGATTGGCAAATCGCTGCAATAAGTAAAACAGGGAATTAATCAGTTATGTTGCTATCAATTGTTCAACCAAATAAATCTGTACGTAGTAGACATACTTGTCGTTATCCCTGGGTTCTGGTTGTTCTCCACCTCCAGCACCTTCGCTACCACCTCGATGAATAGGATTGGTACAGGGATTCCCCGTCAGAGACAGTACTTCGCACATTTGTCGACCAGACCGCCAATGTTTCTCACACTCAGCTTGCAGTTTCTCGCTGAATTCTTCAAACAAAGGCCCCCGAGCATGCATTTCGAACACTGCCATCGCGTGAGCCAGTTTCGTCTCATGATACGCCCTAGAAATTGAACTTTATAGTTGCTACCTTGTTTTTCTACCACAATCCAATCGGTACCTTGTGTAATGTTGTGGCAAATTCTCCTGATACGTTTGCAGTGCCCTCGGAAGCACTTTGCTGCACCTGCTCTTGCTGAATTTGACATCGGTATCCAGTAAACTGTGCAGCGTTAACAGTTCCTTGTCCGTTCCATGCATGAAGTAGTCGTAGACCTTGTTTGCCACTTCGTAGAATATAGAAGCAGTCGGTATCTGGTTTTCACAAAGACGTTACAATATGATTATCGTGTTTGCGAAGATTAGACACAAGTTATATATTCAAACCTCAAAGTTGGCGGGTACAGAGTGCCTCCCAACATTGTCATCGAACCCTCTAGCGAAGGCCAGGTTTATGTGCTGTTGTAGGAACAGTCTGAAGGATCGAGTCTCTGAAACCGTGCAACTAAATGTAGCGTTACAGGTTTGCAATAAGCGAAGACTTACTTCATTTCTGCTCCGCCTACCTGTTTCTTGATCGTCTACTGGAATATTAGAGTCCTGGCTAGCTAGGCTCCTCGAAGAACTACCTCCCGAACTGACTTTGCAGCTTTGTATCAGTTTCTTCGCCATGTACCCTAAGATATCCCTGGATTCCGTTATTCCGGTGTGCACATAGACGAATTCCTGGTTTGCAGGGATCGCAAACAGAGAGTTTGAACTGCAAAGCAACCGATAAACCTTGTTATGCTCAGGCTCTATAGAAGTTGATATCGACCGAGCACTATTTCTGAACATTCTCACCTAATGTTAGTCACTATGCGGTTCTTCCTCAGCACATGGTAAATCTGGTCTTCCAAGGAATGCTCTAATTTCTTTATATTAGTCCCACTGGCAGAGTCTTGGAACACAGTAGGGCACGTTTCAAAGTAGAACAACACTCTAGGGGAGCACGGCCTCACATTGGCCACCCAATCCTTAGGAAGACTATAGATACAGCTCAGAACGTCGGAGAGCTGTGGCGAAACCTTTTGCCTAACAATCGAAATAAAGTTTCAACACAGCCTTACACTTTTGAAATGAAACCCTTACCTGACGATATCCATCGCTCTGAACAGATGCACATAACTGTAATCGAAGGTGTGCGTGGGATGCGCGAGCACAATAACATGAGATATGTGGAACAGAACCAGCAAAGCTCTGGCGTATTTGTCTCTCATGTGAGCCCACACACTCAGGAAGTCCTTGCAGTCTTGTTTCTCAGCGAATCTGTTGTACTCTGTTAAAAGGCTGTGCGTGTCTAGCAGACCCCTCAGGTGTAGATATATGGTTTTGTCTTTCGTGTCGTAGTACCCCTCGATCTCACTCTAGAAAGTTCAGCAAAATTATACTGTAATTCATCGAACCATTTTCGCATTCACATAATTCTTACAAATGTGTCTCGGTCCACTTGCGGCTCATCCAGGAGGTCTACCTGGAGGATAGAGCTTAGCATACTGGTCTTGCATCCTTTAGATCTGTACTGCGACTTGCCGAACACGGAGACTATCACCACCTTCTTGTCAGTACACGGAAATCTGAAAACATATTACTTTTATAATCCATTTATGAAATATTCTCTACATTATCAAATATGTCAGTGTCGAATCAATTACTAAACATTTAGGTATTGTACGAGGTGTTATAAATCATGGGGAACGGAAATATTCTGAGTCGGGAGAAACGTTTAATTTTCGAGTTGCAAAGTAAAGTTTAATTTTTCCGTAGTGATAAAAGGTTCTCTATCCGTTTAAACAATTTATTACCTGTCCGCGTTACATGGAAGCTGAAATCTCTGTGGCCGCATTGTACGCTTGTTTACCGCGTACAGGTTATGTCATTTTAAATGAAAAAATCCTGTTCAACGAACAAACACAAGATTATCGTGGAATAGTTTGCCTCTGGTTTGCCGTACGCCTCTTGTAATCGATGCTAAAGCGAATTCGCTGGGAGTTTTCATTTAAGGCTAGTTACACGGTTATGGTATTAAGGTGCCGGGCTTTATTATCGATCAAAAGGAGATAGGGGGCTGACTTCGTTCCGTTCGATTTTGTTTATTGCCTGGTAGTCTCGGTTGTCGCTGAAATTGATATTTACATGACAATTTCACGAATTTGTCTGCTGTTTCCTCGTGAGAAAGCACTTTTTACCCGGCGAGCATCAAGTTGATGTTATTGCCGAAGACTGACAAGTTTTAATTGCGAACATGGTGTTAACGAAGGAATACCGCATATCCATGCCGCTCACTACGGTAGAGGTAAATTCTTGACATTATTACTTGTTGCAAAATAATTCAATTCCAAGCATCTAGTGGCCCTGGCAATTTCCGTTCTTTGGCCCCGGTTGGTCCACATATATTCATCCATTTTCCGGAATAATCGCGTGGTTTAAACATTTCGAAAGTTAATCAACGAAATAGTGTGTTTATTGCAACATCGAATGCCATTTAATAGTCAACCGACAATTTTAATTATATACTCGAGTTTACTTAAAGGGGAACTTTTCAAGTCCGAGAATCACTTATTCTGGGAATTACTTGAACTGAAAAGTTCGAGTTTTTATATATTGCATAAATAAATTTTGTATCATGAATATACTCAAGAAGTTTCAAAGTAAATGATCAACTCTAACTGTATTTTCACCAATGATTAATGTTACGATTAAGTGAAAATAGATATTCTATTCGTAATTATCACTGAGTATCTTCTAGTATCGCATAGGGCAACTATACATGATCGCAAGGCATAGTCACGAACAATCGGTGAACGACGAAGGTGTTGAGGTGATCGAGAATGTAGAGTGCGATGATGCAGAGCATGGAAAGGGCCAGTACACAGAAAAGAGGATCCATTTGTCTAGGTGATAATCCCAAGCATACTTTGTAAGTTCAGGTATAAATAGATCTTCATTTGCCCTGTTCTATTATAGTAAGTTGCCGTACTGGATCCAATCGGTCATCCCTAAAGTATTCTATGTGACAGAGAAGGCATGGAATTATTACCCTTATACTATTACAGGTACAAATGGATAAACTGCATATTATTAATTCTTGTTTCATAAATTTCATAAAGCATTATGTAAATATAACAATATTGCATTTTCTTTTGCATGTTCTTTGTGGTCTCCAAAGAATATACTGTAAGTATCTAGATCAAGGATTCTTCCTACAATTTTTTGTTATATATAATTATGTATTTCAGTGTTCCTTCATCCCCAAGTTCCAAATCTCCATAAGAACTCGATACGAGGATAACAACGGGTTGACAGAGAATGTACGTGAGTTTCTGTAGAATACTGCTTGATATATGAATCGCTTTTAGTCATGTTTTGTTTGAAACAGTGCTTAGGTCTCACCCCCATCGAATTGATACACCGTGAGGTCGACTTTGTAGACATCGCATACGATGAAATCTCTGCGAAGCACTACAAAGAGGAAGAGGTATTTCGAACACAATTTCTTATATCTTATTAGTTACAATTAGGAAAATTTCAAACTATCTGCTTTCCGCAGGATCCAAAATTCTTTCAATCTAAACGGACAGGTCGAGGACCGTTAGTGGAGGGCTGGAGGGAGACGACGCAGCCCATAATGTGTTCCTACAAATTGGTTCATGCTTCGTTTGAAGTCTGGGGCATGCAGACTCGAGTGGAAGACTTAATTCATAGAGTAACTGTCCTAGAATGTATCAAGCTAGAATGTATTAACGCTAGAAGCTATTATGTTTCTTTGTGTTACAGTGTATAAGGGACATTCTACTGTTCGGTCATCGGCAAGCATTTACCTGGATCGATGAGTGGTATGACATGAGTTTGGAGGATGTCAGAGAGTACGAACAAAAGATGCAAGCGGAGACAAACGAGAAAGTGCGTTTGAGGAACCTGAACAATGAGAATCCGATCACACCAAGCACGCCCACTACGCCTACAACTCCAACTACACCGAACGCATCAGTGCCATCGTCTCCGATACCGAAGTCCCCTACGCCGTCTAGCCGATCATGGTTTTCCTGGTCATAGCCAGAATCTTAGAGCATAGAATTTAGGAATATGTTAGCCTACCTAGGTGAATCAAGTTAAACATGTGCAAATAAACATTGGCCGTTTACGCGTGTACGTATGTATCATAACCGGGTACCTGTAACTGAAATTCAATTGTTGAAAACACTGAGAACCTCGGTCTCAAGTTTTCAACCAGCAAAACAGCTTAGTTCCGTGCAGTTTCATTTCTTGGAGTTTCTTATTTTCTGGAAGAACTTGTCTATAGAATGTTGAATATTTTTATATCTTTTAACTGCCAACTGGCTTCAATAATTGTATTATTCCTTCGATCGATATCTTCAGCACACTTAATCGTACGTAATCATAGCTGTTCGAACAATTATAATTGTAATATATTGTGTCGATGAGGTTCCGAGCTGATCAGCCTCGCTGTACGCTTGTTAATATATTTACTAGCTTAAGGTATCTCTGTGTGTGAACCGTTGTAAAAAGTGTTTAGCATCTAGAGGAGTAACTATGCGAAGTACTATACAACTGCACAAGAAAGGATTTATGTATTTATGTTTAAGAACAACCATTTCTCTCTTATGGCACTAATGGAACGCGTTCTGTCTTGTTTCTAGAACGAAAATCAATGTTTCAATCAAAATCGAAAATCAATGTTTTTTAAAACCGGCAAGCAGGCTGTACATAAGCTGAAACATCGACAGCTTGTTTCGACAGAGGTGTCTCTTGTTCCTTGATTTATGTGTTCACGCGTTTCAAGTTTCTATTTCTCTTTGGAAAAGTCTCGGCGGGACCAAATGCGTTGATAAGCTAGCACAAGAAATTCGCGCGCACACATACATACACACATACACACATACACGTGTAGTGTAACTTTAAGTATCGGATCACAATCGCAGTTTTTTGTATATGCTCTTGCCATGGTAACTAGTCCCACAATGTTACAGGGATTCTCATGGCACGAGGCACACGCTTAACGTTCCGTTGCTCTTCGAAACACTCGCTCCGTTCAATTACCCCCGTCGTGTATTTATATCTATGTACTTGAATAAACGTTTCAAGCCGTTCTCAGAACCGTGTAGCATTGTTCTCTCGGAGAACGTATCCGCCACCCTCCGGGCTCCTGTGAAACCCCATAATTTCATACGGTGCGGTAATATTCTTTTTCGCCTGGGTTCTGTTGGAATTCTTTAATGTCTTGTAAAAAAAAATAACGGACGGAGATATCATGGCGAATGTTAAGGCAGTTTGTGGACGGGGTTTTCGAAGTGGTATATTTTGATTTTTTCCTGTCATCTTTTCGAAAAATCATGAAAATCTGTTTCCCAGATGGATTATTCCGGTTCGCAAATTTTCATCGAAAGAACATGTTCGGGGGGATGGTAAAAAACCGTCAAAGCTGCCTTTTACGCGTCAGTGAAAAATTAATTTCGGTATTTCTGTTTTATAAAATGTTGGAAGTTTTTTTTGTCTCTATCGAAAAGCACAACCCTTCGCACGGTATTTTGTTCCAGGAACACGAGAATTACGAAATTATTTTAGGTAATTAAAATTGGTTCAATTGATTCCGCGGAGTAATTGATAGTCTCTCGAGCTGCGAAGGGTTAATTTATCGGCGAGAGTATCGAGAGGAGAGAAAGAATTGTTGCCAGGGGGTGTAAAAGTGCAAAGTGCAAACGATTTCGACCGAGTATATTCATCTTCGTTTGGCCTGTGACAGTTCGATGGAATCCGAGGGAAAGACACGTCGGTATAAGAATTTTCATTCACGTGCGTGATCGCTTTGGTGTTTACATATTATTGCCAAACGCCTGCGGTCTTAGAGCTCGCGTGGGTGGGAGAACATCGATAAGTAGTTCGGTTTCAAGCCTTCGTTGCTCGGCGAAGTTTCCTAACTTTGTTCGAAACCGAGAAACGAGAACTAGATGATTCTCGATCGATTGCAAATGTGTCTTGTCAGTTATTACCTTGAAAGGAGCTGTATAAACGCAGGAAAAAAATGGTAACACACAAAACACAGTTGCTACATCGAAAACAAAAGTAAAAATCTTCATCTAATCATACTGAAACACACAAACATGAACATGACACGATCTTGTCAGGCCGTTTTGCAATCACAACACAATAAAAGATAGAGTACCGAGCAGAAGCAGCGAAATCGAGCGATATTTACCCAACAAACAGTGACGATTCCAGGGAGAGGCGCACTGTCACCGAAACTTTTAATTGTCTTCGAGGTCTCCCTGAAATTAATAAACCTACATTCGCGATTCGTAACTGGTCCGAGGCTGCTCGACCCAGTTCGACGGACTCCTTACCGCTGCCTTGGCCATTAAATTCATTGCTGCTTGAAAATTCGGCGACGGGGAGGTACTAGAAATTAATAGGGACAGATCACAAAATGGCTGAGGGGATTCCGGAAGTTTTAGTTTTTGTTGGATGGAATTCCGGTACCAACGTTTTTCCGGTGACGAGTCGCCCGCTTCGGGTCGTCCAGAACAATTGATAGAGTTGTCGATAACAATACCGTTCCGCGGCCAATGTTCCGTCATTTGTTTTGTTTCGTTTTTTTTCCGGTTATTTATTTTCAAGCCCGCGGCGGGCATTGTTCCGTTTGTCGAGGGATTTCGTCGTCGACGGTAGGACGCGGGGTCCTTGGTGCTGCAGGCGGTTCGGGGACGTTGATTTCGTTCTCAGAACGTTTCTGCTTCGTGCGGATACGCGAAATTCCGTTTCTCTGCGGCAGAAAATTTGTATTTCGAGCGGATCTGGATTCTTATTTAAGACTCTATCGAATTTTATATTTCAGTATTTTTTGCCAACTTTCATACGCCATAAATGCATTAAAATGTACTAAAAAATATAATAGAAACACGACCCTGAGTGTAAAAATCATGGTCCGCCTCGCATAATCCACTTTGCAGATGTAAGTTTCTTCGAGTAAAAAGCCGCCATCTGATATTATTACGCAAACGCGGCTATATATACGAAAAAGTGGGGCGTATTGCCGGGAGTGTATTAATTGAACGGATCGTGGATTACGAAAGAGCCGGGCGCTGTTAATTAATTCAAATAATAGGAGGGTCCGGCGTTGATCAAGTGGGATTCCATTGATTCCAATATACAATCGGCCGTGTCGGTAGGACGAGCGTTTACGTAAGTCGAATACGTGGATCACGTGGCCTTACCAGCCACGTGATATCGAAGCTCCACGTGACCACGCCGGACAATTCTTCGCTTCCGCTCCAGAACCGGATATGCTCGGCTTTCTTGCCATCTCAGTATGGCTCTCTTATCGGTTGCATAACTCCGGGAATTAAAACAGAAACTCATTCCTACGGTCCGCCCACTCGTTGTGCCACTTCTCCGTACTTTTTAATCACTGGAAAACAACACTGACGCTATTTACAGTATTCTCCCTTGTACTCCCTTTTCCTACCTTGTTATTTGTTGAAACAATAATGCGATTCAATTGCCTCTTACTCGCAACTGAATGGTTCGGTGACGGTGTCCTTCGCCGAGTTTATCTGTTTACTTAAGCGATGCACCGGTGAGACAGTTACTTTGCAAGTAACGAACGTATCCAACTGCAACACTGTGGATTTTTGTTATTGCAAAAATATAATTGTTCTAGTTACAATTAATGAAATAAATCGCGGAATGGAGGCAACGCGACGTTCGACATGTATTCGAATGTTAGAAACATAATTAATTTTCGAAAATTAGCGGATCGAGGGAGGAGCAAAACAGAACGACGATGCGGGAACGATGTTGAGCCGTGTAACATCCGGAGTTTGTAGTTAAAGCTTTATTTGCGTGATCGACATTCCATATGCTCCAACCAAATAGTTTCGAAACTAGTAACAGATGCTCCTGACGTTCGCTACGTCGGCAATACATTTCCTGGCCGGGGAGTTGATCAAATCGATGAGAAGACACCACTCTACGCCTTCGGGGAACATGCACAGTCTATCTAACGCAGAAATTTTTGCTTCAGGCTGCGATGTTGAAAATTCTGTAACAGAGAAACGACTCGTATCCGTCCTCCGCGGTGTACTCTACATAAATTTTTAATAGTCAACCGGTTTCTACGCCGGATGGTTGTGCTAGGAATACTTTTCGAACAAGCATATTTACCTGCCCATGTTATTTCGCGTTCTGACAGCATTATTACACTTAGAACTCTTGAACCGTTACTCAACAAACCTACACAATTTCAAATTAATATCTGCAACAGTTTTCCTTAAAAAAAAATATCAAAGGTAATTGTATCACTGTAGGTGTTTAATTTAATTTAAAAAATTAAATGTAAAATCGTACCTAAAAAATGGCGAGGATTTAAAATATTTTTTAAAAAGGAAAATATTCGAATTCAAACCCCAGATACAGAAAAATTTGCATATAAATAATTTGGATAGAAGATCGAGAGGAACTAAAAATATTGAAAAAATTATTGTCCGATGGGATTAAGAAATTTTCCTATGGACTTTAAAAGAATGATCCAAGTTTCCCGACATGCTGAGCACTCAACTAGCTGACGCGCCGTCTGCGATGCCAGTTGGTAGGATATCTCCAGGGAGTCACCATTAAAAAGAGCGCTCATTTCCACTCCGGAAAATCCCTTTGTAGAGTGGCAAGTTTCGCTTATTTCAACACGCGTCTTCGTGAAACTTTTCTCTGACCTATTTCCACCGAGGGATGAAGTTACTAATCCGAAACACAGCGACGATTCCGAGCGTCGCGCCGAGTCGGGTTGAGTGTAAATTACGGATGTAGTAATCATGTTTGATTTCAGGTGTGGGAGCAGACCGTGCGAGGTATTTGTGAAACCAGTTGATCGCCGAGAAAAACGAAACTCGGAGGATCAATTGAAATTTTCAACAAGCATCTCTTTTTTAAATTATATCAGAGGAGTGCTCATGGAAATTGTTATAGCTTCGGACGCAATTCGCGGATAAAAAAATTCACACGTGTTCTTCAAAGACCGGTAAACAAGTCCATAGAATCTCAATTTGATATATTGACTAGTTTTGTTTAGAAAAATACCTAAACTTATGAAATACGCAGATTATTATCGCAGAGGATGAAACAGTGCGCAGCGGTGGTTTTTTGAAAATTGCCTTCATAAATAGGAATTTCCACCGACGGAATCGCGTTCCTCGGTTAGCAGATCGGTATAATCGGGTCTCGTGAATGCCTGCGAGGGTGGCCGCCGGCGCGAGCAATCTTTTAGGGATGCAACGGGTGGTGGGGAGAGGGGTGTGCGATTTCTTGCGCGACTAGAACCGTTTCCAACCAGGTTCGAACAGTTGCCGCGCGTACTCGTCCACGAACGCGTCGTTCCACCTGGCCGCTAGATGTTTCGAATGTAGATCCGTGATCCATTCAACACGAGTGCTGAGGAAATCTCACCTGCGAGTGGATTTTACCTCGTGACACCTGGTGGGTCGTCTAGAAACATCCCTTTTATTAAAAAGAACAAATTTTTTTCAAGTTTGCCACAGAATGTTGGATCGTGCATGTTTGTGTGAGTGTTTGTGCACGTTTGCAGACGTTTGTACACATTTGTCCTTTGTTGTACGTTGACTTGATTAATTTTCTTCTCGTGCGCGTTCTTATTTGATTTATTTTCATTTCATTTATTTAGCTTGTCCTCTCGCTGTTGTTGTATTTGTTTGAGTGAGATCGTATTTGTCTTAATTTTAACGATTTGTTCGAGTAAGTTTGCTTTTGTTTTATTTTATCTGATTTGTTTCTACGAATTAATTTGTACATGTTTGAATCAGTTTGTTGTATCCGTTTGCACAATCGGTGTATCCGAAAGACTGCAGAGTTCAGCGCCAGATCTTTTTTTAAATAAATGCTAATGCGGTTATTCTAATATCGATGTCACTCGAATTTATTTCATTTGCTAATATGATAATTACCTACCGCCGGTGTTCATATTTAACGATATTCCCCGATACATATTCACAGCAATGCAATTCGTAGCAGCGGATGATGATACGACGTGTAATAATAATTAATAACAGCCCGCCCGGGAATATTTGAACGTTATGAAACGTGTGATCATTTATTCCACCGGAGATGTACGTTCCGGATATGAATAGTTCCCCTCGGCACGATTACATAGTCAATGAAATCTTTGCGCGTCTCTGCAAATTTTGGGATTTCACACGAAATTTATTATTAAATTTACACCCGCATAATCCAAAATTTATGCACATTCGTTGATACAACAAATTTCAGATCTAACGAGATATATGTATCGAACTTATAAATATTCACCGAATTTTAGACATTCATGGTGTAACAAAAATGTATAAAAATAACAAATTCTAGATGTCCGCGGATTTAAAAAATTCATGGTCCGACAGAAATCTGAAATATTCATAGATTTAATAAAAACAGAATTCAACATGAAATTTATTAACTTTCTCAGTTAAGGTCGGCCGAATTCTAAAGACAGTCCTTGGTTGAAAAGATTCGGTGTTAAAATTGCAGAGAGAATTTTTCAGGAAAATCCCAGTTTCTTTTTCGAGTATGAGAAACACATTATTCGCCGAATTATTCGAAAAGATGAATTTGCCCGAAAATCCTCGAGTTGAAATATATGAAATTCGTTACAAGAGCATGAACTCTCGCGAACCGACAGACCGTTCACAGATCTGGTAACGGCGCATTAACTCGGTCGTCGCGCACGACACTGGCAACTGCTTATTTTACACGGCGAAACGGAAACGTTAACGGCTTGAATATTCTCTGCGATTCAAAGAAACATCTCACCGAATTTAATACAATTAGAACAGATATTCGCTCGGCTGGTATCGAGTCAACGGTACGTGAATCTTCGTCGCTAATTCCGCGATACCCAATTATTTGCAACGGTTCTCTACCCCCTCCACCGTTGTCTCCTCCCACCATACGTCCCTTCAATTGATAATCTCCAATGAGAATTATTCGATTGAACAGCTAACTTGTTTTTATCATCCGCTGCATTGTTTATTCCACGGCATTCAATAATTGCTCGACGCGTCTGACTAGTGCTGGGCTATTCTACTTGGTTACTATCATGCACGGCGTACCGTATCATATTCCCGCCATTCGATAATCGGAGTATCAAATTATTTTAAATTATTAATTGAATCGTATAATTTGAATAATATATTAAATTATTATACCTCAAGCGGTCTGTTAATTATAAATTTAGCATATTAGATTAGCTGTAATTTTCAGTACGGTCTATTAATTATCCGGTATATTTAACAATTCATGGTCCGCGGAAGAAACGGTTGACTAAAAATCGCGGAGTGCACGCGCGCGCGCGGCTGATCTATAGTTTTCATAATGTGTAAAATTACATTGTCCGATCATTTGAATTGGAACGGTACGGGCCGCGAGTGCGATTTCAATTACAGTGAATCGACTCTTGTCAAAAATCGTCAAAGCGTCACCACCGGTTTCTATTGGAGCGTGGCCTGGTCGCGTTTAAACGGGGAAAATGTGGTCCACGCCCATGGGTGCTGTGTTGCCCGTTCCCCCACTCCCACCGGGACACACGGGCGTTTGCCTAGCGTAGACGATAATACGGACCGCCAATTACATCGGCGAATTCGCAATTAATTTAATCGCATTCCGTCGCGCCGCTTAACTTCTCTTGTTTGCCGGCGTTCTGGCCGATGATCGCTCCGGGGGCTGATCTCTCGAATCCCGCGGGGGGTTTTCGATCGTTGCCCGTTCATCCGGGTCAAGGCTAGCCTTGCTCGTACACACTCGTAACGCGCGGGACACCCGGCGGTTAACAATGGACGCGGCGATCGTCTGCTAATTAGTCGACGGAATTTACGAGAAGATTGCCGAGGCCGGCCTGTCCTGTCTTTCCATTACGCGAAACGATTCCGTACGAAATCGACGCGAATTCTGTTTCATTTCACGGCGTTCTCGTCGTCGAGAGCAGCCCAAGGTCATTGCCACTTCAGTCCACCGAAGAATTATCGGTTGCATTCATTTGCAATTTAATTCCGATCTCCTTAGTCCTTGAAGCGATCACAGGGTAGCTGATCGCGTTCATGAAATACTTGAAGAATTTAGTATTTGTATCTGTCAAAAAATTGTTATCGCATCGAACGTATCTTGAAACGATCGAATTTTAAAAGAAGATTATCCAGTGGGCGTGGTAAACGTAGACGGAGGCGTGGCTAGTCAGTGGCAAGTCAGGGGGTTGACGAACCTGTCCCTAGATAACGCCGAATTTAAAACGCTAGAAAGAATTCAAATCGAAGGTACCAATAGTTTGTATTCAAGCCAATATTCGATACAGGCGTGTCTAAACAGTGGGCGGGGTAACACCAAGCTTATTATCGGACGCCCGGGTCGCTGATCGCGTTCATGAAATACATGAAGAATTTAGTATTTGTATCTGACAAAAAATTGTTATCGCATCGAACGTATCTTGAAACGATCGAATTTTAAAAGGACGTTATCCAGTGGGCGTGGTGAATATAGACGGAGGCGTGGCTAGGCAGTGCGGTGGGGGTTGATAAACCCGCCCCTAGATAACGCCCTATTTAAAACGCTAGAAAGAATTCACAACGAAGGTACCAATAGTTTGTATTCAAGCCAATATTCGATACAGACGTGTCTAAACAGTGGGCGGGGTAACACCAAGCTTATTATCGGTCGCCCGGGTCCGCGGGTCGAGTTCTCGCCGCGCGTGAAGGAAGCAGAACTGTCACGAATTGTCCGATTCGCTGCACAAGAATTTCATTTACTTTGTCGGTGGAAAAATGTTTTTTCTGTTGCACAATGCAATGAAAAATATTGGCGTTCGAAGCAGCGCGTTCTTTTCTCGTCACGAGCACGAGCGTTCGCGTCCTCCTGTTTTTAAAATCGTATCGATCCGAGATTCGGTTTTGAGTGTCTCGCGATGTTCTACGTTTTCTGTTTGTTTTTTTGCGGAAGCGTACTGCCGTCGATGCGCCGGTATTTCTCACGGAATACTTTCAGGTGAAAGGCAACAAGCTTGAAAACTCTACCGTTTTCAGCGAGCGCCCGCGCCAGGATCCTCTGCTCGATGGAAGGGCCGACGACAAACAACCCTGTCCTCGAGAGACGCTCGCGTCGCGATTAATTATTCCGCGGCCATTTAATCGTGCCGAAGGACACCTTCGATCCGGACAATACGACGATCGTTACGGTGCGGAATGCAAAAAAGAATTGTAGCATTTCCTCGAAATTGATGTTCGACGCAGTTGTCGAGGAAGGGTTGTAGCTAGGCAACTTGACGAATCGCGCGTGGGTGGCAATCATTGTTCCATTACCAGGACCAAGTCACTCGACACTAATGCGTTTTGCATACAGTAATTTATTCACCATTGACTCCTTGCCCGTCCGCGTGTGCTCCGGACGAATTCTTGTTGTTTCGAAACACCGTAGAAACTTGATAGAAATGCCGTTCGGGCAAGCAAACAGTCGGTCCTCGTGAAAACATGAAATTTCATATATCAATCCATTGTCCTGCGATTTATTTTACGGTTTCAGTGATTAGAACTTTTTTTCGTAGTTCGTACAATTTCCGAAAAAAGGAGAAAACTTATATCTATTGTATGCTTATATATTCTTCAACAGCTGTACATTAACAAAACCAAAGTAGAATTTTATTTCGGTTTAAAGGGAATTAGTGTAGCATACATGCATATATTTATTAGACTTTGTTCAGAATCTTCGTTACGAGTCCGACACGATATTGTGGGGGAAGGGGGTTAATTTATAGGAAGTGATAATTTTTCATTTGAGTGAAAAGTGAATTTTTTCGAGACTGGATCACAGCTGACCCGGCCATCGTAGCCGAGGACCGCCAGTATTGCCAGCTCGACTTTCCGGTAGCATTTCACACGAAAGATTTCACAAGAATTATCGTGGTAGTAGATAAGGGGATTCGTTGTCACCCTTTTTTCCCCGAATCATTCCGACTGTTTTACGGCTGGCGAGCCGGGGATTGCGTTCTCACATTTTGCGGCTGTTGTCGCAGGCTCGTGCATAATTGAATCCGCGGCTTGTTTATCCGATCGGCTCGCCACGCGGTGAATTGCAATTTTGAAGTGCGCAAATGTTTAGGTTTGCGGGACAAGTGCCCGACGGAAAAGGGAAACAACGAGATCCCACTCCGGCCCATTGTATCCCCGTTGTCAGCCTGGATGGCTATCGTTTCTCTTGCTCTCATCGCGAGTATCATCCGCGAAACAAAAACACTCGTCACGATCATCGAAACTATTACAGCGTTGCAGTTCGCATTGCTACGATCACGGGGAAAATTGGAGATTTTTGTAGACACGTTTGGCAACACAGACACTTCGACGCCGAGTTAGAAATTACTGATAGAAACACGAACGTTCTCCATTTTGCAGTTTCTTGCACCCGAGGCTGCTTGCACAGCGAAATTCAAACTGATAATATTAGCCAAACATTAATATTCAATGATCCCGTGTGTATCATCAGGATTTTCATGGCGTATGAAAATGTCGAGGGACATGTACAATGGAAATTTCGATAAAACATTGCAATTTGAATGAATAATTAAAATTGTTACAATGTGCAACTTCAGATACAGGCATTATGGGCGCCTGAAAGGAGGCAACCCGCAGCCCTAGACGCAACACCGGTGGTGTGTCCACGGGGCAGACCATTTATAAAACATTAATCGCTAAACAAGCAACCCGAAGCGAAGAAATTAATTAGAAAACCTTCAGGAACACTTCTGCACGCTTAGGCATTGACTTATTGAAAATATCGTTCCTGAAGTGAATTTATTATTGTTATAATAATTGTTAAACAAAGCGTAAATTGTACTAGATGAACTGGAACGTCCTCTGTAAGATTTCAATTTAATCCTTAATTTATGAAGGACTTTACGTGAAATTTGTGTATAATCCTTGTTGGCGCCTGACAGCAGGCAGCCACCAGACACCCAACCAAGACATTTAGCATATGCCAGGGGCTGATATTTACCGTCACATTAAATTCCCATACAAAAATATTATCTCTCGTTCTCCCGGAATTAATAACGAGGAAAATAAACTGAATACTGATTGCGGTGTCTGAATTCCCTCGTAAAAATGTAAATCCGCATAAAACTTCGCAGGCTAATTACGAGGTTGTATTTCGTCGTGCGAGAGGGCCCGGTTATTGTCGTTCGGGTGGAACACCGCCCACAGAGTACCTTAAGCTTCCAGTCAGTGCTTGCAGCAGCACCCTCGGCTAGGGAAATGGGATGGAAAAAGAACACTTTGTCTCTGCACTCGCAGAATTTCTCCTAAATATACCCTCGTGCGCTGTGCGGGTCAGTTTCGACCCAAAATTTGTTCAATTCCAATATTTTTGACGCTATCTCTCCTTAAATCTCCAAAAAGGTGTCTCTCGACACCATTGGTAGAAACAGTGTTAAATAAATAATTCGGTATCGACATGTGGTGGACCTAGTTCCGAATATATAGTGAAATAGAACCCAATATTTTTATTCATGGAATGAACTTTAATCGATAGAATAATTTTTTCATGTTGTTCGATGATCTTTTGCCATCGTTCTGCTAGCTTCAGAATTCCGCGCAGATAAAACTTCTGGTCCTTATCGGCAAAAAATTGATCCAAGTGCGATTTCAGGTCATCGTCGTTTTCCATTAAAATACCGAAATTACTTTCTTGCCAACCCAATAAATCCCGAAATTCCGTGAAGCAGGAGGGCTAAGCTGGATGAGAGGCAAGTTGGCCCAACCGCAATTCTCACGGTGTAATAGCTACCACGCACGCAGGGTAGCTCGGTGGTACAGGACTATCGATGTCAGCGGTGTATGGCGCAACCATATCACCGGTTACGGAAGCTGCAGGAAACGACACCGTCCCCTGATGCAATTTTCACTGATGTCCTCCGGGACCCGGGTGGCACCACTTGGGAAATGCTTACACCAGCCTGCGGCCGACAGTCCGAGTCTCCTAGATACGTGTGGGGTGTTGTTACCTTTGGGACAGTGAATCCTAACGCAGGGATTACCTTGGCGCCTGGAAATAGGCAACCGGTGGTCATTACAGTAAGACTGTTAAGCCTTTCCAGGGATGAAGCCCAAAATAGAGACTTCTGCGAGGCGTGAATCTAGTCCTTGATTTATGGTAAATCCTCTCTACTGCACTCGAGTGCTGGTTATGGAGCGCCTGGAACCAGGCAACCGCTACAGTAACAGAAGCAAGATTGTTAGTGTATCGCAGGGGCAGAGTTGGGCGCCTGGAAGCAGGCAACCGGTAAACACGGAAGCAAGACTGTTAGCATATCACAGGGACTAGACTTGGGCGCCTGGAAGCAGACAACCGGTAGTCATCGGGGTGAGCTTGTTGAGCCTTCCCAGGGATTAAGTCCGTAATAGAGACTTCTGCAAGCCTCGAATCTAGTCCTTAATTTATGGAAAATCCTCTCTACTGCGTTCGAATGCTGGCTATGGGCGTCTGGAAGCAGTCAACTAGATTGTTAATATGTCACAGGGGGCGGAGTTGCGCGGCTCACGGAGGCAATCTCACTGAAAATCGATTTTTCATGTTCCAGTTGATCGATTGACTGGAAATTTTGAGGGAAAAAAAACATAGCAGAGAACGGCGAGGGTAACGAGCCACTTTTGGCAAGCTTTAATCTGCCGAATGCTGAGAAGTTTCAACGAGCCGCTTTAGAAAGCAAAAGTTTGCCTCCCGCGAATACTGATTTCCATTAAAAGCTTCCTCGCCGGGATTAGGATCATGATTAATGCACGCGACATTTGCGGGCCAGATTTACTCGCCTCGTCGGCGCTGCCGTAAAAAGAGGTCCCTTCCGGCGGAACCAGTTATTTTCTTCGGGATGCAATCTCAACGGATTGAAGGGTACGAGACAAACGGGCTTAGCGTGCTTTAGGAATTAACGCGCACGTTTACGGAATCGAGTGCTTTCTATCGGAAGAAATGCTGATGTACTGGCTCGCGTCGATGAAGTCGAGGGGTCCGTTCGATTTAAAACGTAGCAAACGTCAATGAAATTTACAGTTAGTTTTATTTCATTGTGTCCTATCCAGGGGCTGAGAACAACCCCTAAAGTTGAGTGACGCGTTAAGTCGATTATCTCAGAATCTACGAATTTTAGAGAAAAGCTACTCCCACGTAATTTGTGGAGCTTTCATTTTCGTTTTCACGCTGAACATGCCTGTGCGAGTAGATTGTTAGAAAATTTTTCCGCTGCGAAAACACATGAAAAAGTTATTCTGTTCTATAAAAAGAGTCAGAAGTGACCCTTGACCCCCGCGATTTCTTTCAATCGCCGGATCAAGAAAGACGATCCCAAACCGAAGGAATTGAAGATTCAGTGACAACAGTAGCCGGAGACCTGTCATTAATGAGGTTCATTCGTGGGTGGGAGTATCGAGTTTCTGATACCCCGGGTCCGATAGCAATTGTTTTCTCGTGATTCGCTTTATTCTCGGCAAAAGCTTCGATTCCAGTTTCGCGTGTAATCTTCCTAATGGTCTTTCCATCGTTTAATGGGATCCGCTTTAATTTTTGTTCGTTATTTTGATTGAACGTCGTTTGGCTTCGAAGGTTGATTAACCATGCTGGCTGGGGAAGAGCACGTGCTTTTTCAATCCCTCCGGCGAAGTGGAAACTATAGAGACTCCTAAAAACTGGAAGGCAAACTTGGTTAATCCGTTTCCTCGATAATCCGCATTCTGCTAATCGCGTTTAGAGCTCGGTGGTTCCGGTGTTAGAGGATCGTTTGAACTATAATTTTCGCCGGTATGTCAGTTAGCGGGAGAGATGTTATTGGGTAGTTACTAGCAATCTCATGGGACGGGAGGCTCCACGCGATTTTCTACTAATTTAACTAGTCTGCAGGATCGCGCCTCCAGCGATCATTTGTCAACGTCGCTAGCTGCCGCGCCGGCAAGATAGATAGCGTTATTCTCCTTCTTGTCTATCACTGGGAAAAGCTGTTCTTCGAATACGCCGCCATAAGAGTAGTTGCTCAACATTTTACTAGACAACATTATTCGCTTTCCCTTGTCCCAGAACGGTGCATTAGACCTATTTCACAATCTACATATCCGTCAGCTCGTACACGACTTCAGGAACCCCGAAATCTAAGTGGCTCATGCATAATCATAGACAGCATAATCGTTTCAGTCTCCACTGCAAATGAATACTTCCCGCTTCAACTTCCAGCTCCAGCACGGATTAATTAACAGTGAGACAGGTGCGGAAGACTGGATCCCGAAGGAAGCTAATGTATGATCGTTGTTAGCGTGACTTTAGCCTCGTTAGGGGAGATAGTCGGCTACTCCGTTTCCTTATTTGCGTTGTCTCAGGTGAAGATGAAGATGAAAGGCGTCCTGTATCCTTTTTATTGAAGGCATCGCCTTCTTAAGCCCCTTGAAGCAGGCAACCTGTTTACACAGAAGCATAACTGTTAGCATATCGCGAGGGGTTGACTTGGGCGCCTGAAACCAGGCAACCGCTACTTGCGGATGCAAGGCGTTTAGCATACATCAGGGGGAAAATTTCTTATCTAACCTCTAAACCTCTAACCTCTATAAACTACGATTACCAAAAGTTATACGTTACACGTTAAACAAGTTACCCAGCTAACAGCGAAGCTGGCTCTAAAGTCGCTTAGAGCCCGAAGTAGCAACTTTGCGATCAGACACTGATCACCATAGACTCCTTCAGCGAGAGTATCGCGTTCCCAAACAGCCTGTCCAGTGAAACGGTTTGATACTCTGATGGAATTCTTTCTGTTCCAGGTTCCGCTCTGTCCATCAGGAGGGGATTCCCAAGTTTGACAGGAGGCACCGACTTGTGACCAACTCGAATCCCCGTGGGATCAACGCAACCCAGGTAATCCCGATTAGCCGCTTCACAAAGGGAATAATTGACGGGATGTTTAAATAACTGATCCGTGGAAAATGATGTACGGGGAACCAGCGACGCGGCACAGATCCCGGAAACGCCGCGCCGCGCCGCGACGTAATTAGACAAGCATTGAATCGAACGGGGCCCGGCCGATGTATTAAGCTCGTGCGACGTAGCTTCTACCCGAGGAGAGAATACCTTGCCGCTAATTAACGGAGCATCTCAGGCCACGGTGATTCGACAGGTGAGCCGTGCTCGCGTTTGATCGTTGCCCTGCTGGTTTTTCGAGGGGAAATTGGTCGGGTAATGGGCGGGATGGCTGCAACAGTACGCGTCGATGAACCAGATAAGTGACTGCACACCGGGTGGTCAGAAAGTAACCCATCATTTTTCAATAATTCGACCAGAAAACGGTGACGGGTCCAATTTGTTTGAGATCTACGAACTTCAGAAGCTGTTCGGTGAGTGTTCCAATAACGATTGTACACAGGATGTCCCAGGAATAATTACCGCGATCCAGTGGACACACAAATGTAAGCTAATTTGCTGATACAAGGTTCGCGAACGTCGTCAGAAGCCGATGTTAACAACGACTGTGTCCGTAATCGGACCAGAGCACCGCGCGTTCCCCGCGTCTCTCAAATTTCCGAACACGAGTTTGATGAAATTGCGCCACGAGCTCCCACGTCCAATTAATTTTAAGACGCCGATGTTTCCGGCCGATGTTCCTCGGAACGAGACACCACCGGATCTGTTTATTAAGAAACACAGTCACGAACAACGCGACCCCACGTCCCCCGAAAAGTCACGGTACGTACAACTATAGATGACGAGTCGTCCCGAATGCATTTAAAAGTTCACCGAACCCGAAAGCAGTACTATTTCAACGGGGAGTTTGCTCGCAATTAAACTCGGCGCAACGTTGCATCGGTGTCGGGCTGCATCCTCGAGATACCCTTTTAGCTTCTGGCGAAATTCAAAGCAAACGGAAACCCACGAAGAATCGCTCCGGGACACTTGAAATTCCAGCTGAGAAACGCGAGAAAAATGCGCGTCCGGTGACGAGTCCCTTGAAAGGCTGCACTGCGAGAGATGACGGCGCAAAGAACACCATCTCCGATTTTGTTCGAATTTTACCGGGGGTGTGAAATATGGGGAAATATTCAAATAGTTTAAGGGATGACACCACCACTCGATATGAAATAATTTGTAATTCTGGTCTGTTATTCAATTGGATCATACAGTGCCGGACAAAATGATAGGACATTCGATGTATTTGTATATTTCATACAACACGATAGGATATACGTATATATTACACGCCCAATAGAAACAATACAAAGATGTAACGGAATTAAAACAAAGTATTGTTACATATTGGAGTCTTTTAAGACAAAAACGTATTAAAAAATTGTTTAAATTAATTCCTAATCGCTTGGTAGATGTTATACAGCGAAAGGGTGGTTTTACTAAATATTAATTTGGAATTCGACAAAATATTTCTGTTCAAACAATTGTATTTTTTAATAACGTTCTATCATTTTGTCCGACTAAAATCAATACATGTCTACATTTCTTTATCTCTAATTCCTTTCGTGTAGAAGATACAAACTTGCAATTCTATATGGATACTTTGAAGGACATATCTAATATACAGGGCGTGTAATATGTACATATATCCTACTGTGTTATACGAAATATACAAATACATCAAATGTTCTATTATTTTGTCCGGCACTGTGAGCCCATAATCATTCCACAATTTCTGAACCTCTGTTCTCCAACATTTTTTTCAATATTTGCATCCAATCAAAGCAAAACCATCGAATCAATCTGGAACCATCGAATCAAATAAATCCGGTGATTTATTCAATTAGGTAATTTAAATTAGCAGAACTCTGCGATTTTATCACAGTATAATTAGATTCTGAAAAAGAATGAAATTTTTCCCAACTTGTATCGCGTTGGTTCTATAAGGTTAACGTCTTTTGTTCGGAAACTGTGATCATGTCGCTCATCGTAGTCTCGATCGAGCGGATTATTTATAAGGGAATTAAGAGATTGCAATCAGCGGGATTGCGGTCCAATCAGGTTGGTCGGATCAGTGGTCTCTGCGCGAGACGACTCTCCGTCCCGTAGGACGGAAAACTTTCTCCTATTTGAATACCGTGGGCTCTCTCGAATGGAGGAGGGTTGGATTTCGCGACGGTTTCATTTGCGACTATGTACTCCTGCCGGAATCTCCGGTGAAATGGGACAATCGATTGCCGGTTGGGGGGTGGTCCGGGGAGCACCGACGGGCAAGGACAGCTCTTTTTTTATAGGTCAGAATTTCGAAGCCTCTGCCGCGTGTGTGAATATGTCGGCGCGTAAATCGAACCCGAAGGTGTACGCGCGAGAATACCGAACCCGCCTTCTCCGAATGTTTAATTTCCCTGTTGATCGTTCGTCAATTAACGTCTTCGGTTTGTCGGACTCTTTTTTTAAACCGCGTGGGTCGACGGCCACGTGGTCTATGCCGGCACCTTTGTACGCAGGCCGATGCACCGTGGCTTCGCTGTGGCTTGGAATTTCCAGGCTGCTCGTGGTCTGGTTTGTTTTAGTCGCTCGGTATATGGTTCGTCAAAATTCTCGATTGTTAATCGTTCCTTAACCCCTTAACTGCGGAATTTAGTTTTAAAAATCCCCGACTGAGCGCGGAATTCTAATCAAGCAACGACAAGTATACGCGTCGAGCGCAGAGCAAATGGTCCTATTAGAAATTTTACGAAAAACGAGGAAGGATTGAATTTTTATTTGATAAAAAGTTAACAATTCGTTCTTGAAAAGGTTATTGTTGTCCTACCGCAATAGAGTTCTGGATTGACGTGTATACACGTCGAACGCAGTTAACTGGTTAATTTGTACACGCGACACTAGTCAAATTTTGTTTATCGTGAAACGTCTCCTCGGCGGTGACCTCGCCATGACCTTTAGCAAAATAATTCCCCTACGATCGTACTGTTGGCGTGTCCATGGAACAATTTAAATAATTTATAACTACGGAACCTTTAACAAAGATTCCCATCCCTTGCGACGGTCATGCTAAGCTCTTCACGACAACGGCTAATTAGTTTAGGGGCTGTTTTAATTTCGACATTGCAGAGTCTTACCGGCGGCGCAACGTTTTACTTTCGCAAAGTTCCCGTTCAAGAGGCCGCTCCTCGGAACAGATACGTTTAATCGATATTAACGCTCGAATATCTTCTGACCAAACTGCTGCTCATAAATAACTCAACAACCTTTACACAGAAAATCAATTAACGCTTCGAACAAAGAACAACTTCTAACATCTGACAAAAAAACCTATATCTTTGTTGATCGAATAAAATAATTTATCTCCTGGTTTTAGGGGTCACCTCATTTTCATTTTTATTGTTATCGAATCTCTATTGAAAGTACAGAATTGTAGAGATTCGAGATCGGCGGTGTCTGTTGATTCATTCCGTGTGCTGGGCGTCGAATGATAGAGGTGTTCGTTTTTCCAGGATAGCGAAGACATCGTTGAGCCATCGCGGTTTCACCTTTCCTTCATTAAATTCGCCGTTCACCGATGGTCCAGGCAATCGCATTATCGGCGTCAAAGTATCGGGCACGTGCTACCCCTTAAATCACCGTTGATTGCCATTACGCAGTTTCGCCGGAAGTTTCCGCGATTCGTTGAACTGCTGGCCGGGGGTATCCGTCACCGTGCCACAAAGGTGCCGAGAACTTTCCCGATGAGGAACTCTAATGAATTTCGTTCCACCGGTGAAATTAGAGCTCGTCTTGGCTGGTTTCACGGGAAACTTCGAAAATCGTTATCGCCCGCGCTGCGTATTGGAATTCAACGATACCGTGACGTCTTAGGTGTAAGGTATGGAGCGTAAGGGGTGGTTTTCTTCAAGGATGGAAGGACCCAGGCGCACAGTGGTCCGGATCGAACAATTTAGGGACATTCGACCAAAAAGTAGACTTTTCGAATTTGAAAACTAATCTGTTTGCATTGCTTTGCAAGCGTCTATAGGCCTCGAAAAATGAAGAAATTTATGAAATTTAAATAAATAGTTTAGTTACTATTATCAATTAAAGTTGAGTGTTCCGAAAGTAGCATATTTCACCAGGCAAAATTGCTCAAGTTCTTTGCGATGTCCTCATCTATTCGTCCCATATTTTCTCTTAGTTTTTTTTTGTATAATATAGAGCATCCCTTCTCAATAAGAAATCATATATTTTTTTAATAGTAACTAATAATAATATATTTAAAAAATAATATTGACCGATACATGACAGATTAAAAAAATTTTGTGTATTTGTCAGAGGATATCTTTTTTTCCCAAAACTTCTCAAGCTCTAACAAGTAGGAATATTTTCGGTACATCTTCATTTAAATAACCGTACAAGAATCATTTCCATCTTCGTCCACCTTCGCAATGTATAGTTGTTTAATTACATTGTATAGGGTGGCCCACATAACTCTTAACAGCTCAATATCTCGAAAACAATGCCATAGATTTTAATGTTCTTGGTCTTAACTTGCATGGATCCGAAGGGCCTTTCTAACTACATAAACGTGAAGTGGCCCCCTCTTCCCCATTAAGGGGAGGGGGGCACCTTTATAATTTTATATGGAACCCCCTATAAAACGTTACATATTTAGATTCTCCAGGGAAAAACAAGTAAATTTTGTCTGAAACATTGTTTTGTCAGATATTTCCATGATATGTTATAAGAAAACTATAAGATTTGAATTTCCAATTATTATACAATGGTTTTAATAAGAAAAGCAACCGATTCGACAGCTACATAAAAATGTATAAAATAATTAACTAACAAATTAAACAAAAAATGTATTCTAACATATATTATTCGAAAGAGATTATTTTATAATATTTTTTAGTTTAAACCTCATTTCAATATCTCAAACGGTTGAAAAGTTATGCACAAATGTCCCTAAATTCTTCGATCCGGCCCACTGTGAGGCGGGGCCATAAAATCAAGACCTTTATAATAGTAATAAAGTATACATACACGGTATATAAATTTCCAACATGTTTGACGAATCGGGAAAAACGTACAGACAGTCCACGGCAAGAATGTTCTACTTCAAATCATTTGATGTTCGTTTCCGCAGTTTTCTCAATGATTTTTGAGGTTATGCTAACGCGTAGCGAGTTCGAACGAAAATTGACCGAGTCTACGAGAAAAACTGAATCGGAAACGAGGTATGGAAATTTTTCGCAGGACGCCTCGTTTCCGAGATAATTTAGTTTGAAGACGGGCACGGCATGCATGCTAATGAATGACAGACACGTCTGGCCATAACTCACCGTTTCTACTTATTGCCGCTGCTGATGCTCGGCGAAAATTCAGACTCAATTTTCTCTGAAACGGAGACTTGTTCGGGAAAATTATATACGACGTTGTCGATGCAGTTTTTCCTGCAGAATCCGCCAACGTTGCCAATTTATCGTTATTCTCCTCGTGTACCGGGTGGGACGCGAAATAAACGAACACCTCAACGACTTTCCTATTACAAATAGTAGAATAAAATATACAAAAACAAAATTTGTACTATTCAATCAAACGACATTCAATTTCAAGATCGTTGAAAGGTCGTTGAAAGGTTGTTTATACGTTTTTTAACGGCTGCAGAGTGTCCGGAGCAAACAAAAGAGTATGAAAGGCGGGTGTTTAATTCGGGGGTGAACGAACCGTGATTATAATGATTTCAAGACTGGGCGGAGATGAATTAGAGTGTCCTGTGATCGATAAAGAGCCGTCGGCGATAGGCTATGTTGCCTTTTTTGGGCAGCAGCCCGTGCGCAATCACACAAAGCTTCGGCCTCTAATTGTGAAAGGATAACTTTCAGCGGTTCGAGCTTTTATGCACGGTAGCCGAGCATCCGTGGAATGTGCCGTGGAAACAATATCCAAGATCGGACGACGGAAAAACGACTGAAAAATGAAAGCCGCGACGCGAAGGTTTCAATTCTTTCCCGGGCGACGTTCGGTGGGACACAATCGTCTCGTTATTCCGCGGTTTTCCATTTTTTTCTCCCCTCTCCTTTTCTCATTTCCCAAGAAAAGGGACACCGGGGAACCGTTCCGTGACAACGAAACACTTCGGTGTATACAGGGTGTCTCGAATAAAACTATAAAAATACAGTAAAGTCGGGTTTACTGTCCTGAGTCAACGCCGGGTTCTAAGTCCAGTGCCTACTCATTCGGCTCGGCTCGGGTATGTCGGTGTAAACACCACACATTGACTCGAACGAATCGAAATGTTCAACTTTCTTAATTTTCATTGTTTTCTGATGAAATTTCGCTATCGTATTTCTGGCATTTTTCCGAGTAAAATAAGACCAAACACGATATACCACCAATTGTATTTAGTGGTTAAATCGACGATTCAAGTTTCGATCGCCAGGAAGGACAGCGTATGGGAATGAAAGAGACACTCATTCTGTCCTTCTCTATGTTCGGCTTCTCCTTTGAATTTCATTCTGTCCTTCTCTATGTTCGGACTCTCCTTTGAATTTCATTCTGACCTTCTCTATGTTCGGACTCTCCTTCGAAGTAACAAAAATACGATCGCAACACCAGGATTACTGTCCTCTAAAAACACGGCTGTTGGACAGTAAACCCGACTTTATTGTATAGACATTTTTTGAAATTAATAAATAAAATTAGATTACAAACACGATTTACCAGAGATTATTGATCCGAATGGTGTGTTGTTCGTGGTACTCGTTGAATTCGTAGTTTCATGCTTCGCAAGACTATAGAAGAAAATATATAGGGTGTCGTACAAAAACACAGCGACGATATTGCTTAGAAGAATGATTCTAATAAAAATTCTATGACGAAGGGCTTGTCGTGCAACATTTTTTTCGTTCGAAACTGAGACACCCTGTGGAAATGGGTCAAACCGAGGATCAGCGTGAGCACTCGCAACGTCGGTTCTGACAACAAGTCAGTTTTCCGGTGAATTTCGTGCACATCCTTCGGTAACACGTATCGCATCCAGTCGCAGAGTATTGTCCAGGCTGAAAGGATATCCTACATTTATAAATTCAATTTGCGGAGCGGGGAAAATAAGAATGCGGAGAACGGTTTCTTTCATCTTTCGCTAATTTACCGGGATTGAACGAGGTAACTATCGTTCGTTGCACCTGTCCACGACCTGGTACAGTTCCGAGCCTCTTTTGCAACACTTTGCGAATTCTCGCCATTTATTTATCGACTGGTTCGCGAAATCGACAAACAAAGGGGAATTCCTCTGCTGGGATTAAAACGAGATCGTTGCCGACGAAAAACGACAGGAAATGAAATTTCTGAACCTTTGGCTCAAAGGTAACTGGCTGGCGATCGAGGTCGAAGGTAGTCGCAGCGATAACGCGCTCTCGCTGGGAACAATGTGGCGGAAACGTGTTTATGCGCGCGAAAAGACGAAACTAATGCGTCAAAGCGGGCGAAATTGTATCCGGTTACGATGGAAGACACGCCTAATCGTGCGCCACAGTCGGTTTTCGAATAGCCATTATGCTCGAACAAAATTATTTCAGTGTACGAACTTCCAGGAATAATTGATCATTTTAAAGAATGTTTAATAATCGATAGGGGGTGGTTTGTCAATTTCTTCCCTCCGCTGCGAAATTGAATGGCGGTCTCGAAAGCCAATGAGGAAAAGCGATCCTGTCAGCGAAACTGGCATCGAATTCTATCCCTGTAGGAACGCGACTGGGGCTGATGCATATCCGTGCGTTCTGGCGACGATCCAACCGCCATTTTCCCTTTTCAGTATGTTTGCCAATCGCGAGTCTGGCCAGCCGCTTGTTGATAATCTGCGAATTTTGTTGAACCCTGGTTTGGGGCTATGTTTGAGGAAGTTTAACAAGTTGCGACTTCAATCTGTGCGGCAAAGCGTGATGCACGTTTATCCAATAATGCTTCTGCGAGCAAAATCGTTGAGATTTGATCGCGTTGAATTATGTCTACGCTGTTTTGACAATGGTTTGTCGATGGGAAAACTATTTTCTAGCAGCGCAAGAAAATTGGTTCGAGATTGTTCGAGCGAGATTGAAGGAGACTCGGTATTTTAAATGATTTGAAAAGGACTCCAGAACTGGCACACACCCTAATTGTTAAATCGTTTGGAAAAATCGGAATGGATCAGATTCATTATTTCCATTCAGAGGTTCGCTGCTGCTCTTTGTCCTCTCGATCGACGTCTACGGTCAGGGCAGGACACTGACGAATTTATGATTTACTCGCGCACGGTTGCGCTCATTCTCTTCCTCCGGAGATCATCCCTTTTGCTATCGGCCGATCGATTTTCGATTCTTCCGGGTTCCCCTCGGGTTTCGCCAGGTGACGCACGGGACAAAAGAGGTTACCGAATTCGTCCCATTCTCCTGGACGGGAAATCCTGTGGGCACAAAATCCTAACCTACAGTTTGCCATTTGGCCTGCGCATTCTCGCCTCCCCTTTCCTCCGTTGCATTCAAATGGTAACGAACGACTGCAGTAGATGTAGATGCACATCTTCGCCGCGTCTGAATCGATTTCCTCTGGCACCGAGGAAACATTCAATTTCCTAGGCTCAGTGTCGACCTTCAAACGGGGTCAGACGGTTTCAAACCGATATTTTTCATCATATTTACACAAATATCTTACCGATCGATAAGTAATTTCTACCCAGAACCGCTGGGAAACGGTTCCCATATGAGACTTGTTCAAACATTGCCTCAAACCGCCATCCAACAAAATATGCGAGCATCTAGCTGCACGGACAAACATACTGGAAAAGGGAAATGAAGGCTGAATCGTCGCCAGGACGCGTTCAAACCACTTGCAACATCTTCAAACCGTTGCCAACCGAATCTCGAATTTATAACTGTTCTTTGAACGTAATCCACGGCGATCGAACACGCCGAAAAGAGAATATGACCGGCCGCGAGAGCTCCGAAATAAGCCGAACCGAGTAAAATCAACAAGAAGCGTTTTCATCAGTCGAAATCTCCCGCATCACGGTTTTCTGATCCGTCGGCGGAACCAATATATCCAATGTCGAAAGTGTATGCAACGGTTGGGGGTTCACGGCGCTCGTTAGCCGGCTAGAAGTTCACGACGGTTGCTGGGCTTTCGCCAGGAATATCTGCGAAAAACAACGCCGTGAATTTTCCCGGTCTTCGTCCCGTCCCCGGAGTCATTATCGTCACGACTCACCTTCGGTCTTGTTCCTCGTTTTTTCTGTTTCTTTTTTCTTTTTCGTGTTCGTTTTACCTTTTTCCTTCTTTTTCGCCGATTTTTCTTCGTCACGGTCGCATGGGCAATCTCCACGCGATCCGGACGCCGACGTAATCACGTGCTCGCGAATCCGGAAGACGCGCTGGTCACGTCGCGCCGTTTCGACATGCAAATTCCGCAGGCCATTCGTTCCGCTGCGAAACCGCTCGCGAGCAAATACTCGCGCCGTGATCACTCCGCGGGAGAACGTATGAATAAATAAGTTCCACACACCGCCGCGCGAGCCTTGATTCGCTATTTCCACGAGATTGCCAGCCTCTCAGACACACGAGATCCCCCTTTGATTTTCACCGCTCTCCGGCAAATGGCTCCGGCGAAAATTCCAAAATTTATACACCGCTTGCTAACGAGACCATTCTCGCGCGCGCGTGCCTCTAATTCTGCTCTTCGACAAACCGGAAAACGATTTTTATAGATTAAGTACACCAGCGGTTCCCAATACTTCTCCTACGGTGCCGGACAAAATGATAGGACAGTTTATGTATTTGTATACAATACATGTCCACATCATTATTTTCTCTAATTTCTTTCGTGTACAAGATACGAACTTGCACTTCTATATCGATACATTGAAGGACATATCTAATATACAGGGCGTGTAATATGTACATATATCCTATTGTGTTATATGAAATATACAAATACATCAAATGTCCCATGTTCCAAATGTTCATTTTTGATTTTACAGATCATATTTATGCTTAACTACTTTAAAACAGAAGAATTTATCATCGATCCCCAACACACTCCTGGGACTCTTTTTAAAGTCGGGTTTAAAAACGGGTTTTCAGAAATTAAATTTTCGAATAAGCGAAGGTATTAAAGAGTGAAATACGGGGGGATAGAAATACGTAATCGAATCTATGTTAAAGGGATGATGCGATTACGAGTCCATCGACGAAAACTCTGGCGAAACAAGTTTCAACTCTCCTGGGGATCTGTTTGTAGGTTTCAGCGACCGCGTTGGGTGGAAGTTTCCTAATAAAAATTTTGATCCCCATTGGTATCTTCGTTCACGCTATCGATTTATCGTGATGCGAACGTCGAAGCTTTGCAAAGCACTCATTGCTGGTCGTTAGCGTGGTTCTTAATGCCTTTCAGCTAAAAGCGTCAACGTTTCGTTAGAAAAATGTGTTTTGTCCGACATATCTGTTGATTTATATGTTCTGTTGATTTTTCTACTTGGATACTTCATTCCAGGTCGACCGAACAATATTTTCATATTGTTTTTCTGGACAGCTCAAAGGTTTCGCCTCGATTTTATTCAGCCTGTGACGGATTGATCTACCGTGTTTATATTGCTTTCCGGGAAACAGCGTTCGACATAAACGAATAATTGAAAAGTAAATTAATTCGCAGTTCCACCGAAATGCGTAGAAACAAGATAAATGAAATTGTACTCAAAATATATTTTCCTCGTGAATTAAAAGGCCGATGGTTTCTCGGCGCGTTTATTTATTTATTATTCACAAGTGTAAAGGGAACAGGGTCTTTCACAATATCGGGCACCCATTTTATGTCCAAGGCGTACTCGTTTTTTTTTTTTAAAACACTCGACCATTTTCCGAGCGAAAATTTTCATCCGAATCGTTCAAATAATCATTCCGACGCAGAGAGGTTTTTTTAATATCGCTTAAATTATCATCAAGAAGCTGAAAATTGCGTGTAAATTCTAATTAACCTTTCTCTGAATAACACGCGTAGATTATACGTGGGCTGTTTGACATAAACGTAACAGGACAGTTCTCGCAGTAGAAAAGTCAATCATTATTTAAACAACTTTCTTTCGACATGTTTGCCTCCCACTCGCTCGTCCCGATGTAACAAACACGATCAGACACTGTTCATCACCTCGCGAAGTATTCCGAAGTAGAGAAAGTCGTGGAAAGGTCAGACAACCATTGAATCTGCAAATCTTTCAAGTAGAAATGCGTGGTAAAGGTCAGACGGCCTTCGACAGCCTACGATTTTACTTCCGAATAACAGAATCAATGAAATGTCAGACCCAATGTGTCCTGAAATATTCTAGACATCTCCGAAATTGAAGAGTATAAGAAATTACAGCGAAGCACTTCCCGCTTCCAAGTATAAAAACCGATGATATATCGGCCCAAACACGTTTATCGAAGAAATTTCACTTCCGAGTAAAAGAATCAACGAAATGTCAAACGAAACGCATTTCTCGATAAGAACAACCATTTTTTCAAGTACATATAATAAAAGTCCCCGAAAATTTATATAAATTCTATGACGTTTTTTTATAATGTTTAGAGCTATCAGCCATGTTTGGGGCTCGGTAGGTTTAGTGTTAAAGCTTTCCAATTTTCAAATTGTGGGATTGTAGAACGATGGAACAGATAACGAGGTATTGAAAAAAATTCGAGGATCATAAAAGTGTTGTTTTAAACCCTCGTTTCGAGTTTTTCTGCGTGCAGACGAAAATGACAGGGCGATGCGAAGCTCTCAGCTGGCCTCGCCGGAGCGATCTCGGGATTTCAGATGGTAGACCAGCCGCGAAATTACCAGGGACCCTCGAATTTTCCCGAGAATCTTGAAAAGTGCCTCATCTTCCCTGCCAGTTTCGTGTTAACGACTCGATGGGTTCCGACCGGCGCAATGTGGTCCGGATCGAGAAATTTAGTGACATTTTACCTAAAACGCGCCAATAGACATACATTAAATAATATTTAATTACTTGCAGCTAAGAATGACTATTTTGGAATATTTTTAGCGAAAATTTCATTGCAATATCTCTAATGGTTGAAAAGTTCTAACAAAATGCCAGCTGGCCTGGAAAGGTTTTGTTTCCGTCGCAAGGCCTAATGATCGAGGATCCCAAGCCCAACCTTGATCCTCCTAACCAAATCCTCTCCGAACATTTTTTCAAAATATTTTAAACCTGTCAAACGATATTCAATATTTTATTTCATCACTTCCGTAAGCTTTTTATATCTATCTCAAAAAAATTTTCAGTACACTGTTTTCTATGCAAATCAATTTTTTATTCGTTTTAAAGCAGTGTCTGTTTACACGCCATAATTATTATTGGGATATTGAAATTTTCATCAAATTGATATCGCAGAGAAACGGATTTTAATATAATTATTCATGTTTGCTTTCACGTTTCGCGAAGGGACTCTGCAAAATATATACTGCATAATTCACGGTGGAGGGTTCTGTTAAAATTTTTATTTTCCTCGTATATTTACTGCACGGTACACACCGGCGACCAAAAAAAAAAAACACGAAAATGGTTACTCTACTGAGCTCACTGTACGAAAAGGTGTAGGTGGCTTTGTTTCACAAAACATGAGTAAAAAGATGCCCTTTAGTTGTACTCCCGTTTCTGACTAGAACAGTTTTGTAGTGGTCAGACCCTTGAATCGGAAGGATGCTTCGCGCATCTACCTTTTCAAGCAGAATAACCAGGCAATAGTCAGACACGGTGCATTTCCACTATTCTTCTTAAGTAGAAAAGCCTGACGAGTATCGGACATCCTACTCTGGTATTCTGTTACACATCCCTACCTCTGTATTTCGAAAGTTTACTACAAAACAAATGTTAGCTAGTACCATATAATTAAACACGCATACGAGATTTGATCAAAAAGTAAGGAGACTTTTTATTTTTATCCAAAAATATTGATTTATTCATCGATATTTATGTTGTCCCCTTCAAAGTAATCCCCCTCAGATATAATACACTTGTGCCAGCGCTTTTTCCAATCCTCGAAGCACTTCTGATATTATCTCCTCGATCGTTGCAAATCTCCGTCCTTTCATGGGTCTCTTCAGTTTTGGGAACAGGAAAAAGTCGCAGGGGGCCAAATCCGGTGAATACGGTGGCCGAGGCACGATCGCGGTGTTGTTTCTGGCGAAAAAATTACTCGCAAGCAACGATGCGCGAGCAGGTGCATTATCGCGATGCAAAATCCATGAATTGTGTTTCCAAAATTCCGGGCGTTTTTTTCGTATTGCTTCGCGCAAACGGCGCATAACTTCAAGGTAATACTCCTTGTTAACCGTACGACCTTGTGGTAAGAACTCCTGATGCGCAACGCCATGATAATCGAAGAAAACAGTGAGCAAAACCTTGACGTTCGATCGAACCTGGCGTGCTTTTTTCGGTCTTGGCTCTTCTGGAGACTTCCATTCGGACGATTAGACTTTGGTTTCAACGTCATAACCATATACCCATGATTCGTAACCAGTTATGACCATTTTGAGCAAATCAGGATCATCGTTGACGTCGTTCAACAGCTCCTGAGCGAAGCTCGTGCGACGTTTCTTGTGGTCAAAATTAAGCAGTTTCGGAACAAAATCGCCGAACACGCAAAACACTTTTAAGCTTAAGCTATGAAGCATAGCTTAAACTATGAACATATGTTCGGGACGAGTGTACCAGCATAAGAAAAAAAAGAAAACGAAAATCGATTGTAGGTATCCCGCGAAATTCAAAAAGTCACCTTACTTTCTGATCACACCTCGTATCGATAAATTTATTATGAATGATTAGAAAAATTTTAAGAATGTCGTACTGTTGTTTTGAATATTGCATGAATTAAAGTATATATTTATTTTACTCATTTGTTAATGTACTTCATTCCATAATCTATTCTTCATTCCAGAGAATGTTATTTTATTTGCACAGGATTCATTTGCAAAGAGCACAATCCTCATGTTTCATTCTAAGTGGAGGAGTCCGACAAAAAGCTCGGCGTTATTTCGCAAACAAATTGCATCCGTGAAATTGAATGGTTTTTCAATGGTTGAATGGAAATCGAAAACCGTTTATCTCGCCATGTAACTTGTGGTTGAATATATCTTCGAATTTTTGCAAGATCCGCTTTGAAGTTCGCCTGCATTCAGCCTTTTGAAAATCAGATTGCATTGAGACCATTTCGGAGGGTTAGTTTTCGACTCGGCCCAAAAAATCAAAATTTTTTAAATGTATATCTGTTTACATGAATTTATTTTATTTTATTAATTCTCGTGTTTTATTATTATTATTATTATTTATTGTTGTTATGATTATTATAATTATTTATTATAAAATCGTACGGAAATAAACACGTTACTAAACAGTCGATTTTAACTTTTGTTTCACTCGTAGTAATACATATAATCGCCACCACTACAGACGGTACGCCAACTTTCGATGCTTATATCTTGACAACGGTTTATGTAAAAATAATGTTTCTCTAGTGTTTTAAAAATGTCTTAACCTCACCTATTAGAATCCACAATCAAAAATATACATTACCGTATGAAATTTTAAAAGCGACCTTCGCAGAGCTTCTCAAGGTTACAACGATATCAAACAAATACAATCGTCATATACTCTTCCCTATACTCTATCACTTTTATTTGAAACATTTTTTATACCACTCATAGTTTTTAAGATATGGAATTTTGTCCAAAAAACGGGCATTCCGACGCACTGTGCGGCCTGCCATAACGTCCGCTGATAGAACAGGAATTTCAGTTACAGCGAAGGTTCCTGTCAGTTTTGAAACCGCGTTCTATGTGTCTTTAATAAATTAACCGCGGCGCGTCCGACCCCGGACAAATTAATTACGGAAATTAGTTTCGACGATCGGGGGATGGAGCGGGGAGGTAGGGATCAAACGAATTTAACCGTAGATTAATAGCCATTTAACGCGCATGGAAAATTCGTAATAGATCGAATACCGTTCGGCTTATAAATCAAAAAGAAATGGGACAGGATTAAGCTATACATATTTGATAAACAATCTCACGTGGCGTATTGGGTGGAAGAAAAATTGAATTGTTGCTTTCAAACTGTCATTTACAATTGTCGTTGCGATCGACTAACGTAAACCGAACTGACGGCGCTCCATTTTCTGTTGCAGACGAAAAATCTGCATTGGAGAGGGATGAAGACCGCCCACCATCGGAAAATAAATGCTGACGGACCAGGACCTTCGACAATATATTAAATTGCATCGTACTAATAAATTTATAGGGTGGTCGAATAGTGCACATTATTTTCACTTGCTCGGAGAAGCTGTAAAATAATTTATCGGGTTGCAGAAAACCACCCCCTTAAGAGCAAATGAAAGAGGATTAAAATTTTCAACAAATAAATGAATCGCGCCCTTCCAGCTACAATCGAAGGGTGGTTGAATCGATAAGTGTGATTTAATATCGCGTGATGGGCCAGTGGAATTTATTACGGGGATGAAAACCATGCGTATAAATAATAATTGCGCGAGGACCGCAGTGTTCGTTAAATAAATTACTTGCAAACTTTCATCTAGAGCACAGGGGACGATTTCGCACAGTGATGATCTCTCTTTCTCCGCGGGAAAGCGATGAAATAAATTGTGGGGCTGTTGAAGACCACCCCTTTGTAAAACAAGTGCAAGAGTGCCGGATAACCTTTCACAAAAATTTAATTACACTCCTCTGTCTACGGTGGAGTGCGGTTAAGCAGTAACTGTGACTTGACCGCGTGCGTGGAAGAGCGATGGAATAAATTGTGGAGCTACTGGAAAACCACCCTTTGGTAAAATAAATGTAAAAAGACTGTTCCCCTTGGCAAATAAATTAATTCTACTGTTCCATGTAGGTCGAGAGGTTGCGCAACAGTGAAAGTGATTTAGCATTGCGCGTCGATGCTATAAATAAATCGTGGGGGTATTGAAAAACACCACGTAATAACAGAAAGGGCGAAGAGACCGCGACCCTTGACAAATAAATTAATTCTACCCTTCCAGCGAGTATATAGGATGTTCGAACAGTGTGAAAAGCGATTGAATGTCTCGCGTGGGAACAATAAATTGTGGAGCCGGACAAAGGACCAACGCCTTTGGTAAATAAATTTAAAAAATCGTATCGAAGCCGAAGAATGACTAAACAGTGAAAGCGATTCGATTTTCTGCGTGGGAGGTGTGGAATAATTTGTGGAGCTTCGGAGAGCCACCCTTTACAGAAATACATGATTAAAGACCGAAACCCTCGACAAATAAATTAATTATACCCTTCTAGCGAGGATATAAAGGACGTCCGAATAGTGTGGAAAGACCAAAGTCTTTGGTAAATAAATTAAGAAAATTGTATCGAAGCCGAAGGGTGATTAAACAGTGAAAGTGGGACGATTTTCTGCGTGGGAGCTGTGGAATAATTTGTGGGACTTCGGAGAGCCACCCCTAACAGAAATAAATGATTACAGACCGAAACCTTAGGCAAATAAATTCATTATATCGTTCGATTAAAGCTGGAGAGTGGTCGGATGGTGAAAATGATTTAATATTGAGATATGTACGAAATAATATGCGCGGGGATTCAAGTGGGGTGCAAAGCGGGTGACAGGATTAATATTTCAAAGACTCGAATGATTGTTGCGAAGGAAGGAGCTTTTCCTGCTCCATTTGAATCCGCGAGATGCTAAATAAAAGACGGTCAGGATTTGCAACGTGTGACTGAGAGAGTTGGAGGTTAGAAACACGGGGTGAAAATTCGATTCGAAACCCGAACTCGATTGTTTCAACGGCAGAAACCGATAGAGGAGCGAAGAATGTGGACAAACGACGACAGAGGGGCAAAACGGACTTTGCGTTTCAGTCCTACCAGAAATCTCTATTGATTCGTGTGTGGAACGGGTGGGGGGTAAAGATGTAGAGGCAGAAACATACGAAAGGTTAGGAAATGGACAATTAAAAGCAAGATGGATGCGGCTAACGCCATTGGAAATAGCACTCGGGACTTTTGCAGTGGCAGGTACAAAGACTTCATCCCCCCCGAGGGTGGTGAGTATCCATTTTAATATTTTTAGTCGAGGGACGCAACGTTTCTCGGCGAGGAACTTCCTTTGACAGTGTGCCAATCGATTCTACTCCGTATGAAATTCTAAAACTGCCATTTTCTAAATTTTTCGGGGCGGAACCATCCCCCTTTGTAAAATCACATTTTTATCCGAGTCGATTCTCTTCCGTAGTAAAATTGTAGTAATATTGTTGTTACTGCATTCTGGTTTTCGAGGGCGAGAACATCCCTGTATTTTCAGAATTGCAAGAGACATTAAAAATTGTTTAGAGAACTGTCTCTGAATTTATTCTTTAGGAAGCGTAACAATTCCTTTGGCTTTCTTACAATTGTTTGTGTTGGAAAACTAGAAGGACAAACTTCAAGTGTTGTTTTCACCCTGAAAGAGGAAAAAAGGCAGAACCCGACGTTCCCATCGAGTTTAGCGAAACAGAGAAAGTTTAAAAAAACATTTCGATGGTTGGTGGAATTAGTTGCAACACCTGGAATCATTTTCAAGGATAACTGCCGCGGTCGTAGAAGGCTAGTATCGCGCTGGTCCATTCGCAACTACCCTTCGTTTTCAAGAAAAATCAATTCGAAAATATTGTTGAGAACGTCCGTGTTCGACAGGACATGTTCAGAATTTTTATTTATTTTTTTCCTGTACTCTGACCGCAAACAAATAATCCTATTACACATTCGGCAACTGTTTTTCCACGTCGGATCCGCCCTCCATCGATTTCATCCCCTAAATTCAGTTGGGAGATTAACAAAACGCGTTTGAAATAAATGTACGAAGCCCTAAACCTTTTTTAAAAGTACTTGCTCGCAAGTGGAAGAGGCAGTGAAATGTCGGACAGAATAAATTTCTTAAATGTATCGCTGAGCTCCCAGTGAACTCGGAGAAATTACATCATTACTTACTTCCAAGTAGTAAAATCAATAGTGTGTAAGACCGAGAGTCTTCTTTCCAAGAAGTCGTACTTCTAACTAGAACAAGGTAACGATATATCGGATTGAATAGGTTTTTCGCACAAACTGTGTAACACTTTCAAGTAGAAAAAATGAAACTTATAATACACTTTTCCTCCGAGTAGAAAAATCGATAATACGTCACGACCGAATGCATTTCTTCGAGGAATCATACATTCGAGTAGTACAGTCAACGATATGTCAGGCTGAACAGGTTGCTTGGTGGAATTGTCATACATTCGAGTAGAAAAATCAATAATACGTCAGATTACACCGCATTTCTCGAAGGAGTCATGCGTTCAAGTAGAACAGTCAATGACATATGAGACCGAACACGTTGCTCGAAGGAATTGCCATACCTACGAGTAGAGGAGTCAACGATACGTCAGACTGCGTCGTATTTCTCGAAGGAATCGTACTTTCTTTAACCCCTTGCCGTATTTCGACGAGCCAGACTCGCGATGAAGGTTTCTAACAAAGTCTAACAAACATGAATGTTACGCGTTTCATTTTAGATGAAATAAATTTTCTTTCCTCCTCTACGACATTTTTGTGCATAAAGACGTTTTGATCACTGTAACTGTAAATAAAATGTTACGGCAAGGGGGTAATAAGACGCGTCTCGACGAACTTTGATACCTAATAGAATCTTCTAAATAAATTTTTCAATAAAATATGAATGCACAGACACTATTTCGTATCACGAGATCAACAAAAATCAGTGGGAAAGCCTTTGACCGAGGTAAACTTGTGAGAAAGGATCTCTAAAAATTTGTAAAGCTCGAGCAGCGTTCGGATCGGTGAAAAGGCTGATGCTAGGCGGCAACACTGACCGAGTAAGGAAGTTTCTCATTGCAAAAGAGCGTCTGTCCGAGTGAACTCTCTCTCTCTCTCTCTGTTTCTCTCACACACACTCTCCCGCTCTCCGTGGTTCAATATCAAATTGTATCGCGCGGTGGCGTCGAGATAGTGAGAGGAAGGGGGTTGAGGGGTGGTGAGCCGACTTCCGCGAGCGACAGTAATAAGGTTCGGGCCGACGTCCCGTTTTTCGTTTTGCAGAGCTATGGTGCGAACAGGTCTGGGACTCGTTGCTCTGCTGGCCGCCGACTAAAGCCTCGACAACGATCAAACAGCGATGCCCCTTCGAGGACGGATTCGATACGACCAGTAAGTCTGTACGCGTCGGCCGCGCGGCCGTTTGATGAATGCACATTTAAATTGCTTGTTAGCTGCCACCGGAACGCCGCGCCGGCATCCCCTAATAATTAGAACAGCATCGCTGTAATTTCCAAAGAACAACACCCGATTCCCCGAAACTCCCCCAGAAAATTACACTGTGGCCTCGGCCCCCTCCCCCGGATCTGTTTACCGACCTCCTGGATAGATTGGCCCGGGAATTTCGGGATTCACGAAACTCTCGCTGTGTATCCAGGGACCCAGATTTATGTGACAGGGCCAACGCTGGGATTTCAGGGGTTTAGGGAGATTCTCGGTCCAGGGCTTGATTACTGAATTTTTCGAAAATTCGCGAAGCTTTTCACCGATCTTCGAGGAACCTGTATGAACGTTTCTATCCAAAGTTACGGTATAATGTACCAGCAGAGTACTCTCGAAGAACGTCCTATTAATTGAATGAGAAGCGCATTTGAGAGCATAATTACCCGCACGGTCGTGGCGTCCATTTTCCCAGACATCACCAGACACCGGCGTCGCTCAAAGGAGGACGTGAAAAAACGTGAAAAAACGTGATAAATACAGAGGTTCGTTAAAAATCATCTGTCCACCGCTGTTCAAAGTTTCCTAATGATTCCAGTTGGTTGGTCCTGTGCCGGCGTGCCGTTTGATTAATTAATTCCGGTTGCGGTAGGGGAGTTCTCGGATTTCGGCTGAAATTAAAGGGGTCATTTGCATGGAGTAGGTAGGGGCAGGAGGTGGGAGAACCGATCGCGAAAGTATTTCATGATTTGCGCCGTTAATTGCGGATTCCTGGTCCATCGTTGCAAGCCTTAATTGAAAAGCGGTGCGCGGCGCCGATGGACATTCGAAGATTTCGTGATTTATTACCAGCCGGAACTTCTTTGCATAACAAAAGCTCTGGACTGTCTCTGCGACACTGGCCAAGCACGCTCGATGAAAATCGACACGACTTTTCTCGTATTTTCTCCTTAACGATCGGAGTCCGTGTTCTGATTTGTTTCCGGGCCAGAAATCACAGAGATCCCATCGGATTTTGTTATCGAAACTCATTACGTTTGCCTGTATTATTTCTTCGGATTTTTTGTTTCGTCTGTGTCGGAACAGGGGAATCCAATTTAGGAAAAATCGTTCGGAACGTTGTATCACGAGGGATCCACATGTTAGTTTAATCCCCGACTTCGGCGAAGTTCAATCCAATATAGGCTCGAATATTAACTATCTGCAAAATTGGCCTGAGCTTATCAAACTACGTGCCGGAAGTAAGCCCTTTCCATCGCATCTGCAAACTGGAATTGTAATCTCGTCTCGTGACACATACACGCGAACCTCGCGGCCATGTCCGTATTTACAGCGCGACAGAGGACCTCTAATTGCAGCTCCATAGCGGCTGCGGCTACACTATCAAATTATGCGTTGCTCACCTGTGCGCCACGCTCGAAATGCATATTTTAATAATCTGGCACTGGTCGAAATATTTTCGTAATTTCCTCACAATTGTGAAAACAATATATGAAACGCAGGAGGTAAGTTCGCGTATCTGTTCTTCTTCTTCTTCTTCTTTCCATCTTTAACGTCGCATCGACTTCTTGGTCATTAGCAGACTGCGGATGTTTATCCAATTTTCAATTTTTGTAGACGAATTTTAAGAAACTGGAATAAAATAGAATCTAAACTATAGGGTTGGAGTACGGATGATGTACGTATGTATATGTATACATATGTGTGTGCATTATCAGACAACCCTAAAAAATTACGATCGCCAACGAATTACAGGAAGAAGATCAGATCGAAACGAGCGCCCGAAATAAATTAAAATCGTACTGAATTCTGTCGTATTTTATATCCTAGCATTCATTGACAATTTTCAAAAGCCATAATTGCATAAAGATCCGTAGTCTAGTAATTGGCGACAACTGTGTGCTTCGTTGGTTAGATTTCATCCCATAGGTCTGCAGACTTTATGAATTTTAGTAGATTTTCTCTGGCTTGTTTCGATTTATATACGTTTCGCACGCGACACCAATAATATCAATAATGCTAGGCTCTTTACCGAATAACAATTCAGTGAATAAAATGAAAGACTGTCGAGTCGCCAGCTCTCAAAGCCGATTACGTGTTAAATCTGCGTGAACAGCGGAAGACCGTATAAAAGAAACGGATTTAATAGAGGTTCCGTTAGTTTCCGGTGTTTTGCAACGAATTTTCAAGCGTCGTCCGAGCCCGAATGAATTTTCTTCGCTGTGGGCGACACAGGGAGACAAGCAAAGGTCGGCTGAGATTGACGTCGCGGCCGACAAAAGCGGCCGAGCTTTTTCTCTCTTCGTTAAAGCTAACTGCAGGCGTCCCAACCTTTCGGAGGAACTCATTCGTTCCGCTTCTAGCCTCAAACCTGCACGAATCGGGCAATTAGACGGAAGTTAAAGGCAATCAGGAACACTTGTTGCTGCCCTCGAATATAAACTAACCCTCACTTTCGCTGCCCCTCGGACGTTGCTTCGATTTCCCTAACAGCCGAGCGACGCACAGACTGTAAATCCCCTCGGAAACAGAATTTAAATTTAAATATCAATTTTGTAATTACAGCCAAAAGTTAGAACTCTTTTACGTCGCTATTTTTTAAATTGGGTTTGGACTGTCTTGAGCCGTGGACTTAACACTGACAAACTATACTCAAACCAAGTTAGATTTAAGCAAACGAATACTTCAGAACAGACCAGGACAGAATAATTTAACGATTTCTGCAACAAAGAAAATGAACTCTGAGACAAGTCTTACAGATCCCGGGAAAGCCCGAAGCTATGGTACTTTTTCTAACTTCATTTCGTTTATTTCTTAACCTACTTTATAATCCGGAAACCGCGAGGTACTTCATTGATATTCTTGTTCTTTCCACCAACCGTGAACTTCGTTTATTTCTCCTCTTGGCGCTTTCTTGCGGAAATGAAGTAAGCCATCGCCCCGTCCATGGCCTCCGTTGGCAGTTAAACAACGTCGCAAGTACAACGCGACCACTTGCCCGTCACGCTCGCGCTCACGCCACAGGAATTACATATCGAGGGAAAACAAACCGAGGAAAGTTTTCGTCGCTCCGACAAAAAGCCTCGTCCATGCAGCACTCCGGCTAGCTGGGAAAACCAGCTACGAGTCCAGATCAAAGGGACAGACACGTGTCCCCCGACAGAATTTTCATGTTTACTCGGCCGGGAAATTGAAATGAAAGCCTTGTAACTTCCGAGTTTTTCCTACTTAACAATAGTCCTGTTGGGCGAAACGCTTTCATACCTGCAGAAACGTTCCGATACTTTTTCGACGGCGCTGCGAAAATATAGGGGTAGCTGCCTCAATACCGTTCTATTTATTTATGGTGGTACGAAGAAAAATTTTTGGTTTCGATAGCTGAATTTTTCGATACTGGTGTTAGAGAAAATATTAATTTCGGATACGCATGCCTCGGGCAAACTTGATATTCTGGGCACAGAGTTGACTCGTGTGCCAAGATTTACGACAGGATTACACCGAAAAATTTCGATTTTTTTATGCCGGTATAAATAATAATATCGATTTTGTAATACTGGTATCGGAGAAAATATTAATTCGAGATATCGAGCTTCGGACAAACTTAATATTCCGGGTTGAAAATTACGATACGATTACACCAAGAAATTTTAGAAACCGATACCGATACCGCCTTCGGGAAAATATATTTTATTCAACGATGTCGGACACTGATGTCCCAGAGGATGTGACGTGGCATTGTTTGGCAGTACGTATCACGGTCCGAATTTTAAACTGGCAGATCGATTGCCTGTTGAGCAATCCCTGAGTGTTCCCCTGTTCACGCGACGCCGCGTTGGTTTGCGACTGTTGGAAAGAAATTTGCATGGGCCGGATTAACACCCGGCGCCAGATGCGACCATCGCTTTCCCTGTATTCGATTCAGCCTCGTTTCGTTCGACCTGGATGCAAATCTCTGGTTCAGCTACAATGCGCGACGACGACGACGTCGACAGCGATGCGGGCTGAAAAGCGTCTGGAGCGGATAATGTCGACGGATAATGTCGGCTCGTGAGCCCCTCTTAAATATATACACACCCGGCGATCCACTCGCGGATCCCGTTCACTTTCCTTAATGCGATCTCAGATTTCTTATGAGCGGCAAAGGCGCAGCTGCGCTCAGGGAATCGATGTACAGTGCCGGACAAAATGATAGGGCATTCGATGCATTTGTATATTTCATATAATGTCCTTCAAAGTATCCATATAGAATTGCAACTTTGTATCTTGTACACGAAAGAAATTAGAGGAAGAAGCGTAAACATGGGCTGACTTTGCTCGGTCAAATTGATAGGACGCATGCAATATTTTCTGTTATTATGTACTCTGGCAGTAATCTGTCAGCAGCGACTAGAAGCACACGTGCAAATTTTTCATTTATCTACAACATTTGTGCCATTAAAGTTAAAATGGGTCGAGGAAAACAATTAGACAAAAGTGAAACCGACCGAATTTTGTTATCGCGGTCAGAAAATCAAACTATCGCGAAAATTGCGAAGTTATTAAATAGAAGCCGTCACGTTGTGTATAACTTCTTAAAAAATCCGAAAATCTACGGAAGAAAGAAAAGTACTGGCAGACTTCGTGCTACAACAGACCTCGACAGACGGTCCATATTACGCGTAGCTTCTAATTATAAGGGAACCGCAAGAAAAATCGCTGAAGAAGCAGGTGCTTCAGCTAACGTAAGAACTGTTCGACGTATTCTCCAAAGCACGGTAAACATATTAAACGAAAAAAACTAAAAAGAAAACCTCCTCTAAGCGAGCAACATAAAGAAGCTCGTTTAAAGTTTGCTCGCGATCATGTTTTGTGGAAAATGAAGTGGAGAAATGTGATATTTAGCGATGAAAAGAAATTTAATTTGGACGGTCTTGATGGCTGGAACTACTATTTCCACGATTCAAGGAAAGAAGAACGATATTTAAGCCGTCGACAAATGGGTGGCGGAAGTGTCACGGTGTGGGCCGGTATTGGATATCGGTGAAAAGCTGACATCAATTTTTGATCAGGCCGTGTAAACAGCACAAAATATCTTGAATTAATAAACGATCGGTTAAATAAGCACGCGACTCGTATTGCAGGCGGTACGTTTATTTTTCAACAGGATAATGCTGCGATACGTACCGCAAGATGCGTTAAAACTTATTTTAGTCCTAAAAATGTGACGTGCCTCGAGTTCACCTGACCTTAATATTATTGAAAATGTATGGGCAGAACTATCGAGGAACGTTTATAAGAATGGAAAACGATACAAAGATGTAACGCAATTAAAACAAAGTATTGTTACAAATTGTAGTCTTTTAAGACAAAAACGTATTGAAAAATTGTTTAAATCAATTCCTAATCGCTTGGTAGATGTTATACAGCGAAAAGGTGGTTTTACTAAATATTGTATACATCAATATATCATGTGTCGATACACCTGTACCTGTCACACGTCCCAATTATGTTGACTCGACTTAACCTCCACCGAAATATCGACCACCCCCGAAAGTCATTCGCAGTGCAGGAATGCAAACAAAGCAGAATGCACCGTGCGCAATCGTCGCGGTAATTAGCCCGCAATCAGACTCCGATAATTACGGATGTCTCTGTACAGGCGAATATTCGTGGGCAGTCAGACAGGAGAACGGTCGAGCAATCTTAAAAGAGCAATGCCAGAGATCGATGGATTCTTCAACGTTTGGATGGCCGCATCAAGGTTAATTGCACGTGTGCATTAGCTATCAGAGGAGAAGAATATTAGAAAACAGTTGGGGTTGAATTTAATTTGGCTGCTTCTACAAGAAGTATGGAAAAATATCAAATTAGAAACATTCGAAAAACTAATGGGCAGGATTCCATGAATAAGTCAGGCTGTCATTAAACATAAAATCAATAAAGATGTCATAAAAATAAATAGTACAAAATGTAAAACATGCTACAGTAAAGTCGGGTTTACTGTCCAACAGCAGTATTTTTGGTGGACAGTAATCCTGGTGTTGCGATCGTATTTTTGTTACTTCAAAGGAGAGTCCGAACACAGAGAAGGTCAGAATGAAATTCAAAGGAGAAGCCGAACATAGAGAAGAACAGAACGAGTGTCTCTTTCTTTCCCGTACGCTGTCCTTCCTTGCGACCGAAAGTTGAATCGACGATTTAACCACTAAATACAATTGGAATTGTATCGTGTTTGGTCTTATATTGATCAGAAAAATGCCTGAAATACGATAGTGAAATTTCATAAAAAAAATAATGAAAATTAAGGAAGTTGAACATTTCGATTCATTCGAGTCAATGTGGAACGAGTAGGCACTGGACTTAGAACCCGGTGTTGACTCTGGACAGTAAACCCGACTTTACTGTACTCGTCAGTTTTTTGAGAAATAAATCTTCCATGGTTACTCTACAGGCATTCAGTTTTTCTTAGAAACATCCTGTTTCACTGAACTCCGCCCTGATTCGAAACTTAGGCCGGTAGTGTGGAGGGACAAAGAAGAACAAAGAGGGTGGCGAGAGGTACATAGGGGGAGGAAAATCGTTGGTAATTACACGGACGGATTCCGCAGCGAAGATGCGGAAGACGGCTGGCTGATAAATGCAAAAACGTGGCGCTACATAGGGTGCGGGAGGTGGAAGGGTGGAGGAAGACTGGTGGAAGGGAGGCGGGAGTTTTGCCGCGCTGTTAGGGCTCGTAACATGTCACGGCGTTATCGAGTGCAATCAAAATGCAGAGAAGTGGGTCGAGTGGTGCGCCAACACACCGAAACCGTGCAGATCCGATCCCTGCACACCGCCAAACACGCCTGGGCTTCTCATTCGCTCTGTTTCTCCCCAGGCCTGTTATTGTCATAGTTGCACAGACGGAAGTGCATCGCGAAGGCCGGCGTGCAAGTTCAAGTAAGCTGCACACGTGCACGCCGAATCGATGTGTCGGAAAGCGCCGGGATATACATATTAAAGTAGAGCGACTCGAAAAATTTGGACGATGCGACACGCGACCGACGCACAGTGGGCCGGATCGAAGAATTTAGGGACGTTTGTGCATAACTTTTGAACCGTTTGAGATATTGAAATGAGGTTTAAACTAAAAAAATATTATAAAATAATCTATTTCGAATAATACATGTTAGAATACATTTCTTGTTTAATTTGTTAGTTAATTATATTATAAATTTTTATGTAGTTGTCGAATCGGTTGCTTTCCTTATTAAAACCATTGTATAATCATTGGAAATTCAAATCTTATAGTTTTCTTATATACAGGGTGGCCCACATAACTCTTAACAGCTCGTGGAAATTAACATATCATGGAAATATCTGACAAAAAAATGTTTCAGACAAAATTTACTTGTGTTTTCCTGTAGAATCTAAATATGTAACGTTTTATACGGGGTTCCATTTAAAATTATAAAGGTGCCCTCGCCCCCCCCCCCCCTTAACGGGGAAGAGGGAGGGGCATTTCACGTTTATGAAGTTAGAAAGGTCCTTCGGATCCATGCAAGTTAAGACCAAGAACATTAAAATCTATGGCATAGTTTTCGAGATATTGAGCTGTTAAGAGTTATGTGAGCCACCCTGTATAATGTAATTAAACAACTATACATTGCGAAGGTGGACGAAGATGGAAATGATTCTTGTACGGTTATTTAAAGGAAGATGTAACGAAAATATTCCTGCTTGTTAGAGTCTGGGAAGTTTTGGGAAAAAAAAGATTCCTTTGACAAATACACCAAATTTGTTTAATCTGTCATGTATCGGTCAGCATTATTTTTTAAATATATTATTATTAGTTATTATTAAAAAAAAAATATGATTTCTTATTAAGAAAGGATGCTCTATATCATACAAAAAAAAAACTAAGAGAAAATATGGGACGAATAGATGAGGACATCGCAAAGAACTTGAGCAATTTTGCCTGGTGAAATATGCTACTTCCAGAACGCTCAACTTTAAATGATAATGGTAACTAAAATATTTATTCAATTTCATAAATTTCTTCATTTTTCGAGGTCTATACACACTTGCAAAGCAATACAAACAGATTAGTTCTCAATTTCGAAAAGTCGACTTTTTGGTCGAATGTCCCTAAATTCTTCGATCCGGACCACTGTGCGACGACGCTCCCCGCAATGTTTTAAACCGCCGTTTAAATAGCTCCACTACCGCGGTGACGCCAATGCGAGGAAATGAAATGTTCGAGCCAGGTGCACCAGACGTATTGACTTCGTCGAGACGCTGTGAACGGTTGGTTGTATGTCTTGGGATGCTTAGAAGGTTGTTGATTCAGCTACGATTTCTGTTCAGCACGGATTAGGATTGGGTTAAGTGTTCGTGGGTTGAGATCCAAGGATATCTGAGTTAACCCGTTGCCGTACCTTTTATTTTACGGTTGCAGCGATTAGAACGTCTTAATCCCGAAAAATGTCGTAGAAGAGACGAGAAAATTTATATTTTTCGTATGGCTACATTTATTTTAATGCTTATGCATATATTGATTACAAACTTTATCAAATTTTATTTCATCTAAAATGAAACGCGTAACATTCGTATTTGTTCGACTTTGTTGAAAACCTTCGTCAAGAGTCTGGCTCGTCAAAATACGGCAAGGGGTTAAGTTGGTTCTTTGTGGAATCAATTCACGTGCGGTTGGGATTTTCGTTGGACAAAGGAAATTCTGACTTCGGTCAGAAAAACGTGAAAATCATTTAGATTCAAAGCTCTTCACAGAGTTCAACAAAAATTTCTCGTCCCCATTCGAACCACCATGAATTTAGTTATTAAAGTCTCCGCTTTGCAATGAGCGCATAAATTTCGATTCACCATTTTTTGTTGCCCTTTTATTGCACTCCGAACAGAAAAGTGTGGCGTTGGCGCCGGGAAAAACGCATCTTCATTTTCCCAGCACCGTTTCAGTACCCATACACCACATCGTCCGGTGTGCAAAAAAATCTTGTAAAGATCGTTCGTTCGGTTTTTTCGAATTTAATTTAAAAATGGGACGACCACCATTCCGTTCAAAATTTTTTTTAATTTGCTAAAATTCTTCAGACTGTCTGTTACAGTAAATGAATGAATGAATTATGAATAAATTTAGACACTGTAGCGCGAAAGTCTAAAGTAAATTTTTCAAGTAATTTTCACCCATTTGGTGATCGCAGTGTGAACGGTTATTTGAATTAGTATTCGCATCGAGTCTATCGAGTGACGAGGAGTTCGTGGGTGTAATTTTATTTTCACGGGGGATATATTTCTTCGAACGGAGAGACGTGCCTCTTCGGTTGCCAAGGCAGTTGAGAGACTCCCGAGGACCATTGAAGGATGTAGAACTTCCCCGAGTGTTATAGATCTGTCGCGTTGTTCGCATCGTGCTTTAATCGGGCGTGGGTGCCTCCCACTCCCCACCCGAATCGGGAATACTGAAAGAAAGGGAAGGGCAAGGACATGGTGCAGCGAAGGAGACAACAGAGGATTCGAGAGACCACGGAGAGACTGGCTTGACAGTGATTCAATAAGGGGAATGAAAGGAAATCTCTCTGAAAGCTTCGTAAATCAATGGGAACATGGTCCAAGAAATTTACTCCGCGCAAGCTTTAATAGACAGTGAGTCAATGTTCACTGAAAGAGAAGCTAAATAGAAAGCTCGATACTGATTGTTATCACATCAGTCTAATATTGGTTTTGGGTCAGTCTGACGGAATTTAACCTCTTAACTGCGGAATTTAGTTTTAAAAATCCCTCACTGAGAGCGGAATTAAAATCAAACAATGGCGTGTCTACGCGTCGGCCGCAGGGCAAATGGTTCTATTATAAATTTTACGAAAAACGAGGAAGGATTACATTTTTATTTGATAAAAAATTAACAATTCATTCTTGAAAAGGTTATTGATATTATTATTTAACTGGTTAAACGTCACCCAATCAATTTGGAATTTTATTCTATCGATTCGTTTCACTGAATCTTGACGTAAATGTTAATTCGATCGAAGTGGCCCGAGTCAAGCACGACGCACACAGTGGGTAAAACTGACGAAATCCGTGTTAAAATCAAAGAACTTTCGATAGAAACGAGATATTGTTTTTCTTCGCAGAACTCGATTTTTTGAAAAATTCTGAGGTCGTAGACAAATTTTGAAACCGGATTTGGAATCAGCGTGAAAAAATCTATGGGGAATAATGTATAGCATGTTACAAAAAAATTTTTTCCGCGGGTGGTATTGGAGAAACCACAATTTTCTTAAAATTATGCAAGTTTATTTCAAGGTTAAAAAAAAATGTTTTCAAGGTTATAAAACGGTCGTACCACAATCTCCATAATTATCCCGTAATCTGTAAAGTTTCAGCTTTCATTTTAAAAAAATTTCATGGCTCCATCTCATTTCTATCGAAAGTTCTTTGATTTTGACACAGATTTCGTCGGTTTTACCCACTGTGCGACGTAAAGTAAGTACAATTTGGATGAAGTACAATCTAAGTTCCACGCATTCGTCCCACCCCTATTCGCGAAGATGGAACTGCTTCGAGTGTCTGCCTATTTTTGGCAGCGAGTATCGGATGGGCGAAACAATGCATATTCCGAGGCGAGCCCCGAAAGAATTTCATTTCCGAAGAGAGCGGTGTTATCGGAGAGCTGCAATAAAGAGGACCCATGAATATTACTCGTAAGATGAAGAGGGAGCTGGCCTCAAAGAGAAGCGTATCTGGCCGCCTTCTTTAAAGCGGATTCAGAATGGCGGCGTACCGGCTTCCCTTTTTCACGCTGCCAGCTTCGAGCCTGCCACAAAGCCGGCCATGACAAAGCGCGGCTATTGATCTGATCTTTTCGACTGGCCGGTTGTAATTAGCGGGCTGAAATGTTCATCATAAAATCCCTCGGCCGCCATTCAGTTTTGCCACTCGGAAGTCAAACCTGATTAACAATAGAACTACCTCCGACACAGAAGCAAACCGTACGAATTAATATATCCAATAAAATGACAAAAGAGCTGAACGAAAAAATTCGTTTCGCCTCCGTTTTAACTTACCAGCTATAAATATATCTACTATAAGTATATATAACAGTTTTGTAGTAATCATTTGTTTAACAATTACTGCTTTCTATTACCTTTCTGTTCTATCTACCCGATGTTGTGACTGCGTCAAAAAATCGGATTACGCTATGCGTAGACTCACTTTCAAGCTTACAGTCTGTGCTTTCAACGTGCTTACGTTGTTTTCCTTTTAGATTGCTTTCACGTCGTGAAATCGACGGAAAAAAGCGTACACGCGAATTTTCGAAGATTTTCCGATCTCGAACGTCTCTGTGGGAAAGAGAACAAATTTTTTTGGAGACTCAGACCATCGCGAATTTAGAAATTGAACTCTCTGCTTCGCGTCAAGCTTGAGAAACTTGAGCTGCGATTTTCTGTTGCGGCTTTTTAGCGCTTTGAACGAAAAGTGAGCCATTAGCAACGATGGGAAAAAAGTCATACTTAGTTTTCCGCCAGGTTTCCGATACGAAAGTTTTTCTACAAAAGAGACAATTTGAGGGAACGAAAGTGGAGACCTTTTCCTACAAAATGAGCCCATGTACGGTGTCCTACGATTTTTTTTGCACGAAGGCGCAACAATTTGATTATGAACCATTTCATCATTGGGTACCATTTTGCATGTTCGGCCGATGAATTTATTCAATTCGGTCAATTTTCTGTTGTAAGGTGAGCGAGAGGCTTTCCGGAAGAGTTTGCGTTAATTCGCGCGATTGTCTTGCGCAAACAGCAATCGCTGGAACGTTTCCCGCGAGAACGAGTTCCGCCGGGTTCGGGGAGAATTTTTACTCGGCGAATTTCGCGATTCGATCACGAAAAACCGGCTCCCACGGGAAAACCAAACAGCAATTTACATAAAGATAATGTATAACGGAAATCTCGAATTGAATTCATTAATCCCTGTTTACTGTGTTAATCGATTTTATGGTAATCAACGTTATCTCCGTGTCCGTGCCTGTCGGGCCGAGTTATCGAGTGGGAGAGAGATTTGCTACAATTTTAATGCAAAGTGTTTATCGTTATTAGTCGAAGTACTATTTCATCCAGATCGCTTACAATCATTGCACGTTCCTTTCATTTTTCTTGTACAATGGTAATTCGACGATTCCCCAACACTATTTTCTTCGCTTCTTCAACGTTTTCATCGGTTGCTGACGTGCTGGGACGTCCAGGGTGACCTTCGTCGTTAACATCTTCTCGGCCTTCTTGGAAGAACTTGTACCACTTATAAACATTTTCTTTTTACTCAGAGTACACTCTGTGTAAGTAAGTAAGTCACCTTACTTTTTGATCACACCTCGTACAATCGATGGAGACGACAAATTTTTGTTTTAACAATCTCATGAATCATAACTGCGAAACGGAGTCTAATCAAATCGTAAACAGTGCCGAGTACACTGGTCCTGGTGCAGGACGTATAATTTCGCGCTTAGTTAGCATAGTTATTCTGTTATTCCCCGGCGGGTTCTCGAAATTCATAAACGGCAGTTAGGTTTGTCTTGCGAGGTGTTCCAGCGAGTCCCGAAGTAGATCGATCCAGCCCCGTGTGCCTAACCCATTCTGCATGGTAGACGTTCAACAGAGAGAGAGAAAGAGAAAGAGAGAGAGACAGAGAGAGAGAGAGAGAGGACTGACCATGCTGGTTGTTTGCACAGAATCCGTGGAGAAGAAGTGTGGTTACAACGGTCGCTGGGAGGGTCAGAACGGAACCAGCGCCGAGGACTCGTCGCACGGATGGGCGAACTATACGACCTGCCTGACACCGGAAATGCTGCGGTTACACGGGAAAGTTTACACGAACACCATCGAGGGCAACGTGAGTATCTGTCGATTAGATCTTACTAACCCAACTCTTCCCACTATCTCTACCATCAAGAACTTAGATGAGCTTTCCATTTCTGCGGGAGATCTTAACAGGCAGCCGCGTCGCGGACAATCTATCGAGTCCGCCATCAGACACATTAAACAGCTTCGTGGGACTTGTTTCGTATATATCCGAGACCTTCAGGACCTCAAGAAAAGTTCTAGGTCCTGGAGAACGCTTTAGAACCTGAGAAAATACTTTAGGACCCATCATAAAGCTTTAGAGCAGTGATGAGCAACCCGCGGACTGCAGTGGGCCAAAAGTGGAAACGTAAGACTACGCGCGGGCCGCAACCGGCAACAAACGCAATATTAACCCTTTGCACTCGGAGCTATTTTAAATCGAAAATCAGACGTCTCTTCTGACCTAGAATATTTCCATTCTCTACCTCATACAATACTTAAATCTTTAGCAATTGATTAAATACCGACATATCTAATAGTGTAAACAATATTTTAAATAATAGTACAGCAATTTTTAATAGCGCCTCAGAGGCGCCACTCGAGTGCTAAGGGTTAACACTAGGTTTACGGAGCTGTAGAAATAACTATTTCACATTACTTTATAAACATAACAAGGATGTGTCTATCCAAATTTTTGGGCTATTTTCCCAATAATATATACCCAAAGAAATAAATTTGTTAAATAATTCCTCAGGAAAGCACCTTTACAATCTTAATAATCGCAAATTAAGAATATTAGAACCCGTCATTTTGACGGGTCCCGTAAATCTAGTGTTAAATACTTTGTTGCGTCGCCAGCTCCAATTTCAGTATGTGTTTACGCTACGATCTCCTAGCGCCTCTTTAATGAATTTATTAGTTTTCGGGAAGTATTTGTTATTTCATACATAGATTTACAATAAATCGTTTGTTTTTTTTATCTATTATTTTCTATCATTAATGCCTTTTTTTATTATTTATTATTAATTATTGAACTTCCGTCTCTGCGGTGGATGCGGTACTTTCAAGAGTATATTTGGTAGTTTCAAATTTAAATTCGATTCTAATTGATCCGCCACGTCCATACGTAACTGTAACGTAATGTCTTTTAACATTATATTTTTTCACCAGAGATATTTTTTCACTGCATATTAAACAAACAGCACTTTCATTTATACCAGAAAATATAATAATCATGTGTCCAACTATCGATAGACTGCCAATGCTCATTTTCAATTTTACGTTTTCCAAGAGGCGAGCTCATGGCAAAATACGAAGATACTCGTTTTCAGACGCAGTTAACCAAAGACTGTAGAATATTAGAAAAAATAGCCGGAAAGTAACAATTGTGGCCCGCGGGCCGCGGCCTGCTCATCACTGCTTTAGAGAATATCTGTGGTCGCCAGGAAGAATGCCGCACGTCACAATTTCAAAAATTTTGATTTTATGTATTAATTGAGGCTTTATAATATAGGATTATACGTCCTTGCCAAAAAAAGTCGTAAAAATAAATTCAATTGATAAACTACGTACCTGGAAATGCGCCTCGAGACCCGGCTAGGTGTTCGAAGTCTATAAAAACAAAGTGAACACCAAAGAAACTCCCCCAGGCTATTTATCGCGTGGGTGGATTGATGGAGTGTGGCGACCACCGCTGCTACGTAGATACTACATAATCTACGTAACCAGCAGCGGACCCGATCGACTTCCGATCCATATAATTGATTACAAAGTTAGTCGTCCGGCGATCAGTTTATAGATCGCTTCGCGGCGAGGTAAACCCAATTTTCGGGAAGTATCAATTAACGTCTTCGCGCTGCCGATACTCGCGGTTTATGGCAAAGAATTTCCAAGAGACAGGGACCGTTATCGCTGGACTGCGGATTTTATGCGTTTATTACAAAAACGGGCGAGCACGATTTAAAGTAGCGGACATATTAAAAAGATTTAACCCCTTGCCGTACTTTGACGAGCCAGACTCGTGATGAAGGTTCTTAACAAAGTCTAACAAATATGAATGTTACGCGTTTCATTTCAAATGAAATAAAATTTGATTCGTTCGTAATCGATGTTTAAGCATTAAAATAAATGTAGCCATACGAAAAATATAAATTTTCTTTTCTCTTCTACGACATTTTTGTGCATAAAGACGTTCTGATCACTGTAACTGTAAAGAAAATGATACGGCAAGGGGTTAGAGACGTCAGTTAATTATCTGGTTTCAGCTTAACCAGGTAATTAAAAGAAGAAAGAAATTTTTATTTCGCTCCTCTGTCTTGCAATCAATGCAAAAATTTTGTTATTTTGCATAAAGATCCGCGGTCTTGTTATCACTGTCAACAGTCGACTACAGGCGTCGATGTATATGTTTCCATGGACACGAGGATGGAAAAAGAGATCGAACACAAGAACACAGGGGCGAGCGTCTATACAATTATGCTGTTAAAGTTTCAAGTACTCCGGAAGTGGGCCAAATCGATTCCCCGCTTAGAAATTGGAAGAAATTAACTTGCGAAGGCAATCGATTAGGCATCTCCCCTCCCTTTCCATCCCACCACCGTTTATACTGCGAAAAAAGGGGATTCCCCCTTTTGTCCTGCGATCGGGGAACTTAACGGGATAAACTGTGCATCGCGCGGCTCATTATGCGAACCCCTGGAGAATATTGAGCGCCATGTTAAGCGGAGAGCTCGCTGCTTCTGAATACAAACGCATGATTTTTGAACTTTCGCGTCTTAAAGAAAAAGCGCCTGGAAAAGAATCGCACGCTACTCTACATTCGCATTGAATGATTGTATTTTGAAGAGCGAAGTCTCCGTTTCGATACCCTTCAAGCGCATTTTCTCGAACAGTTTTTCCCTTGTAAAACGGAGGGGGAAACAATAAGTTTGCGTTCATTGTTAATATCATATATTGATATTATTAACGTATCGACTACTTTTAAAGCCCTGTAAGTTTAAATATTGATTAGAAACGAATCAACTTTTATTTCGTCTGAAAAGAGAGGCGTGAAATTCATATTCTGACTCGTTGAAATCCAGCAAGAGGTTAACGTAGATTAATGACAATTTTCTAAAAATGATGAATCTTTCACTCGATCCGCTTTCATCGAGTTAAATTGAAAATTGTGTAAGATCGATAGGAACGACGCGCGATTTATCAAGTCGCTCATGAATTTTTCCGAAGCCACTCCAGATGGAGATGTAACTTCCGAGCAATATGTCACGATTCCTCATATCCCCGTGCGGCCATAAATCATCAAGCTAACGTCTCTTTCACTGGAGCGTCGCGTTACATCTGACAAATAGTACCGTACCCCTATCGGCATCGATATTTCCTCAACGAAACGGAATTTCCAGGAACTATTACACCGATAATAATTTGCCGAATACTATTCTTACAGATGAAAGTGGACATTGCCGAGAAGACGCGGACCTTGGAGTTCGTCGGGCTGAGTGTCTCTCTGGTTGCTTTACTCGCCTCTCTTGCCATCTTTTGTCGATTCAGGTGAGCTTTTTGAAAAATGCGATTTCATTCTTTTATTTGCCACGTGGCCAGATGGCTTGGAATATATTCTTTAAGTGTTTTATTATCGTTCTGTAAACTCTTGTACTCTGTCTCCGCGATTTTATCCGAGATATTTGGCTCAGCTTCTGCGCTCAATGTAGCTGGATTATGGTCGGTTTATTTGTTTGACTTGAGCCACTTAAAAAGTAAATTTTGAACTTAATATATTTTTATAAAAAATATTTAATATATATATATATAAATATATATTGTTGAATTATTTTCTAGCGTTACTTATGTAGTCTTAAGATCAACCCCTTGTTATATGTGGCAAATTACTTCAAATACTTCAATGTAACATACATATTTTATTAGTTGGATGTTAAAATTGTAAGCGTTCGAATACTTTCGTGTACGAGTGTAAATATAAATGTGTAACATCACGAGCTAAATCAATAGCGGAGTCCTGTCTTCCTGGAAAATCGAGTAAGATCTTTTGATATCGCGTAAAAGAGAAACACGGTGTTACGGATGAATATGATTTACCTGGGAAAAATGAAGGTCTCCTTCTGCGCCATGAAACTAGGTTAATCCTGTCCCAAGACACAACAGTAATGGAATGAACGCTCTAATGGCGTCAAAGATCTCAGAATACATAAAGTCACCTTCGTTGGTACACAGAACATATACTTATTTCCATTCGTTTGTAGCTGAATTATTTCAAGCAAGCTAGATAGAAAAAACTCGTATTCCTTCAACGGGGAGGGTCCATTAAGAATTTAATTAATTCAGTCTGAAAAAAATTGGAATTGTCTCCTTTAATTCAGGTCTCTAAGGAACACTAGAACGAGGATACACAAGAATCTGTTTGTTGCCATGGTGGTGCAGGTTCTTATAAGATTAACCGTGTACATAGACATTGAAATACTGAGGAGGAAGACCTATGGCATCCAAAGAGGAATAGGAAACACTGTGAGTACTTTCGACTAATCAGCTCTTAATAGGAATTACCGTTTCAAATCAGGCACTGTAGACATATTAGAATTTTTTTTTGGAACAACCACATGGCAGAAAATTTTTATTTTTTTTTACTTTGTTAGCAGGATGTTTTAGACTGTTCACCCAAAAAATTTGAACTCGATGGGATTTTTCGCCGGAAAGTTATAAACCTATTTTTGTAGAGGTGCTTTTTATATCTTTTCAAGTTTTAAAATTTGCTTCCTACCATTCTTAAGAAGTCGAAGAGTCGGTGAATATTTTAGTGAAATTTCCTGTAACTTGGGGATCTTTCGGTTCACTGCGTATAGACTCTTAAATTAGGGGATGCTGGCCTACATTATAGTAGACTTGAAGATCTTCTGCAAAGAAGAAGACCACTCGAAAAAAAACTTTCTTTCCTTTCCAGCCTGTCCTTTGCGAGGCCAGCTACGTTCTTCTCGAGTACGCGAAAACCGCGATGTTCATGTGGATGTTCATAGAAGGCCTGTTCCTCCACAACATGGTCACTGGTGAGTTACTATCGTGCATTACCCTGGGGAACGAGAAAAATAAATTTGTTCTCTGTATCGTGAGAAATAATATACTGCTGGCATCTGTTCATCGAAATACATTAAGATAAATGTTCAGAATAAACAGCGTAATTTGCATCTCTATGAACTAGCAGTACATAGTTAATTAACTGACCTAATGTTGTTATTTCTGACCTACATGAACGCTAGAACACTGTTATACGCACACAAACGATGCCAGTGGATGGGGGCATGGCCTGTATGAATATTGATCATGCTAGTGGACCATATTATCTTGCTAATCTGTTCAGGAATCGAGACAAAAATGTTGTACACTAAAATACTAGATCAACGCATCTCTGAATTGATTAAAATTTCTCTGTTCGTTAAAACTGGACTACACATTCTTGAGAAATATGCGATACCAATCTAATGCATTCTCGGACAAATATCTGTCACCTTCTAAACGATTTCTCCATTTATTCATAATTTTTCAAAAAAAGAGAAAAAAACAAGGCTAATACTTGCCGTGCTGGTTTGGCTTAATATTTGGTGAAAAACGGAGGCGAAAAGTTGGAGGGTAAAATCGCTATAACCGCGCCGGGGTTTCCAACAGCGAGAGGCACGTTCGGGGTCCGTTTAACTATGCGAAAATTAAACATTTCTCGGTTCCGTGCACACACCCAGTTTTTCCGTCGGAGTGTACAGAGGAGGTTCCCGGTTTGATTAAAAATTCCTGGATCCCCGACCCGTTTCTGGCTAGAATTAAAGATGTCCGTCATTGTTAGGCGTCTTCGTTCTCAGCCCCGCTTCTCTTACGTTTTTTGTTTCGCCAATTCTGTTTGTGTCGCAGTGACGGTGTTCCAAGAGACGTCCTACTACCGGATGTATCGGTTCGTCGGTTGGGGATGTCCGGTCGTAATGACGCTCGTCTGGGCAGTCATCACAGCCTTCTATTATCATCCAAAGTCGAAGTGAGTCTCATCTACAGTACCGGACAAAATGATAGGACATTCGATGTATTTGTATATTTCATATAACACAATAGGATATATGTACATATTACACGCCCTATACATATATTAGATATGTCCTTCAAACTATCCATATATAATTGCAAGTTTGTATCTTGTACACGAAAGAAATTAGAGAAAATAATTACAATTGTTTGAACAGAAATATTTTGTAGAATTCAAAATTAATATTAAGTAAAACCACCTTTTCGCCGTATAACATCTACCAAGCGATTAGGAATTGATTTAAACAATTTTTTAATACGTTTTTGTCTTAAAAGACTCCAATTTGTAACAATACTTTGTTTTAATTCCGTTACATCTGTGTATCGTTTTCCATTCTCATAAACGTTTCTTGAAAGTTCTGCCCATATATTTTCAATAATATTAAGGTCGGGTGAACTCGAGGCATGTCACATTTTTAGAACTAAAATAAGTTTTAACGCATCTCGCGGTACGTATCGCAGCATTATCCTGTAGAAAAATAAACGTACCGCCTGCGATACGAATCGCGTGCTTATTTAACCGATCGTTTATTAATTCAAGATATTTTGTGCTGTTTACACGGCCTGATCAAAAATTGATGTCAGCTTTTCACCGATATCCAATACCGGCCCACACCGTGACACTTCCGCCACCCATTTGTCGACGGCTTAAATATCGTTCTTCTTTCCTTAGATCGTGGAAATAGTAGTTCCAGCCATCAGGACCGTCCAAATTAAATTTCTTTTCATCGCTAAATATCACATTTCTCCACTTCTTTTTACACAAAACATGATCGCGAGCAAACTTTAAACGAGCTTCTTTATATTGCTCGCTTAGAGGAGGTTTTCTTTTTAGTTTTTTTCGTTTAATTTGTTTACCGCGCGCTTTGGAGAATACGTTGCACAGTTTTTACGTTATCTGAAACACCTGCTTCTTCAGCGATTTTTCTTGTAGTTTCCTTATAATTAGAAGCTACGCGTAATATGGCTCGTCTGTCGCGTTTTGTTGTACCACGAGGTCTGCCAGTACTTTTCCTTTTTCCGTAGATTTTCGGATTTTTTAAGAAGTTATACGCAACGTGACGGCTTCTATTTAATAACTTCGCAATTTTTGCGATAGTTTGATTTTGTGATCGCGATAACAAAATTCGGTCGGTTTCACTTTTGTCTAATTGTTTTCCTCGACCCATTTTAACTTTAATGGCAAAAATGTTGTAGATAACTGAAAAATTTGCACGTCTGCTTCTAGGGGCTGCTGACAGATTACTGCCAGAGTACACGATAACAGATAATATTACATGCGTCCTATCAATTTGACCGGGCAAAGTCAGCCCATGTTCACGCTTCTTCCTCTAATTTCTTTTGTGTACAAGATACAAACTTGCAATTCTATATGGATAGTTTCGAAGGACATATCTAATATACAGGACGTGTAATATGTACATATATCCTATTGTCTTATATGAAATATACAAATACATCAAATGTCCTATCATTTTGTGCGGCACTGTAGTTCCTCAATATCGCGTTAAAATTTCCTGAGACGTCGTACAAATTGGGTGGGTCATTCGTGACCCACGCTATACCTTCATTGTACTCGTTTTAATGGGCTCCGTCTCCTCGGTATCACACTGGGAACGACATTGTATTAAATGGAAGGTGTGGCGGGGGTCACCGATGACCCAGGCATCGCGCGACGCGTTATTGAATAAACATTGCGAAAGATTGCAGTAACGTTTCTCACGGGAACGACGAATGATAGGTTTTCCAGATGTTGGTCCGGATACAATTTGTCTTCCTACTTTTGGATCCTCGAGGGACCTAGGTTCGCTGTGATATTGGTGAGAGAAAAGTCTTCGAAATCTACCCGATCGCAGGAAATCTCGATGATATCCTCGATGTAACGGAAACCAAGGCTCTCGGTTTCCGCGAGCGTCCGTTTGCATCAGTGTAGAAAATTCGACGTGAGAAATATTCCTGAAAAACATTTGTCACACGCTACATTTGATTTTCAAAATTAAAAATCGAATTTTATTTAATTCAAAATTAGTTTGAAGCCGATCGCTGTAATTTATACAATTCCGAACGAGGAGAATAATCGTTTCCTGTGACAAATCGTTGGGTATACAATTTTTGAAAATTTTCTATCTCATTTCTTCAGCTCAATTTTCTCTTCCTGCTGAACATCGTCAGGGTGCTTGTCCTGAAACTGCGGCAGAGTCACACGAGCGAGATCGAGCAAGTTCTGTACGTAAATTACCAAAGATAGAATAAATAAACTGAGTAAATGAAATTTTACAGTCACCCTTTAGTACAATCTGGGGATGATTTTTAATAAATCGAATTTTAGTAATTAAACATTTATTTTTCCTGTTTTCTCTGGATTGTAGTTTTCTTTCTAATTCAGGAAAGCTGTAAGAGCAGCAGTGGTGCTTCTACCTCTACTTGGGATCACCAATGTGCTGTTCATGATCGAGGCGCCATTGCACAACGTGAAGAAATTCGCATTGTGGTCCTACTCCACTCATTTTCTGCAATCGTTTCAGGGCCTCTTCATCGCGACCCTCTATTGTTTCCTGAATGGAGAGGTAAGAACCTTTTACAACCATTATTTTAATTATAATAGCCCTGTGCTATATAGAAACGCTATTGTTATAACAGAACTGAAAAGATTTATAAGAATACTGTAAAAAATATCCACAAAAACAACTTTATTTTAATACAACATTTTTGCAAATGCTTTTCGCGTATTTTTATAGTGAAAAGTGTCTAATAAATAAAACATTTCATTTCGGTCTGACATATCTGAAAATGATTTTACATTTCGAAATGATTTGACAAATCACTTTACGTACGGTTACATAAATGTACGGCAAAGTTCACGGGAGCGCATCAATGTAAATCGCGGGACAAAATGTTCATTAATTTTGCAGTCAGCATTCGGATGTATTCAGAACGATTGAAACAGCCGAACAGAATTGAAAATTCTGTAATTAGTGTGCCACTTGATGTTGCCTCGCTTCCCGTTTAATCATTAATACTTCGCGGTGATTACGTTCAGCAGGAATGATCAAGTGGAGTCGATCATGTATTATGCATGGGAAACATTGCTGGAGTAAACAATACACTCTTGGGAATACCTTGGGCATTGAAGTCGCGAGGCCACGATGAAAACGTTAACAGCAAACACTGCACGCGAAGTTTCATTCGACGCAAAAGAAAATTGCATTTTAATCTTTCATCCCCCAAGCAATTTTTGTTCAACTTTTATTTACGCCCCTCGTGTTTTTGGAACAAAGGAAAGTGGACAATTATTTTACACCGCCTAACAAAATTAAAATGAATAAAAGATTAAATCATACCGAAATTGAGAAAATTTGTTCACTGGTACCTGAATTATAGAGGAGAGACGGGAATCAATTTTATATCGGTCAAATGAAATCTAAAAAATTCTTGGGGAGCGTATAGAGGGAGTGACAAATTTTCAGCAACGTAAAGATGGTTCAGTGATAGGTGAAAATTGAGAATCACTGATTCGAATGATCAGCACTCGCGCCGAGCCAATACACCGCATCCAAACCAACACGGCGCGGCCCGCTGCGAACGAATCGACGAATAAATTGGAACTGAGCATGAAACCTACTAATTTCTCCCCCTCCCCTCGTTTTTCCAGTAACTCTGGCACGGTTATATTCGTGCCAAGTGTTCTGTAAATGTTTACCCTAAGCCAGCCTTGCATTTTCGCTGCGTGCAATCTGCTGCTGGCAACAATTCCATTTGTTCAATATTTGGCTGTCAATTGTGGATGTCTTTATTAATTCAACTATCCCACTATTATTTCTCATCTAACCACTAAGTTTATAAATCATTTTTAATTCGTCACGGGCTCTAATAAAAATTCACCACTGTAAAAGCCCACTGCAAATATAATAAAACAAATATTGTTTCGCCAATTTAGGCAATGGTGAAATAAAGTGTTAGCCAATGAAGTTGAGTGGAGATGTACTGACCAGTAGTTCTCGATGCAGGTGAGACTGGCCCTGGACAAGACTATCTCTGTTTACCTTTCCCTGAGAGGCACTGACCTGCAAGCAAGGAGACAGTCGACCTTCAGCGGATGTCAACCCCAACGAATTGCATCAGGTTAGTGGCAACAATTTACAATTTTTTCTATCCAACAATAAAATAATCTAAACGCTCCTACTGACGCAATAACGCATAGAAGATAAAACACAGAAAAGTGTTCCGACTCCGAAAGAAAATATAAATAAAATTTTTATCAGGTTTATCTGTAAACGCCGCAGCTTACGCGAACGTTTCGCTGCCATGATTCTTCGTGGAATTAATCTCGCACTCGCACTGTTCCAGCCCATAATTCCAGTCTACTGTTCCGTGACTTTCGACCGAGAGCATTAACTCGTTAGGGAACTCGCAGAACGAGCCGCAAAATCCCTCATTAAAACGTAATACAGTTTAATTGCAACGAAACCGTGGCAAGATAACGCATCGCGTTCTGGTAGAACTCTGGGGGGAATTCTTCTCGCGACCTCGAACTTCGATCGAACTCGCACAGTGACGTAGCGAACGAAACTCTTGAATCGTGTCAGCCGAATTGTTGGACCGAGAAAGTATCCTGGAATCCTTTGGAGTCCCAAAAATTTTTCTGAGATCCATTGAACACACAGTAATTTTTTTTTAATGACTCATTGGACTCACATTAATTTTTCTTAGGGTTCAATGGATGTCTGATATTTTCCTTTGCTTCGATAGGCTGTCAAATTTTCCTAGCACTTTTTCGGGTCTCTGAATTTTTCCTAGGATCCTTTGAACTCACAGTAATTTTTCCTAGGATCCTTTGGACTTCCAGTAATTTTTCCTAGGATCCTTTGGACTCCTCATTTGTATGTATTCATTGTACCCCCAAAAACATCTCGAAGTTCGATTGAACTTGGACAGTGGCGGAGGCAACGAAACTCCTGAACCGTGTCCCGAATTGTTGGCTCGTGTCGGCCGAGGCCAAGTTTGTCTTTGTTCCCAAGTGTATCTGATAATTCACCCGTGGAACTTTACCCGCACAGCAAATAACCGAATATTACGTGACCACCATTAGTGGTGTTAACGAAGTTCCGTTAGAAAAATACCGGCTATTATTCGAGCAAACCTTGGGACTTTGTCTGTAAGTAAATTCTGACGAGGTAACTGCGGAGTATTCCACGAAGTCTGTTGTTGTCGTAATTAAATTGTTACAAAGAGGAAAACCATTAGGGACATACTTTGAGAACTGTGCCTCGCGAATGTGTGAGAGAAAAAGAAATTATGAATAATGAGGAGATTAAAGAAGTGAGAAAGACGCGTTGCGAACAGCGAAGCGAGTAAACGTAGTAGGAAAGAGTACGACTCGTGAAGTCGTTGCGGTTATAACCGTAGTGAATATTACATGAATGCTGTTTGTTGTTAATGTTATGCACCACATTACCTTACGTAGACTTTCATCGATTCAGATTTCGTGCAATCTCCATGAATCAATTCGACAAATTCTTTACATTTCATTTGATTCTTCGAGGTATCATTCGATATGTAGGAACTTCCCTGGAGTCCATCAAAGTTGCAGACAATTTTCCTCGAGTCCATCGAACTTGCAAACAATTTTCCAATTATCCATTGGATTCTGAGAAATTTTTCTATTGTCCATTGGACTCTCAGAAATTTTCCTAGAATCCATCGAACTTGCAAACAATTTTCCAATTATCCATTGGACTCTCAGACATTTTTCTATTGTCCACTGGACTCTCAGAAATTTTCCTAGACTCCATCGAACTCGCAGAAAAAATTCCCCAACATCCTCAGTTGAAATTTCGATAAATTTCCCAGAAATCCATCGGACTCCCGTCAATTTCCCTTTCCCGGCTGCCGCCGACAGAATTGCATGAAAGCAAGAAAAATAATTCCATCGGAGGGCATAACAGGGTGGAAAATGATCGGTTCGTGGAACAAAGGATCGCGAGGGTAATACGATATCTCATCGCACGAGAGGGTTTCGATGTCTGAGGAGCCATGTTCCCGCCCTTGTCTTGCCGTGCGTCCCATCTTTGCCTTTTCCAGTCGAATCACGCGCATCAAATCATCTCGAGTTTTGTGAACAGGTGTCTCGGAACACGATCCGCTTCATGATTCCCTGCGAACCACTCCCGTGGACTCCTGGCTGGAAATTCATTGCGGCAAATTATTTTTAAAACAAGGTCGTCGAATATATCGAAGGGTTGTCGCTTAACCGGCGCCGCGCCGCGGTTTCGGGCCGCGGCCGCGCGGGTTCAATCAAATTAATGAAAGGCACCGGGAGCCGCTCTTCAAGTCTGAAAAATCGTCGGCCGAGATGGATTCCTTGCCGGTGGAGTGGGATCGATTTTGTACGCAATTTAGGAGTCAAAGCGAATTCGACGCCGCGCCGCGTCAACTTTTCAGCAAGCGAGGCGAGGCGAGGCGAGGCGAGGCGAGGCCGGGATTGCGGCTCTTTCGACGATCGTCAACCCGTGCCCCACATACAACCCGACGAGCACGGATTATTGAAAAAGCCCAGAGAATCCGGTCAATTATCATCTCAATTTTAATGCATCCCTCGAGCTACGATTATCGCTCTGTAATTTTTTAATATAGATAATTAAAGACCGCGAAACGGTCACCGCGACGACGGTAATTTTTATTTCGTAGCAAATACATCGTAGTACACGTATATATTCTGTTCTAATTCGTAGACCACGATCTTCAAGGCGAGATATACAAAATATAAAATGTAAAATCTCAGCTTTGAATATCTTAAAATTAATTATATTCGAAAATAAAAATTCCTAAGATAGGCCGAAGTTTCTAGTTTAAAGTAGACTAAGATTCATCTCGATCGGACAAATGGTTCCCGAGAAAAGAAATTCTGAAGAGATGTTGTTCGAGGGAAATCGTTCCTGGATACGTAGAGCAGTCGAGCAGCACGCGCATTGATACCCGGGACCGACGACGGACGAATAAGAGAATGTAATGATTGTTGATACGCGCAGTGATCGAGATGGAGGAAGAGGAGATGAGACCCAGCGGTTGGATAAGACTGTGCTGTCGAGGTGGGAACACTCCACCGCCGGACCGACCTGCCGAGTGAGTAATGATCGAGGAAAGCTCGCCAATCCGCATTTAGATCATTGCCAGCATCGACGGTCGATTCTCCTCGCAAGATCATACCAGTAGGTAATACACACGGGACACGCGCGAGTCATGCATGTGCTGTTGCATCGCTTTTGCCCGGTTGGTGCTTGTCTATCCCCTCCATGCGGCCCTTGGACTCTCAACACAGTCCAACATCAATTTAATTGACGTTTCAAACATTTTATTTTCATTGTTTCCAACCTTCTTGGATAGTCCATTCTGAGATGAACCCCCTCCGAGAGCCCTCAGATTCTTCTATAGTCATACTAGAGGGCTCCGCTCCCTGTTCGCTTCGTTCACCAACCCTCGCGGCGCCTCGCTCTCTTTCTCTTTTTTTCTTTCTCTCTCCCTCGCATAAACACTGTCACTCAATTTTCGGTTCCCCTTCAGAAACTACAAAACTATTTAATATAATAGAAAGATAGGTTTTGCACTCCAAATTCACCCTTAAATAATTAATTTTCAATATTTCTAATGAGTGGAATTGATTTGCAAAAGGGTGTATTTGACTCGCGAAAGGGTGAATTTTCAGTGCAGAACCTGTAGTTGTCGTTGCAAGAACAATCAATAGCAAATCTCTCGCTTTCGATGTCCCCCAAACTGTTCTGTCTGCAACAACAACAACAACAACAATGCCCTCTAATCTCTTGGCCCTCCAGAGGCCAACAGACTTCAGCCTCTACTTCTAGAATCACTTTTCACCTCCTGCAACGTCAGTTACCTGGTGCTTTCGAACAAAGACCTGTCCGTTGTTGCAAAAAAAAAAACAATTCTTTTTATAACAAAATCGCTTTCTATGTAACCTGATGTGTGATAGCTCGTTGGTGTCAGTTTGAACTTGCGGTTTCAGAACAGCAGTCTGACGTAGCATCTCCACATCCCAGCAATCCCCAGAGGACACCTGACCTAAGATTGTCGTTGAAGAGGAAAAGAGGATCGTCTGGAGGACTTCACCAGGACGATCCCAGCATCAGGTCCACTGTCTGAGGCCTGATCACCTGATGACTCCACTACCTGTAGGCTGACGGCGCTGGAACCTGCTCATCGAGGACTCCTGGCCAGTAGCATCATCGAACAGAAAGGACAAACCGAAGCCAACGCTCGACAAAATGGAACTCAATGTGATAAATCCTTTTCGAGCAATTCGTACCAAGTCTGACGCGCTCTCCGAACGATTTTTTAATTAACAAATTACGGCCCATGATTTTTTATCGTTGTAGACCAGTTCGACCGGGGCCTGCACTTCCGAATGAAAATGGCGAGAGAGCTTTACGTATACTTACGTATTAACTAATTATCTAAGCTAGTTCGAAGTGGATCAGGACATTTGAATATAAGGATTTTTCTTGAAGTTTTCTTGCCAAGTGAATTTTGATTCAGGAGTGCGGGCTTCTCGGAATTTCCAACTCACAAATTTTCTAAGTGTCGAGATATTAAGCTAGTAGCGAATACGTGGACCTTGAAGGCCATTTGCCGTGATTTGAAGTGGTTCGAAGTAGTCCGCGATGGTTCGAACGCCACAGGAGAGGAATTGTTGAAGAATCGCGTAACAAACCTCTGGCAAGAGGGAAAGAACAAGAATGAAGAACAAATCAAGGACGAAACGATTGGAGCTTTTGTTCAAGGTCAGCTTTCGATGGCAGAACAGATTCTAAGTGGTTTGAAACCACTTATCGAGTCAATTAGTCCGTAGAATAAAACGTTTCGTCCAATCAGAAACCGTGCGGACTCGTGGAACGATACGAACTTCCCCACCTTGCCAATTTTATAAGTGCAAACCTGTTTGTAAGGTATTCAATGGATGTGTGCAATTGCTGTTCATACGCTTCCAATCTCTATAATCAGTGCTTGCGAGACTACTGTAAGAAGTAAACACACAATTTTTAATGGACAACCATGATCGGAGGCAGTCGCTATCAAAAACCAAAAATTTTGACAACCTCCTCAGTCACACTGACACAGTTTTTCCAAAATCAAGATTGTTCCAGGCTGAACAAACATGAAAATTTAAAACGCAAATTCGTTCTTGAAAGTTCTTTGATTTTAACACAAAATTCATCACTTTGCCCCACTGACCGCCGCGCCGGCTCCTGGAACACGAGTCTCCACTTTACGATGAAAGTTTCGAAGAGCTCTAACAATAAGAATAAATTTATCTGCAAACTCTCTCTCTCTCTCTCTCTCTCTCTCTCTCTCTCTCTCTCTCTCTCTCTCTCTCTTTCTCTTTCCCGCGGAAAAAAATATCCAGCCGAAAGTTTCTCTGCGCAAACGGCTCGCGAAAGATCAAAACATTCCGCCGGCATTCCCGGCTTGAAAATTCCATCCCTTCGCTACAAAAAGAAGATGAAGCTTTTAAAAAGCTCGGGGTACACATTTTTCCATCTTGTACTGAGCTAAAGAGCTTACGTTAAAGCGCCTTTTAACCATTCCGCCTTGAAATTTATTATTGGACAAAAATTGTAGGGGTTGCTTTGGAATAATTTGCACAGAGGAATAGGAATATTTGTTGAAACTGTACAGTAAATGGTGTGAATTGTAAGGCGAGGAATATAATCATCCCTTAAGGCAAAACCACTGCTGAAAGTGTTAGAATCGAAGAAACATTTGCAGGGAAAATTGCAGAAAGCCGCAGGCAGTGAAATGGTGTGAAGGAAAGTGGGAACGAGTCTTTTTCGATGGAATAGCATTGGTCTCAGCGTCGATTTGCGAGCACATTGTCTGCGATCCACTCGAACACCCGATGAATGGGCTGCCTCCGCGTATTTCGATGTGAATCGAAGCTTTAATTCAGAAGCGCTGCGATGGCACGTATGTACACGGTAACGTTACGGAATTTGCCCGAAGTACCTGGAATTTCTCGCCGCAGGCAAGCAAGTGATCGATTACAAGCCCGCCCAGATTACTTTTCCACTGGAATCCCAATCTCGTCGGTTCCCGATCATATTGCCAGACCTAAATCAAAAATCTTTCGAGGTCTTTCGTCGAAGCCTGAATGTCAACAGGTTCTTGATGCAAAATAACAATTTTTCACCCGAATCGCATCAAGCGAAGTAGAAATTTATTTTCTTTCCTAATATGTTTAACAGATTGAAAATAATATAATAGTATTTTTAAATTCTTCTAATTATTTTACTGTTTTAAATTACACCTACTCATATTTTTCTCATAAATGCATAAAATCCGCTGTCTGTCCCTCTCGAAATAATGAAACTTCTCCTGAGAAAATTGCTGTCCGCACTTTATAACGAGTTTTATTATGCAAGAATCGCAGTCTCTGCTAATATTTCTCGAAATTACTTCGCGAACTTTGACGTTTGTGAGTTTATTAAAAATCCGTTAATATAAATGGCAAAATATGACTATCTTGTGGAGAAAATCTGTCTTCTCATTTGGAGAAACGATAAAAATTTGCTTTTGTGAATTTTGAACGAGATTTTTAGGGTACCGAATTTAATTGAAATAATTAGTATTAAGACTAGCCAATTAGCGGACGCGTCGTTGCTTAAGTGACTTTGTAGCTGAGCGTTTTTTTAAGATGCAAATAAATTATCGTGACGAAGATTGCGTCTTAAAAATCAACCCTTCAACTGTTACTATCATCGATCAAGTTAATAAAGATTAACACAATTTTTCTTATTAATAATAAAAAAAACGTAATCGGTTATACTCACAAAGGATTTTTATTGCGTCGGTGAACTGTACAAAAATGTGTCACAGCATATAAATATCTTTTGAAAAGAATCTCATTTTTTACAGTTTCAAAGAATGCACCAACACTTATAAAAAATGTGTAAGAACGTCTACCTGAACGAAATCTTATTGTTATCATTGTTAATAAAAATCGTCAGCTTTGTGTGGACATTGAATCGACAATACAACAAATTTATCCTGCACTATTCACACGGATTTAAGTTTACGATTACTATACCCTTTCCCCTTGAAAAAATAAAACACAAAATTATTTCATAAATTAGTTGCACATGAGAAATTTACATCTTCAGTCTTGATTTTTACAAAATTGGTACATTTTCTAGTTACCCTCGAGATTTCACGTATCACTAAAATAAACATTCATATTTTTCTAGTTAAATCAAACGATGACATGAACTTTATTCAACTGAAGTGATTGAAATCACTATTTTAAAAAAATACATTTATGCACCAGTAAAACTTAGCTGTAACTCGAACATTGTATATCGATACACGCACTCCATAAATAAATATTTATATCATATACAATAATGTACGAATTAAGTTCACTCTACAGTCCCTGAAATACGAAGATATGATACAAGGTGTACTTCCTCTTGTTGCTGAAACTTAAATTGTTCACTTTAGTTAATTAATTGTTGCACAAACAAACAGTTTATTCATTTGTTAAAAACTTTAGCTCCATCCTACCCACAGCAGGCAGAGAAATAATACTCTACGTCACGAAGACTATCACAGATACGTTATAAAAGCCCTTGAAGTGTCCAAACGAACACTTCGCCCTCAGAAAATAGTGTAATCGTCCAGCAAAATCCTGTTCCAACCGTTAAGAACTAGAATCAATGTTAATCGATATGAAATACTGTGACATTCGTTACGACTGTGTCGTCTGTATGTACATGTTAATGTTCGATGAAACTTGTTATGCTTCGTCTTCACATGCACAGTAAAAAACTTGTCCAATTCCTTGCGTACAATCAAGTCGACGAGTCTACCAGTGAAAAGTGTTCTCCAAAATGCAAAAACAGGCATGTTGCAGAAAAATAGAGTCCGTGCTAGAATAGAAAATGTAGAAAAGATACTGGTTCCGTATAAGTTTCTTTCCACCTGCACAGCGTTCGTAAGATGTTCTTTATGAGACGAGCATGTCTTTTTGTTCTTTTTAATAATAATCTCAATAGAGATCGATCGTCTATCACGTCACTAACTATTGCTAATGAATATTGTCTGGTTTGAGTAGCGATACAAAAGATTCCGTAGAAATTTTCATTCTCAGACTTTTCTATATTCAGTTATTTCCCAGATTTATCCTCTTTACAGCAGCAGCTGTCTACGTTGCTAAAACTCATCGTGGAAACTGCCTTCCGTGTCCACCATTTTGCTGCCTAGGAACAGTTCCATCTTGCTGAGAATCTCAGGAAGATTCAGCTTTCCGTCTAGGTTCGCATCGGATAGGCTTATTAGGTGCTGAGCCTCCTGTATAGCGTGTCTTGGATTTCTTGGATCTATGTACATCTAAAAACGAAACGAGCTTCTTTCAGTTCTTATCTTTTAATAATTCCTCGAAGAGATTAGCAAGCATCAAACTTTGTTCTTCTTACCAAGAGTTCGGTCCTGTCAGCCTTGCCGTTTTTGTTCTTGTCGATCAGATGTCTGAACTCCTGTCGCCTATCTTCACTGCCACCCATAGCCTCGTGCTTGTCTTCCCTCAGATCCAGTCCCATCCCCTCAGCAGGTAGATCTGAGAATTCATCCTCGGTTAGCTCTTCATCCCCATCACGGTCTGCGAAAGATTACAAAACAATTGCTAGATTATTAAACAAGGCATATTCAAGTTATGAAGAGTTCTTTACCAAATTTCTCAAACAAGTCCTCAACTATTTGGAGCAGAGCCCTGTGGCTGCTCTCAGGGTGAGTGAAAGCCAGGAACTCGTCCAGGGCTAACTTATCAGGGTCGTTCCTAGCTGCCTCGGCCCACCTAGCTCTGTCCCTCATGATGTTCTCCTTCAATGTCCGCGACATGTCGCTATGTTTTTTGTCGTGCGAGCTGACATAACTCTCAGGGAACCCGTGAGACCTGAGAAAGTACGCGTGGTACTCTTCCCACGACACCTCGCCTGCCACATCGTAGAAATTTGCAATTACAAACTGTAGACTTTCACATTTAATTGAAATCACTTGAGACATGCATTAGCAAACAATTCTCTAACGATCTTGCGAGGAGCAGAATCTAAGTCACTAAAAACATCCTTGCTGTTTGTTCAATGAAAATAATGTTAAATAGAACCTACCATTCCTGGGGTTGTTATCGATAGCAGTGAAGAGCCCAACGTTCTCCTTCATAGCACGACTAATATGCTCTGTAATCTTTGTGTGAATCCACTTAGCTAGTTCCTGGATGTCCAGTAGCTGATCCTGGTCAGTATCAGCCCTTTGAAATATGTCTTCGAGCAGAGTTCTCGGGTTTTCCCTATTCTCTGCCTCCTCAACCTCTCTAATGCTCTGTTCATCTTTGCGAAGCAGCTCTGCCGTCTTGTCATCTTTTTTACTCGCTGTCACTGCTTCCAGTTCAACGAACAAATTCTCTATCAGGGAACCATCGGTGTCCTTTTTGTTAGATGCTATGGGTATACTCTTCAGGGGAACGTTCTTGTTGTACTTGACGAAGAGTAGACTCAGATAGATGACCAGGGGCACCAGGATGGTCCAACGGAGGAACCGGAAGCAGCGCAGTGCAGAATTGCAGGTGATCTTGTGCATCTGAAAGAGGATTATATCTATCACATGGAAACAGAAGATGAACATCAAAGAAAATAAGGTAAAGAAGAAGAGAACGTGTAAAGATAGTAACTCACAAAATAAGAAAGGTACATTTTTCACAGAAATCCTGATTCAGCCATCGGTGCGTGGAGAGAGTGGTTCCATTCAGGTTTACCAGTTTGTCAATTTGAAGAAGTCTTCGCAGGATGTCTCCATCGTCAACACCAAGCAGATAGTCACACTGTCAGTCACTATCTTCACTGAGTATTATTTTAGGCACATCGTATTCAGCTTGTGTTGACAATTGTTTTCTGTGTTCTTTTCTGTGACTGAATTGTCAGTGTAGGGCTCTGATTTTTCGAAGATACTAGATACGAGTGAAACGATCTTTATTGAGTAGTTGTCGATGACAAAAACGTGGAGTTGACTAGTCTTTTATGAGAAATAAGCGGGACTGCTGGAGAGACGCTGTTCGCACGTTGCCTGGCGAAACGTTTACAGGGTATTGATCCACTTTCACTGTCGTGGCCTTTCTCTCTGCGCCACTCTCTCTCTTTCTCTCTCTCTCGACTTTCCTCGTCCCACTAGAGTCTCCACCTCTGCCACTCTCTTTCTAGTTGCTGGGAATCGGTTTGACAGTGGGACACAGCGTTTTTCAAAATTCTTATTGTATCTTCTAGAAGCGTAAAACTGTAAAAATGTTCTGTCAACATTTAATAAAAATTTAATTTGCTAGGAAATGATAAATAAACAAACGATACAAAGTAGTCGACCTCGTATATATTTCATTTTATGTACAAACACGTTTCTAGAGATAAGTAGCTTACGACGAAGTACATCTGAACGGTAAAACGGCGGCGCGGACAAGTCCTCGTTGCAGATCCTCGGACTTGTCCGCATAAATTAGGGGAACCATAACGAAGTACACATCCGCAGCAAAGCGATAAACGATTCTACACGCTACACACCTCCGACAGAATTTGATTCGAGTAAAATTCGTTTCGCGAGTCTGTCTCGTGGGAACCGCGATTTCGCTTAAAGTTTAAAAAAGAACAAAAAAAAAGAATAAATTAATTTAAAAATCTCTTGATCACGTGCCGAAAGAGACTTAAAATAAAATAAAAACTTTGGGGCAAATGTCACTACTGTGAGAGGTAACTAATAAAACATAAACATCAGGTCTGGGTAATTAGTAAAACGGTCTCGATCATGCTGACAGACCCATAATCGGTAGAACAAGTAAGTACGCTGACAGACGGCACCATAAATAACCCTATCCTATCCTTAGAGTGTCTACTAAGTCCAAACTACTCTCCCCCAAATTTTCTAGACCCCGTTTTACAGTTTTATTAATTACAATAACTGCTTTGACTTGATCTCCGGGGAATCCTTATTCGATAGGTCTTGAAAGTTTAGGGGTCCGGGGCAGGAGAGTTCTCCAGAAGTTAGGCTAACTCGGTAAGCGACCTTGAAGACCACCAAACCCAGATCTACAGGAGTATGTCCTGAACTTTTGGTAGCTTTCAATAATCAAGGACTATCGAAAAGTCTTTATTCTCTGCCAAGATTGAAGAATGAACCACTTTGATGAATCTTGGAGATCTGGTGAACCATGCCAGGTCTACAGCAATATGTCCTCAACTTCTGGTAGCCTTCACTGACCAATGATTCTTTCGGAAAGTCTTGATTCTCTGTCAAGATTGTTGTCATGATCAGAATGGACCATTTCAACGGCCTCTAGAGGACTCAACTAACCCCCAACTGACTTCTGAAGTCTAACACAGACCTGGACAAGGAGATAGATGTCTCCAGTGTCAGAGTTTGAACGATTAAAACTTAAAACCCGAGGCCTAGAACCCTAACAAGGGTCAAGGCGAGTGTATGTATGTGTGTGCAGTCTGAGGATATTCCCAATAACGTTCAACGATTGGATCCTCGGGGATGAAGGGCTAAAACGTTGAAAATTACTGAATGCTTTTCGAATACTGCTCTAGGCCAGCTAGGCAGCTTCATTTGGGACTTTTGGGGTTGTCCACCTTGGACTTCTCGTCGTCCAGCTCCAGACCGAAGTTCATGGTGCCTTGCACGTTGTTAGCATTCGGCTTGGTCTTCATTCGGAACATGGAGGCGATCAGGGGACATAGAAGATCTTGATCGATGTCAGCTGGGTTCTGGAACCCTGTTACGTAGCTGACAGCAACGCCTACCAGCATGGTCAGCAGACAACCGATCGCGCTGTACCACAGGTAGCTGATCTGTGAAAGGATTGTAGCTTTGAGGAATTCTGGTCGCTAACGATTAGACAGCGGATTTTATGCGTTCGTGACAAAAATGAGTAGGTGTGATTGAAGTTTCTAGATTGAACTAGATTGTTCTTTTCTAGTCCGAGCACTTGCTCGGATAGCTACCTTGTAAATCGTGGGAACGTTATCGACGTAGTCGGCTGTAAAGGTGTCGATGACGGTGGTGTTTATGCAGGGACAAGCGTCGATCGAGACAGGCTTGCTGTCCAGATGGATCTGTCCGTTGAGAACTGTTATTTGAGCCCCTAGGCCAATCCACAAGACGATTGCCAGACTGGTGATAGCTCCCGAGATCGCACCCTTGCCGTTTGCCCAAGGGACGAACATACCCAGGGAGAATAATCCCAGTGTGATCCCTCCGACCATGCCGTTGAAGGACAAGGCGACCTGGAACATTCATTGTTTGGGACTCTAGATTACTTGGAAGCAGTTGGCGCTGTTTAGGTGGCCTAGGAGCTTTAAAGATGTAAAAAAGGCTACAAAAGACGATAAGCACCTCAAGCACACTGCCAAGTCGTTCCACGACGAAGACCAAGGCGAAGCTGAGGGCGCCGAAGCATGCACTGATCCACCTGGCATAGATAGCTCCTTTGCTGGCCGGCAAGCTGATCTTAAACACTCCCTGGAGAATATCCTCGCAAGTGATCGCAGCCAGGGAATTCAGGGCACTGGCCACAGTCCTAAAACGTCAACCATTAGCCTCTACAACAAGATCTATGGTGAGAAGGTCCTAGGAGCGTAGAGACTAACCCCAAGGAGGCAGCAAAGATCCCAGCAACGAAGAAGCCAGGCACACCCTTCAGATTTCCCATGAAGTTCATCACGTAGAGTGGCAGCAGCTGATCCTGGCCACTGATGTACCCAACCGATAGGGGATCACAGTCTTTGTAAGTGCTGTAGAGCACCATTCCAGTCAAGAAGTTCACAGAGTAGATGATGATCATGCCGAAGGCAGACACCCACAGCGCCCTGGAACGAAGCAAGTGTAATAAGCCACTTTTGCTATGTTTACCTAAGCCTGGAATGAACTAGGGGTCTTTGCTTTGTTGAAGAGGCTACTTACGTTCTGACTTGGCCGATGGTCTCCACACTGAGGTACTTTTGGACGGAAGCCTGATTGCTGCAGAACATAGTGGTCCAGTAGACGGTCCCACCGATCACCACGCTCCAGAAACTGTGCCTGACGGTGGGTCTGGCGTCCATGTTGAAGAACTCCATGCGTCCCGACGCCTGGTTCACATCCCACACAGGAGCAAAGCCTCCCTGCCAGGCTAGACCGTAGCCAACAATCAGAAACAGGGAACCTAGGAGCACTGCCGCTTGGAATGTGTCCGTCATAATAACAGCTTTCATTCCTCCCTGTAAGAAGGCCAAGTTAGCAAAATGCAACCAGTAGAGAAAGAAGATGTACTGACCTGCGAGGCGTAGAAGATACAGACTACGTAGACTAGAGTGACTGCTATATAAGTATTCAGACCAGTGACTGCAAGAAGATCAAGGTTTCTGGTGAGAGGTGACAATCTCGAGGTCAAGGTGAATGGTTTCAAGGATATTTACCATGACTTAGAGCTAGCGCAGGTGCGTACACCGCGACGGACGTATAGAGGATCATCTGCAGCATGTACAACCCGCTGGCGAGTAGTCTGCAGTGCCGGTCAAACCGGAGATTCAGATACTCGTAGCTGGAGGTCAGCCGCAGCTTCATGTAGACCGGCAGGTACAGGTGCGAGGTGATCGGGACGACCAGAAGGAACGCCAGACAGGTCATCCAAAACTGCGTTCCCTAATTACAGGCAAGGTTACAGATTCTCAGACAACTATAACGATATACAGGGAGGGGTGGATCAACATCTTCCTGAAGGTTGTTCATGCTTTTTATTAGAACCGGTAGCGGATTTAACGGTAAGCGGACTAAGCGGCCGCGTGGAAACCCCGGGATATTTTTCATTACTTTTCTTTTTTGTTAATAAGTTTATGAGAGTTTTCTTGGAACTTCTATTTCTAACTTGAGTTCGAGGGCCTGAAAATTTCTACCGCTTGGAGCCTACACTTGATTTGAGCCGCCACTGATTAGAACGTTCCACGATCCCCTAGCAGGCTTCTACGAATGAGAAGGGTCGATCTCGAAGACTATACCTGTGCGTACATCTCGGCGGGGTTCCCCAGGAGCTCGATGGCCGTGATGAAACTGGCTGCCAAGGACATCGCCATGGGGAAAGTGCCCATGCTGGAACCGCCGAGCAGAAAGTCCTCGCTGGTTTCTTGCTTCTTCGAGAAAAAACCGTAGAATGTGCCAATCAGGCAGGAGATGAGCAACATGGAGGCCAGCACCACGTAGTCCACCCATGAGAAGAAATACAAGAGAACAGGATGATCCTGCATGCATTTCGCATCCACATAATTTTGCGACCGTTGTTCTGCCGAGGACACCGCCAAGAAGAGAAACAGGACGAACAGACGCGACGACATTGTTTCAGGAGCTGGACAAAAGAGACGAAATCAGAATTAGTATCGAAATCATTGAAGGTGTTCATTGTCCGCGATCGATCCGAGAGATCGTACGGATCTTACCCATCGATACTCGTGCTAGGTTTCCGACTAACTGGAGAACCGTGAGTCAGTAACACCTCGGTCCCCACTACCTCTTCAGGGTTTCGTCCCTACTTTCGAAAATTTCGGGATGGGCGGTACTAAAACTATAGTTTTAGGTGGTCGAAGCGGGCCCAAGGATTTGTCAAAACCGTACATGATGGATGACCGAACCTTGACTTTTCTCAGATATCCGGAAACAATACGCGCTGTAGCTCTTCGAGCACCCTGCTGCGCCAAGTCCAAGAGATAACAATTGTAGGTGATTTATGGCAAGGGACTGCATCGAAGATACCCAGGTACACACTGCGATGCAATTAAGATAAAAGAGATGTCCCTGCCATAAACGAACATTCACAAAACGATTTTTCACTTTCATCTTACTCGGATCCTCCACTTTCTTTGCGCGATGAATCATCGCTGATTAGGGATGATCATGCGAAATTGAGCTTTATAATATAATAGGATTCACGTTAATATCTCGTTAGCGAAAGTATGCGACGTGCGGCGTTCTTCCTGACAACCACAGAATTCCGATACTGATCTTGGAAAACGGTGTACAGATTAACAAATCGATCGACGACGTACTTGACATTCGGAGAACTTTAGTCGCGTTCGATCGATATATTCTACCGCTAGATCTAGAATCACGTGAAACCCATACGATCGATCGGTCACTTCCGCCCGATCCAGATTGATCTGCATTACGCGAACCGAACGATGTAATTGAACCTTCTCTGTTTCATCCCGTCATCGATTCGTCCCCATCTTAGAGGGGGCTCTCATCTTTCGTTCGCATAAATCAGAATCAAGCAAGACCGTTCTAGGGGCTCTCAACTTGTAAACAATTTCAGCTTACACAATAAAATAAACGACATAAGTCTGTACTCAACAACGATTCTTTTTATGCTTGTTTTCATTTCTAATTCAATGTAAGGGTGCAGACGAATTAATCGAATAAAGTTATTGAAAATCTCCACTGTGATTTAAAATTACTTCTAATTCTTAAAATTAATCTAATATAGATTTCGATCCAATATGACGGGATAAATCAAATAAAATTGAAAGAATTGTTGAGTGTGTTGGATTTTGGAAAATCGTGGATATATCGAGCACACATGTATCTTGGACTCAGTGTGTATGTAGGTGTGTGTACATGCATCCAGTGTCGTCAGCCGGTTTTTCCTTACATAAGCAAACTGTAACATCATCTTTGGCTCGAGGAACGTTACGATTATTGAGCGAGGCGCCCCGCCATTGGGTGTAATTGTTTAGGAAGATTTGTACCGCCATCGTGGCTATTAACACGGACATTCGATCGTCATTAAGGAATCTGGTTGACACTGGATGAAACCAGTTGACTCAGAACACTACGGGATTAGTTTCTGAGAAAGTCTAGAGCATTTTCCGTTTACACCATTGACAAACACGATGGTGTTATATGAAAAGACACCGCTTACATGGAAAACAATTTTTAATACTTTTCAGAACAACCTTTTGATCCACTCTTTTTCTACAATCAAAATTATCCATGGAAATCAATTTTCACGTAATTTTTTCGCACAGTTTACCTTTCGCGGACAATTTTTTCCGACACGTTTTTCCCCTCTGATTTTAATATATAATATGAAAATGAAGAATTCAAGGGTTGATAAATTAAAGTTTACTTTGAAAAAAAACTAATGGGAATAAAGAATTGAAAAATTTTTCAAAGCTGTACAATTTTAATTTTTTCGATACATCTTTGAAGATATATTGATAGAATTTTAACAGCCACTAAATGTAAAAATAACATGAGAAAAACAAGAATTAGTAACAGAAGAAAGTTTACAATTTCTAAATACATTTTTATACTTGTTTTAACCCGAATAAGAAAGCAAAAATACTTAGGGGTTGAAAAAGAAGAGGACAACAATAAAACGTGATTCAAAATGAAGAAACCAAAATATAGAAAGAGAAAAATAATTTGATAAGAAACATGCGCACTACATTTTTTAGAAACTCAACGTAAAAGCAAGAGCCTCGGCAATCATTGTAGTATAGTTCACGAGTCATCGATCGTCCTTACCTCTTCGGATCCAAGATGGTGGCCTCGGACACCTGAGGAATGGCGAGAGTAAAGAAGAAAAGAAGTGAAGCTGGAGACTAACTCCAGGAAATTGCGATTAGGCGTCGGAAAGCCAGCAGAAACGTGCGGAACTGCAGCTGGATGATCTTGCTGATTTTCCTGATGTAACGCATATGTATGCGCTCGGATTTCAGGCTGGTCGCGATGCTGATTAATTAATTAGGGCTCTCTCTCTCGCTGCTCGTTTACCGTTTCTTCGAGCGAGCCGGCTTCGGATTAAGCGGAGAACGATTTCAGACTGTCGTTTTAATTGTCACATGTGCCCATTTATATGAACCAGCCCCTTCCCGGGGAACACACCAGTGTGAGAGATTGCTCGTCTATTCACAACGACTCGGGGAAACAACAATAATCACGTCACTATAGCTTACGACGAAAAATGACTCGGAAACGCTTCCGGGATCAAGAGGATTCACCCTGTTAATTCTATAGATCCTCCCGATCGATCCCCACAATCGCAAACAAAGCCGAAATTACCCTAACCGATTTAAATATTTATTTATAATTATAGAAAGATTGAATACCTAAAGGACATCCGTGGGAATACTGAAATTTCAATTTTGCGAAAATTCTATGGATTTCAAGTAGTACAACTTTGTTAAAACAAAATTCTGGGATGATAAAGTCGGACTCATTTTGAAGCTTGAACAATCTCGTTTTGTAACGCATTGTTCATTTATTTCTAAGTTGCTTTTGTATGGTGTAGCAGGTGGGAAAGAAGAGTGAAGAGTGAAGACTATTGGTTCGAGCTGATGCATATTAAACAGCTGTGTACACATTGGGAAATTTTTTCGTGAATAAATCCAACCACGATTTGAAGATTGAAGCTTCCCCTTTACAATCGGATCTTGAAAATTGATGTACGATTTTTTTTTGGTTGAGATATTGTGTTTTAAGTGACAGGTGTACTGTCGATTTTGCGATAATGTAAGGTACACATTCTTATTTAAACAAACGGTTAAAAAAAATCGCAGGTCTAGTTTTTTGAGCTCTTTGGAATAAAGGAAAAGGTCCAAACTTCAAATCCACGTTAGGTACGATTACGAAAAAAATTTGGTACTTTTTCGTTCAAAAATGAATAAAACATACGACAAATACAATATAAATATTTGTAACGATGCTGCGATAATAGTGTCACAAAATGTCACCACACTTGATCAACAATTTCAAAGGAAATATATTCCAGAGAAAAATGGAATAAGATTTTTGACAACTCACGTTCTCCATTTCGCAGGATATCCACAAGCACTCTGCAGTGTGACGAAGCATCCTAAACGCGATCTGAGTTGGCAGAGGAGTGTCGAAGATCTCGCAGCTCGTCGCGATAAGGAGGGTTGTTCGACCACTGGTCTATCATCGCGGATTCGAACGCGAAAAATCGACTCGCGAAATCCGCGGTGGCAGGCCAGCGGGAACAAGATCCAACCGGTTCGAACTTACGGGGTTGCAAACAAACGGTGGTCACGCGTTTCCATAAAGCGCCGGGCTCTCCAGCTGCCCGTTTCGTTTAACCCCTGTCGCGCGGACGCCATCTTCAACGGAACGCGTTCGAGCTAAATTGTTGCTCCTGGCTCTCTCGCATAAACTGACAATCTACCACTAAATGCAGTTTACACGATGCTGACGGTGGAATAACATTTTCGAAATATTTTTAGAGATTGAAAAAATGGTCTCATCGAGCTACAGTGACTCAAAAAACCGATAACTTGTTTAACATTGTACTATACGATTTGAACTATTTTTCAGAAGTTACAACAATTAGTTTACTGCGCGATGCGAGAAGAAATTTTTTTCATAAATCACGATTGGCCGGAATCGTAGAGAAAATTCCATTTTCCACCGACAAATCGTCCAATTTTCGATTATAAAAAATTAACTACGACGTTGAAAAAATAAACCATTACCAGGAGTTTTAGATACCACTATGTGGAACTCGTATAGTAAATTTTGACCGAGTTGGTTCATTATTTCTCGAAAAATATTGATTAATCCTCTTAAGAAGAGGATTTTATGCTTATGCAATCGCCATTTTAAATGGAACGACTACTACGGTTCAGTAATTGAAGTACTCATTTTCGTTGTTCGCGAAGGTTGTTTTTGCTAATGGCTATTTAATTGGTTTTGTTTACTCGACGGGTTTTGAAGTTTTGAGTCCTTCGGAATCGTAACTTGTTATGGATTAGGTAGCAGTTAGAAAGTTCGAGATAAGGGTCATATACCTTTTCGAATGTCATTGAAGAAACCTTGAATCTTGGATACGAGCTGGAAGGTTGCGTAAGTTAATATTCTGGGTGTGGTTCAGGTCAATGACTTCTTTTGTGTACACAACATGAATAATTTAGGATCTATGATAATCGCAAAACTTGTCTCTTCCAGGGTTATTTGTCAATTTATTCATAAACTTCAGAAACATTAAGTCAGCAGCGAGAAAGGAGGTCAGCTTTGAGAATTTTTTTTAACGAAGATTACTTTTTATACATATTAAACAGTAGAGTTTTGACTGTAAACAATGCAAGATTCATTGGGAAATTACTCAAATTGACGAAGTGGCAACAATTTTTTAGCGTGGTCGTTGAAGACTAAAAACACGATGTTTGACCGACAAATCGTCAAATTTTTTATTATAAAAAATTAACCACGACGTTAAAAAATTAACGATTACTAGGGGTTTTAGGTATCACCATGTGGAACTTGTATAGCAAATTTTAGCCAAGTCGGTTCATTATTTCTCGAGAAATATTAATTAATCCTCTTAAGGAGGGGATTAACGATCCAAAAACGTGGTAACGATCGTCAACTAGATCCAAAAATACCCGAAGATCTCGGTTTTGTTATGTTTACTCCAGAATAGGCAAACAGTTGCATAATAGATGATTCAACCGATCGTTTTACGGTGGGCAGCGCGCGCGTGGCACACAGGAAAACACACGTGTGTGAAAGTGAAGAAGGCGTTGAAGGAGACCACCTCGCATAAGTTAATGGCACGTGCAGATCATATGAAACCTTCTTCCCTCATTGATCATGCCAACTCTACCGGGAATGTAATGACTCACGCGATTTTAAACAAACTCCCGCGTTTTCTCGTGAATGAATGTGCACTATAATAATCATCTCTTTACGAGAATCCTCATCAGACGATTTTAAATCATCTGCCCGATGGAGCATACAGTCTCGTATTAAAAAAATTTTAATCAATGATCGAATTGTTATGAACATACCGAAATAAATATTTTATGCTTAAAATAATTCTACTAAACATTGCATACTAATTTTTTTTTAATTTACATCAATTTAATTCTCAATAGAATTTTAATCGAACGGCGATTTCATAATAATTCGATCGCTGTAAAATCGCAGGGTGACAAATCATAGTGATTCATTAAAGTGTAACTTACTTTTTGGTAGAATAATTGTCTTGGCTTCACTGGAAACTCACAAACACCTGCACATATCCCGAAACGAATTTCTGCGATAAAATCGAGGGCGCTCCTCGAATCCTTTTTTGTCTTCACCCCTAAATCGACTGTCAGGGTGTTTGATAATGTTTATCAGAGTTTCTAATATTTCTTTCTCGAGTATCAATCGCATAATGTTTGCGAAAAATCGTCGAAGGGACCGTTGAACCGCGAAATTTGTAGCTGTCTACAGGTGTAACACAAAATTCCGTATTGTGAGAGGTCAAGGGTGTCGGGAGGGGGCATAGGACTCCATGAAAATAAACAGAACCGTCATAGGAGCTAGTACGAATTCGTTGGATTGCATGGCAAGCGACTGGGAACTGAAAAAGGAATGATTTAATCACAAAAAGTACTGAAACCAAATCATTTCATTTATTGACCATTAGAATCAGTTGCAAAAAACATTAAACAATTTTAATATGCTCCGCTTTACTCAATTGCATACGAATGCGATCTTTTACGATGGAATACGAATTATTCAAGCTACTTTCTATTGGATTGGATTAAGTAATGTTAAATAGAGAACTATTTGCAACTGAAACTTAAAACAGTACAAGCTGTACGCATAAGAAATAAATGTTTACTTAGCTCCATTTCCCTGTGAACGGTGTATAAACATTTTATTTTATTATAGAAGGAATTTTCGATCGAAGAAAGAATTTTCTGCTGTAGTTCTAACATCGCATGATTGATGGAGCTTTTTCCAGGCTTCCCGGGGTTGACCTACATGATCCAGGGTTTCCATAAGTCAGCAGGCATTCGACACCTCATCCACAGAGACGACAGAACCACGACCAACTGGATTTCTTGATTGATTAATTGCCAGTTGACTAAGGCGATGCGGATAACAGTGTACGAGTTTCGCTGGAAAAAAAATAATTAAAAAGAGCCCCATGCCGCCGATAGAAACGGCAGACCACGAACAAATTGAAACTGGTTTCAACTGGCCGCCGGTAGTTTGATCCGAGCTGGCCGGTATTCTTTTCAGAAGCACCTCAGACTGTCCTTCTTTCTCAGTCGAGTCTCCAGTTCCAGTTCCAGTTCCTCAACCGAACCCCTCCTCGCCATACTGAACTGTTGGCTGGCCCTTTGACCCTTGGCTGGCCAACCGAAACATGCTAATGAGCCTTGGGCTCCCATAGTTAAGGCACTTTGCGCATGGACTTTTGGTTCTGCCTTATTAAATTCACCCGACGACTCATCTTCTTGGATAAATTTTGCGACAAAAATTGTTGGCAAAAGAGACAGTAACAGTGCTGGAATAGCTAGTTAAATAATTTCATGTAAAATTATTTGAGATGAAGCATTTCAAATGGAAAATCAGAAAATAATTCATTTGAATCGAACAGGGGATAGAAATACTATTTTCATGTTATTCATGAAATAAAAAAAATTCATTATTGTTACCTTGTGCTAAATAAAATGTGTCCATTAGAAAAGGAGCAGTTTGAATAAATAACGGTCTGATTAAAGTTGATAGCGCATCACACACATAACGCTGTTTTATTTAGGCATCGTTTTAGTGTACACATGACAACGTATGCTATGTAAAACGCTAGTGTATAATATATCGCTTTGGTCCAAAAAAATACACCGCTTCACAATATTTATGATTCATCTGCACATTTTTGTTAGACATTAATAGCACTCTTGGCAACAATGGGCCAGTTTAATGGCTGCTTAACAAGTGGCAGTATAAATAACAAAAAAAACCATTCTTTTTTAGGCACGTGTCGTTTTCCATTTGATAAGTCAGCCGTTTGTTATAATATAAGTACGTGTCCGTAGGAACAAACTATGTTAAGTACATGTTCGGGATACACTGTTTAAGTAGGTGAAAGTATGTTAACTATAAAAACCAAAAGTTACAATGAAATGGCAGAAGCTATACAAATTGCAGTCCAGGAACAAGAAATGGAAGACACTCGGCCATCGGACGTTCACGATACAACGTACAATGAGACATGCTGCAATCCATGTAGCATGTTGATAAAATTTATATTGTCATAGGGTCCAGCTCCATGATTATAATAAAATATCCCTACACTAGTAACAGCCTCTGTACATGATCAGATTCGCTATATTAGATTCGAAAACCACCGTACGACCAAGATTGCCAGTCGATAAGGGCTGGCATAATTCTATCCACGGTTCCGATTAAGTAATATGTTGCATGCACCAAATGCCTAACTGTGGAATGTTTAAAAACTAAAATGCCGACAGAACGAGAAACTAAACTCAAGGGACTAACAATTGTACTATATTTTCGTGCTGGTCACTTCGTCCGAGTGTTCAGCGTTGTTGTAAGAGAACATATACTTCGCAGTGTCTTTCCCTAGCTCGCACTCGTTCGTCTCGAGCATCGCCTGTCTGCGACGAATACGGTTCCCTATCACAGGAAAGTACAGGTACGGGTCCTGCTGTTCAGACTTTGTTTCTTTCAGCAAAATCTTGAAAAGGTAACTAAACGCCAGCCCTAGCAACACTGTGAGCACGAACCCGATCGGACCGTACCACATGTATGAGATCCGGTAGAGGTAAAAGAAGGACGAGTCACCTGTCGGTCTGAAATTAAAAGAACAGTAGAAACATAAGCTGTACATCTTTCACACAGGAAAATAACCAGTCATCGTAAAGCTTACCCAGTCAATGGAGCAGGTTGGCTCATGACAAACACCGTTGAGTTTGCATCGCAGTCTTCAGTGGACACTGGCAATGTTGGCGCGCTTGGTCTTGGTTGACCGAAAGCCACCCAGAATAGAAAAACTAAGGAACCAGCCATAGAAATCACAGATCCAGTCTCTGTTGCTGTCTCAAACAGCATTCCTAGCGTGAAGAGTCCCAAAAGTGGACCCCCTACCACACCAAATATGGTTAGGCTGACCTGTAAATAAAATTTGAATAACTAAATACTTCTCGTATGAAGAATCGAGTGATTTCGATAAACTAGGTTTAAGTACTGTAGCAGTCACCTGTAGTACGCCACCCAATAATTGAGCTAAAAACGCCAAAGCAATAGAAATAATTCCAAACAGGAAAGCAAGGAATTTAGCTAGGGTTGTCGAGGCTGTAAGAGATATATCACCGCCACGGAATTTTCTATATGCAGGCTTTAAATAATCTTCTAACGTTACTGCGGCTAAGGAATTCAACGCCGCAGAAATTGTGCTGAGGCCGGCACTAAAGATACCTAAGCAAAAAACGAGTACAAAGCTAATCAATATGCTGGTGTATCGCTACAACAAGCGAAATCATCGAAAAAATATATAATGAAATTTTTGAACAATGATAAAATACTTGGAACATAATTTACCTGCTATAAAGAGACCTGGCAAGCCAGGTTTGTCGGATAAAGTATCCATAACGTAATACGGCATCAGCATATCGGTCGACGTTATTTTCTTCTGTTTAAGAGGATCGCATGTCCGGTATTTGCTGTATATCGCCAATCCTGAGAAGCACGTAGTCATTGAGAGTAAAGTTAAAATTGGCCACGCTATCCAAAGTGCTCTTTGCGCTGCTTTCATGTCCCTGAAAGTATACATAACAGCATTCGCTCTCACGTGTTCTTCTCGTATACATGCGCAGAATATACATACTTCACTGTCAATAAACGTTGCACTTGCACTTGGTTCACGCCGTACAGAGATAGAAACGTGCACAAGCCGCCAATGATCAGAGACCACCATGTATGTCTAACCGTTGGGTCTGCAGAGATACTGCAAATACGATCGTTTAGTACTCTAGTCTAGATTTTTCCATGTCAACTCTCACACGGAACTGTACCTGTCGAATTCAATTCTATGGCCAGCCTCGGCTATGCGCCAAATTTCATCCAGTCCTCCAACTTCGCTGGCAGCTGTAGCAATAATAACGAAAACAGCGGCGAACATAAGTATACCTTGAAACAAGTCTGTGATCAAGACTGCTTTGATGCCTCCTATACTCGAGTAGAAGGCGCAAACTAATCCAATAATGATAATACTGCTGGTCTTAGAGATTCCTGTCGTCGCTTCTAATGCTAAGGCAGGCGCATACAGCACAACGCCAGAGTACAAAAGTAACTGCATCCAGTACACAAAACTAGCCAGTATCCTAGCTTTTACTCCGAAGCGTTTCTCTAAATACTAGAACAGTAACAAATGTTTCAAGTCCGATGTTTCACAACATGTCCTTCTAAGTTCATTTGTTGTGACGTACCTCGTAAACGCTTGTCGCGTTGAGCTTGTAAAATACTGGTAAAAATCCGTAACACACCAGCGGTGTTCCTATGAGGTAGGATATGTTGATTACTACAAACTGTGTGCCATACGTATAGTTCTCAGCGGAGACGCCTAACAAGGTGATGGCAGACATGAAGGACACGACGAGCGCCATTCCAACAGGAACGACACCCATCGACTTGCTAGCTGTAAAATATTCCTGCGTAAGAAGAACCACATGATTAAACTAGTCGACTCTTCTTTATCAAAGATGCAAAAACAAATACCTCTATAGTCTTCTGGCGACCACCGCTGAACCTGTAGTAGATACCAACGCCCACACTTATGATCAGCGTGACCGCCACTACCAGATAGTCCTCCCATTGCAAACCAGGTGGTTCGGCCATACCAAGATTGAGCTGTGTACAGTTAACAGGATATAATTGAAAATCAAGATGGAACAGTGTCTACAGTCAACTTAGCATTCGACTTGCAAGATCCGTTTTATCTTTTTATACTTTTATGGAGCTTTATTTGCCTTCGCCGCTCCTAAGAATAGACTTTACAACTGTACCATTGACACACTGGAGTTTTTTCAATGGTCAGTACAACCTATGACAATGAACTATCGCAAACGGTAGATCCCACTTAATAATAATAATAATCCCAACCACTTGTACGATCTCCATCGAATCATCGAAGATATTGATTAACTCCGTCGCCGATCAATTAACTCGAAGATTGCGATAAACAACGTGGAACCCGAGCCGAATCGCTCGGAATGTGTTTCATTAAAAAAATATAAAGGAAGATTTTATCGGAAAAATCCGGTGTACTATGTACACCGATAATGCTCGTAAGCCAGTGGATTCGAATGTTGCAACAATAACTACGGAATTATGATATAATACCTGGACTTAAGAAAGTCCAACGCGATCGTACGATGCTTGGATCACAGTGTAACCGTTGCTTCTGTGATCCCATTGTACCCAACTCGTATCTAATTGGCAACAAGGAACGCCATGGGGACGGGGAATCCTCTGTTATACGCTTAATAAATTAACTCTTAATTCGTTGGCCGCTATTTGTAATTTATGACGCGGGAATATTGGTTGTGGACACATTGAACCGTGTCTATATAATCTTTAGGTAAACATAATTTAGCGGGATCGCTGCATGAGAAGCAAAACACGTGGACTTACCGGAAGAATGCGACGCTATTTAAGCCGTTCATGTAACGCACATGAACACACAGGACACGGGACTAACGGACTAACAGAAACGTTTCATCGTGATCGTGTCTTTGACGCTTGCTTAGCTGGCTATCCTTGTCTCTGTCTCTACCTGTGCCAAAACTTGGTATAGCGCCATAGCGGTTTTAAAAGAGTATGCTATATATATGTAGCAAACATTAAGGCAAAGATAAAAGTGTATTGTCCGAAGGTTATCGCGTCTTAACCCACCCACTTCATTGTTCTCAATTTTTATCATATATTTTCAATTAAAGTAGCTATAAACTTGCAAAGCGATGGGTTGGAGAGTAAAGTTCACCCTTTTTGTAATGACACCTTGCTTGACCATACAGACTTTGTTTGCCTTGCATATTTGCTGTCTACGGTCCTGAATTACCGACTCTGTAGACAATTCTCTGAGAGACTATAGTCTGTATATATACAGACGTCGATGAGATATGTTGTGATCGAATATTAGAGATCCCTATTTCACGTGTATTATTATGTATTCTTATGTAAATACGTGTCTCGATACATAAATTATTAATATCAACGTTCTAAAACTTATGCAAATTAAAATGAGGATGCATGGATGCACGTGAAATAGTACACGTGTACACGTTGTACTTAAAATGACACGCACTAAATAAAGTACATGTTAACAATTTGTTAAATGTCACAAATCAAATGTTAAATGTCTTTGTAATAACATCGATTTTGATCACATTCCCAGACAACCAAAAATTTCATTTCTGCCGAGCATCTGTAAGCGCAGATGTGACCTGTTCTGCCGGCAGTCTGCCCCCGAACCTGCCTTTGGCATGCTTTGGCAGCACGGTCGCACTGATGTAGCGATGTATAGGTTGCACTAAAATTTTGTCCATTTTACTGAAAAATTCGAAATACCGATTTTTGAATGCAGAATTTTATTTTGTGAACATGCAAATTTTACTTATTCTCATATTTATATTATTTTTCTTAGACTGCGGATCTTTATGCGAAATATAAATTGTCGGCATCGCTTGCAAGAGATGGAAACTATAAAAATTGCATTGGCATACCATTTTCTTTACAGTTCAATTTCAATTCATTACATTTCGAAATTTATTGTAACGTGTTCATGGAAAAAAGTGTCGTTTGACGGAAAAGAAAATTTATATTTTTTGTATGACAACTATATATACACTTAATTTAATGTTTAAATATTAATAATTTAAAATTTAGACTAGTCTATAATGTAATAGAAAGATTTAAATTTATATATAAATTAAATAAATTGTATATTAATTTTAAATTTATACCAGAAGGAATAATAAATGAATGAAACAGGAAATAATGAATATTACATTTTTTCATTTATTTAAATTATTTTTCTTTATTGTTCGACTTCTAACTTCTCACAAACGTTCAAATTGTAATGTTAAATATCCGAATATTTGAGTAAATCGATTTAATCAAAGATCTTTGATTCCGCCAAAGGCAGGTTCGGAGGCAGGCTGCCGGCAGAACAAGTCACGTCTGCGCCTACAGGCGCAGAGCCAGAAATTGAGCTAATCCAGCCTTGAGCTGGTCGAAACGTAGCTTCGCCCGTATTCTGCTCAATATCTGCCTTCGGCGGGATCTGCTTCAATCTGCCTGTGGCAGGCGTGGTTGTCAGGGATTGAGTCATCTAAACGAAGAAATACGACGGAGCATGTTCGAGAATCGCTGTTAATTTGAAATTGACCGCGAACGGTAACGGTCTCGTTTGAATTTCAGTATTCAAGATGCCAACATTGCCAACGTTCGATGTATCGACCGATTTAAGATGGCGGCGTACACTGAGAAATGTACAGATGAATGTTCCTTCGATTACAGCGAGGATAAACAGAAAGGAGTGTGTTTGATCAAAACGGAGTGAGTAAACCATGCTACACTTTCAAAAAATTTCAACAACCATACTCCAAAATGATCATATATTTTCTAGTCTCCACGACCGCATGGTTAGCTTCAAGCCATCAATGATATGTTATTGATCACAATTAATTAATTATAATAACAACATTGCAGATACATTCTTGAGGATCATGTCAGACTTTCGAAGGAGGAGACAGAGAGCGACAAGAAGTCTGCGAGCAATGAGAATAACACAGAGGAAGATGCAGTGGCGGTCGACGAGCCTCCGCATAAAAAGCTTAAGAACGATAAGAAGGAGAAGCACAGGGGTCAGAACAAGGCCAGACCTGCTCCGTTTAAAGCGCAACGTCAGGTCAACCTGTGTCCCCGGATAGCTGACCAAGCGGTGGACGAACCGGAGAGAAAATGTGATAACGAACATTGCACGTTTCTGCATGATAGAATCAAGTATTTAAAAATAAAGCCAGATGACATCGGGACAGAATGTTATCTGTTTAATCTAACTGGCAGGTGTCCCAGAGGTGCTGCTTGTAGAGTGGGCTTGAAACACTTGACAGAGGACGGTTTGAATATCGTGAACATGGAGAAGGAGAAAGAATTCAAGAAAAGGCCCCCTTCCACTAAGAATCATTTGGCCAAAGACCTTCAGACACTACTGAGAAAGCACAAATACAACTTCTCCAAAGCTGAGAAGATTGTCAAAGTGAATGGACCGTCCAGGAAGAAAGAGACTACGAGGTCCACAGACACGGATGTAACAACCGAGCCTAATAACAAATCCAAGATGGTCACGGAAGAGAAGCTTGGACCAGTGGAGGACTACGATTTGATAAAATGTAGAGATGCGGAGAAGAAAAAGATAGACTGGAAGAATAAGATATTGTTGAGCCCGTTGACAACAGTGGGAAATCTGCCTTTCAGAAGAATCTGCAAGGAATATGGGGCTGACATAACTTGTGGGGAGATGGCGTTAGCTCCGAAGATATTGCAAGGAGCACACGAGGAATGGGCACTGGTAAAAAGACACGAATCGGAGAATATATTCGGTGTACAGCTCTGCGGCAACAATCCAGGTGTACTGACAAGATGCGCGCAATTATTGAACGAAGAAATCGATATTGACTTCGTCGATCTGAATCTAGGCTGCCCCATAGACCTGATCTACAGACAGGGTGGTGGCAGTGGGATGCTGAACCGTTTGAATGTACTGGAAACAGTGATCAAATCTGTCAGCCAAGTCCTCAGTATTCCTCTAACTGTAAAAACCAGAACAGGTGTCTATATCGACAAGCCGATCGCCCACAATCTGATACCGAAGTTCCGCGAATGGGGCGCATCCATGATTACTGTGAGTAAGTTGCTCGCACCTTCAAGTTTACAGCGTACGGTATTAAAACAACCATTTTGATTCAGCAGTATTTATTAACAGGTTCACGGAAGGTCGCGTGAACAGAGGTATACGAAGTTGGCTGATTGGGAGTACATAGACAGATGTGCGCAGGCAGCGCATCCTGTGCCAGTGTTTGGGAACGGCGACATTTTGTCCTATGATGACTTCCAGAGAGTTCAGAACACGTATACGAATGTACAGGGTATCACCATAGGTCGTGGCGCGCTGATAAAGCCATGGATATTTACCGAGATCAAGGAGAAGAAGCTGATAGACATTTCTAGTTCGGAACGGTTCGATATTTTGAAGAAGTATGCTAATTATGGCCTGGAACATTGGGGTTCGGACACTAGAGGGGTAGAAACGACGAGGAGATTCATGTTGGAGTGGATATCCTTCTTGCACAGGTAATTATATTACGATATAGTCGGGTAAGTTAGTCGGGTAAACTAATATTCATTTTTATTAGGTACATTCCCGTTGGGATCCTAGAGAGGCCACCGCAGAGGATAAACGAGAGACCTCCGTTCTATCGAGGTCGTGACGATATGGAGACCTTGATGGCTAGCTCGAACTGTGCAGACTGGATTAAACTATCGTAAGCATACTCTTACTTTTTTTATCGTACATTTTTTATTGCCCTTTCTCAACGTTTCATCTTCCAGAGAGATGCTACTAGGTAAAGTACCCGAGGGATTCCACTTCCTACCAAAGCACAAGGCGAATGCTTGGAACACGAACAGGGGATGAAATAATGTACAGCGTTTTATATGAGAAGATATTTTGAAATAAACAGTCGGTGAAATAGGTCTTTCGTGTACTTCTTTATTTGAGTACTTATTACCATAAAAATCCTATGAAATCTGAAGAAATTCAATCCTGTTATTATTCCGAAGGAATACACATCAGCCTCGTTTAGGGCTTGGTAGTTCTGGTGTTAATAGTGAACAGCTATGTCCCCGAGGGCCGAGACTGGCCACATACAATCGCAGCCGCTGGCGATTTCCCTGGCATAAGGCTCCCAACACTCGCTGTCCCATCGTCGCCTTACTAAGAACAAGGTCTTGCTTCTCTGCACACAATGAAATCCCGGATTAACGCATTCCTAGAAAAATTAACTGTTTCTCATTGTGCTAGCGGACGAGGGAGACGTTGGTCTAGGCCTTTGGGCTACCTGCTTCGTTTTCACAGTGGTTCGGTCGTTGCCATTCAAAGGATAATTCTTACAATAGACTTCGTAGTACTGCGGCGGCTGATACTCGTATTCAGAGTCGTCCAGCTGCACTTTCTTAGTGTAGATCTCGCAGAGATCACGGTATTCCTGCGAAGCAGAGGTGGAAGATAAGAGATCGGGCTCGGGGTATACGTTTATTCCATGTCTTCGAGTACAGGACTGACTGGTAGCAAGTTCTTTTTGCCTCTGTCCAACGGTTGTTGGCCGAGCTGTCTGAGCATCTGGTCCTCAGAGTGATCTTCTTCTGGTAGATAGTCCGATTCGTACAGAGGAGATAGAGGATGACGAGGATGGTAGAGGCTCTCGGAATTCCTCGGAGACCTCTTCGCTATCATGTAGGTGCTGTTGCATCGATTGCAGAACTCGCGACCTGTCTCCCCCAAATATGCCAAGCCTCCGAACTGTAATTTGAAAACCCAGAAAGTTATTTAAAATAATTGTTAACCAGTTGTATAAAGTATGTAGCCACTTTATAGAGTCCTAGGTCTGACTCTCAGCGGATTTTGGAGCATGTGACTTTTCATCTATGACGAAATCTATATTATTAGAATGAAAACAATGTATCCAAGCAAAGAGAGCATTAGTCACAGCATCTGCTGAACAGAATCTAGTCGGATGATGAATTTGTGTTCCACAGTAAAGAGCATTGAAGCGTCAGAGGGTTCAAGCGTAGTCATCAATGATCGACGATCGTTCTACCGTTTTGTCAGTTACATTATTAAACGACCGATTCACTCCACTTCCATTCCCACTTAGCAGAACCCTCCGCACACGATTTATGCTTTATCAAGTTTGATAGGTCTCCAACGCTGACTGAGACCTCTGTCAAAGCTTGAATTTTAACAGATGACGCAACGCCAGAAAATCTGATTAGAGTACCCCGATGTCAACTGGAACACATTCGACTGAGATAACCACCCAAAACTCAACCCAAACTATTTCCAAAAGAAATTACAAAAATCACTCAGACGATTTTAATCATTTTTGTCCGCTTGGTTTGCGATGAATACTGATTGGCAGAAATTAAGTAGGTGCATGTAAATTAAAACAATAAATTATTAGAAGAATTAAAAAATCCTGGTACATTATCTCCAACCAATTAATCATATCAAGAAAGAAAATAAATTTCTACTTCACTTCAGTTTGTTGCAATTCAGGTAGAACATTTTTACTTCGCACGAAGATTCGCTGTCTAGTAATAAATGAAGAAAAGAATGATTTCGAAAAAATTACAAGATATTACGAAGAATCATTTACAAAGTATCCAGCTGATTTGAATAATTTTTTACCGTCCCATCAATGTATAATGGGATATTATGGTTGAGATTAAGAAGAGCGTTCTTGTAAGAAATCATTCTGGAATCAGTGCTGCTCAATTGGTTCCAGCGAATTAGATATAATTAGGCTGGCGGGTTGTCAATGGGTGACGTCACGGATCATGGTAGCGTGTTGATGAATCTTTGAAGACGATGTTAATCCCGCGAAAAACAGTATGAACCGGCCAGCAAGGTCGATCGTGATTGCGCTGACGTGCTCCGCGTCGTACGATATAAATTACTCTTCCCCGTGCCGATCACTATGTTTCGCGGTTCGCCTTCGAGCCGACCATAGTGTCACATAGTATAATATGCCACCCAGAAAGCAGCTGGGGCGAATAAACACGGACACGATCGATCTGACGAAGGTAAATGAAAATTCGAGTCAACACCGATTTCATAGTAATCTGTATTCTTCTTATCGAGCACTACGAGGTCGTCATTTTTTCGTTATCGATTTAAACAGTATAGACTTCGATCTTTCAATCTTTGTACCACTTCGAGGGTATATTATGTCATTGCGAACGATCTTATCGATCTTATCGTACCACTTGCCGGAAATCAAAGATCTAAAGATTGAGGGTAGAACAGATATTTTGGAAGATTCGAATAGAGGCTTGTGAGAGATTAGGGGGACTTATAGGATTAGGGTGATCCGTGTTCGTTGAATGGATAACTGGACAGCGGATTTTATGCATTTGCGCGAAGAATGAGTAAATGTCAACCTTTAGCGTTCGAGTGGCGGCTCCAAGGCACCCCTAAATATCGTTATATCAGTAATGTAAAATAATTGTTACGTTATTAAATTACATTTTATTTCATATCAAATAAATTACTAAATATTTGAGTATCGCATGAGTAAATCGCGTCAGTTTAATATGGAATGGAAATATTCTCGGTCAGAAGAAATGTTTAGTTTTCGTGTTAAAATAGTTCCGAGTGCAAAGGGTTGTGATTCATCGATTTGAATAAAAAAAAAACATAGAAAAAAATAACTATGTTTACCTTGTTATTTTATCGATTCCGTATCGTATATTGTCAATTTGACACCAAGGGATCGACTCAGTTCGTGAAATGAGGGGCGTGCGAGGGTTGTAAGAAAAGCGTTAACGCCATTTGTTTTTCGTCCAGAGAGTACTTGTTAAAAGTTCCCGTCAGGTGTCGGAATAGTGTATAAAAATGAAAATTCTCATTAACACGTGCAAGGGACTAATGGGAGGGGTGTACAAGGGGCTAGGAGGAGCAAGCGGGAGGGGTCTGGTCTTTGGAGAGGTGAGAGGGAAGGGGAAGTAGAGGTAGTCAGCGTGTAGCTCTATCAACGCTCACGTTTCGCTCAGTAGCAGGTCGGTGTGTGCGGGTAGGTAGTTATCTAATTGACAGTGCCCCCGTCTGACATAGTTCAGTCGTCGTCGAGCTCAGGATGATCCGAGCGTGTCTCCGGCATCAGTGACGGTCCCGTGGTATCATCGAGCTAGTTCGAAGTTGTCCGTTTGTCCAGATCGTCCGACATAGTTTCGGGTTCGCGCGAGCAAAAACGGGTCTGGGTTAGGCGATTCGCGATGACGGTCCCCGGGGATCAAGGTGAAAGATTTGACCAAGGTCAGACGGGGCCGGGTCACTGGGTCCACCGGGAACGAAGTCAAGGTTGACCAAGGTTGTCAGTGAACTGGTTTCATTTTTTTCTTGGCCTCTCCAACGAAGAAATCCAAGAAGGAATCGTTTTCGGCTGTTCAGAAGCTTTGGGGAACTCTTCAGGGTCGAGGAGAGGTTGCTGAGAGACACCCTCTAGAAAGGGAGATGCGAAAGGGGAGACGGGAGTGACATGGCAGCCGACCTGTACGCGAATGGAGCCGTGAAGTCAACGTCCCCCAGGTGAGATAGGCCGATAAGGGGAGATAAGGGGATCGTGGGTGGTCAGCAGGAAGGTGAGATATTGTGGGAGGACACTGTCTACGATTATGACAGTCGGTCAGAGTCCGGGGGTCACTGTGGAGACAGTCCGACGGGGCCCTCTGGATTTTCGATGGGGTTTTCGGGCACTTTCGGGTACTTCCGGGTACTTTCGGGTATCTGGTTGGATATTGTTGGACTTATTCGAGGTAGTTAGTGGTTCTTAACTGATTTTAGATACTCAGGATATTCCTGCCTTCCTTCAGTATTCTCGGAGTTTCACTTGAGCTGATGGTTTCTAACATCTTCTAGAGACAGTAGATAACTCAACATGCAATCAAGGTGCAAGTTGAGAGGACAGGGTTACTAATAATAAACAGGGATACTAGGCTTATATTGTTAGATGAACGATTTACTGAATTTTGGATGAGTCACGTGAGAGCGTGATTTCCCTGACGGTTTTTTGCGGTAATATTCATGACAATGAAACGGTTTAATAGCCGTTACGGTTGTGTCCGAGTTAATAACCAATTGACCCTCGACCGCTCGAGCAAAGGTTCCATTGATGAGGAGCGCCGTTGGCAAAAAACTTGACGGACCCCCAGTCGAAAAATGATTTTTTTCGTAGACGAATAAATAAATGGTCGATTATCACCGGTTTGCATACTTCATCTCGGGGACGTTTGACCAAGCCGATCTCGAGGGAAACAACGTTGATGTAGTTTGTTTTCGACATAGAAACGAACGTGGATTGTTTGTTTGCCTGGTGGAAACATGTAACCTATATCACTTGACTCTGCCCCAATGCAAAGTCGTTTCAATTATCTGGCATCAGCCACGACTTATTGGAGCGCGCCTGTGGCCTGTCTCTTCACGATAACAGGTACTTCGTTCGGTATCAAGTCGTTCAAGGAGAAATTTTCTGTCGTCTCGTCGACGACGTCAGCTCAGCACACGTATTGAGCCTATTGTCTTCTCCGAATGAAATTTATTGACGACACGATCGGCCAAGAGCTGTGTCCACTCTGTGTGTTCAGCCGTTTCTGTAATTTTCCGTATTGTCGAGGCCTGCGAGGCATGGGCCACGTTCGACCCGGCGGCTCTGGACTGTCTTGACTCGACGGAATCAACGTTGGAAATTCTCCGCACGATTCCGAAACGAACGTTCCTTCCGTAAGCGAATGGATCTTCGAGCAATTTTGCCATTGAAAATACAAATGAAAGAAAAATAACATTGTTGCAATTTTCGAGTAAATAAATTGAGCATCCACCGAGCGGTGACAACTTACAACGTTACGAACGTGTAGTGAAAAATGTATTTGTAGAATTTTGAACAATTATGTAATACTGGTTAGTAAGTGTGTTGCGATTTCTCGCAGCAGTTGTGAAAATGTATAACGTCTGCCATGAATTCAAGAAATAGTTAGTATCATACTTGTTTTTTTTAATCTTAATTACCTATTCCCTGTTACACGAAGCTCGAAATGGTAGTCGATTAAAGAAAAATAAACAAACCCAAACAGGTCGCCAGAGTAGTGTCAGTGTCAGTAGTCATTACAAACGACGCGTGATAACAGTTTGAAGCGCGCATCATTCGCGGCCGGACGTGCTAAATGCTTCGTTTCCTGGATTTTCATAAAACGTACTGTCCTGAAATTATAATAAACAATTTTTCAACGGATCAAACATTTCTCGTGATCGCGAAATAAAATCTGAGCACGATCGTGTCACCGTTTAACAATGATTCGGATAAAGAAAAAGAAACATTTCGTTAACAAGAAAATGAAAAAGACAAAAATGAAAGTTAAAGATGCCGCAATGTTACGACTGCTCGCACAGCTGATCGCCGATGACGCTATATTACGTCATCTACAGGGAAGCTGTGGCGTCAGGAAACAGTATGAAACAGCGAACATAATCAAAGCTTTTCATCTGTGACATTATTTGGCTTTTGCTTAGAACATGTATATTTTGCTTTAAACTTTAATCGATTTTCCATTTTGGCATTTTTTTTAAGAATTTTTTGAGAAAATTTCACTTTTCAATTTTCCTCAACGCAGAGGAATATCAAGTCAATATTGTAGTGGTAAAATTAGGCGAACTGTGTGTGCGAGGTGAGGAATTGTGCAACCGGTGGTCGAAGAATGGCGGAAGTCATGCGAACGTAACGCACGCGAATTTCGTTGAACGATTCCCAGAGAAGAGGCTATTAAACTTAGTTTAGGGATTATTAATTGATTAATTAAATCCCTGACCACAAGAACGTGTTATAGCAATCACAATACCGAACATGTGCATACAGAAAAACCTATTGCCTAGAGCAAATACTTTTTGCATAAAAATTGAAAAAGTTAAACGGATCAATGAAATTAAAATATTCAATTTTCAATTTCACGAATGCAAATGAAAATGAAATTATTTCGTAGACGATTCTCGAGGATTTTCCGCGGGTAAACAAGATGGTGGGGCGTTTTAATTAAATTCGTGATCTACTTTGTTAACAAAGTGCTGTCCGCATATCGAAAATGCAGATTGGAATCCGTTTGACATTTATGAGTGCCGGGATCGATTGAAATGCAGTTTTATTCCAGTGTTCGTGTGCATTACGGTTTCTTGTTTGTGTACTTGGCACAGTGCATCGAAAGTTTCGATTTATCTGCGCCAGCAGGTTGAAGCGTTTTCTCTGTTTCACGTGAATCATTATATTAATGGAACAGAATATTGTTTTGGACTTCGTGGATTCGTAGAAATATTGTAGATCGAAAAATCGAGTGAAATTCAGAATCTCCAAGGTTGTTCTGTATCTTGAACATTTTCTTTCCTAGCTTTCTCGGAGAGTAACAGTTCCGAGGCAAACTATTCGTGCAGTGAACGACCTATTTGGGTTAAAAGTTTAATTTGCTGTGCAGAGAGCAGAGACATGCGACGTCCGTGGAGTCCGCGACGTGCGTGGCGTGCCACCTACATTCATCTCGTCTGACCCCCTCGAATTTTTTATTCCTTACTCTTGGAATCAATTGTACTGATGCAAGTGACAGAAAACAAAGCTAGGACGTACGTACTTCTGTGGTAGCAATTGTTACAATTAACAAAAACAAATTTAAATAAAATATTGGCAGCGGTGGTCGATAGGGACCAGTCGATTCGCGTAGAAAATATTTATTTTTCACAAAGATCCGCTGCCTATTGATTGGAGATCAAAAATACCACTGAATTTCCTGTATCACGGGAAGCTTTCAAAAGAAATTTTTGTTGAATTTACTTTACTGTGCAAGTGTTGAAACTATATCCGAGCTAATGTGTTCGATTAAATACGATACAGTCCGTCATATCGCAATGTAAAGATTTTTCTGGAAGGTATTTTGCATGTTCAACCACGACCACGGTTAAAATAGCCGGAGGCGGGAGAGAAGAATTTTGTCGCAGATTCCGCGAGCATGTAACAGCTTCCTCGAATTCCGTGCTCCAGACGAGAAGCTGCATGATCGTGGAATGCGCACGAGTTCCATGTGTTTAAAGAGACAATTAGATCATGCTGGCGAGACATTTCCAAGAGGATGGATTTAAACCTGTTAGCGAATCGCGAATGACGTACACACGATAGCCCGATATTGCCATTCACGGGAACGATCGTACGTTTCTCGTGAAAGTGAACTGTTGTTCGAGAATTTTGGTCAACACTTTTGGAAATCATTATATTGAACAATGTCTTCGTACTACAAAGAATTTCTTCCTTTATTATATGCGCCTATTATTGGGAAACTGGTCCAAGTGAAAATTTAAAAAAAAAAATGAGTTTATCAGTCATTTCACAGTTGGATTTGTAAAAATATTTCTGCAATCCGAATGCAAAACTGTCTTAGCACCGAAGAGGGCCACTGGCTGAAAACATTCAACGGTCCATTTGCTGTCAAATTATTTTGTTCAGAAAATTAAAAAAAAAAATGAGTTTATCAGTTATTTCACAGTTAGATTTGTAAAAATATTTCTGCAGTCCGAATGCAAAACTGTCTTAGCACCGTAGAGGGCCACTGGTTGAAAACATTCAACGGTCCATTTGCTGTCAGATTATTTTGTTCAGAAAATTTAAAGAAAAAGATGAGTTTATCAGTCATTTCACAGTTGGATTTGTAAAAATATTTCTGCAGTCCGAATGCAAAACTGTCTTAGCACCGAAGAGGGCCACTGGCTGAAAACATTCAACGGTCCATTTGCTGTCAGATTATTTTTAGATAGCCAGATAGGGTCTACCCCTTGATGCCGGCTAAAAATAGCCGGTAAGGCCAATCCAGCTCCAATTATTCCATTTAGGTATTTAGGTGACAATCGACTGACCGCCAATTTAGAAATATTCCACATGCTGACATCCTAGGGACCTCAGCCAGCGGCGCGGACCAATGCAAATAATACGTTCGCCGACAGCCCTCGCAAACGCGTTTTACCGTGATACAACAATAAATCTAATCGTGCCTTCTGGCGCGTCACCAAAACACACACAAATCTGTCGAAAAATATTTTTCAATTCTCCCAAAGACTCCCATTTAATAATTGGACGCTTTAAAAAAAAAAACGATAATTTTGTTCATATCGGACTATACGATTTGAACTTTTCGTGGGAAGTTAAAGCAATTAGTTTACTGCACGATGCAAAAAGAAATTTTTTAGAAATTGCAAAAATAAAACAGAAATATTAAAAAAGTAATCGTCTCTTTAAGTGTCCGAATATTAGTGGGAGTTACAGTATTAATTTCTTGTAGTTCTGCAATATTACCTCGCAATTTTTCACAAATAAAAAACATCACTAAGACTGTACATTGCATTCACATTCGAAAGAACTTCTCAAAAAAGATTTCAAGCAGTCGACGAGCTGTTGATTGTCGTGAAACAATCACTGGAAGAATTGAAAATGTGCAGTCGTTCGAGATTAAGGTTTTTGCTTTTGTTTGTCGAAGACACGGTGGACGAGGGCTACTTGAACGTAATTTGTTTTCCGCGTTGCCGATACGCAATTTGCCCCCGTGACGGTATTATCGTAGTTAATTAACAATCGAGTAACGAATCGTAATTACCGCGCTCCCGTTTCCAACGGAGCGGTGGGACGCGAACGTAACGTACGGTGCGCCTGAATTCTATGCAACCGGTTTGACACGGGTGCGTTTCTGTGTGCGCAGAATTGCGGGCAGCATGAGGCAACGCAAGACAGGGACGCTTGGCGCCGCGGCGCCTATATCTACGGAGGAGGAGCGGCTCAAGTTCCAAGACAACAGGTTCTTGACGACTTTGGTACTCGGCAGAAATAGGTGAGCACCTTTATTGTCCTCGTCTGCGGCCCTCTCAAACCCTACGAAACTTTTCAGACAGCGAAGATCAAGGACAATTCCAAGTACAGATTTCGATGAAAACTTTCACAGTGCGTATAATCGAAACAGATCTAAAAAACGTGTTTTGTTTTAAATTTTCAATACAGGTCCACGTAAGAAGGTTGTAAAATGCAAGTTTTCGTGTTTTTTTTCTACGATTCCGACGAATTGCAATTGTTGAAAAACTTTCTTTTCACAATATGTAGTAAACTAATTGCTCTAACTTATCAAAAAAGTCCAAACCGTATAGTCCAATATTAAAAAAGTTATTATTTGATGTTGTTCTTTCGAGCGCTGAATCAGCCCAGTATCGCCGTGTTATTATTATTGTATTCACGGTCCGAGGACTAGAATATACATATTTCGCTGGGAAGCACCAGCAATGGTCGACGGGCAAAATATTTACGTTGGTTTCGCTAATCGCGATAATCGTTCGTGGGCTCGTTAAAGCTGTACGTGACGCGACGGAATTAGACAGGGGAACACTAAATTTAAGCGCAATTTACGTGGCAAATTAACGCGCACGTTTAACATCCTCTTAAACGAGTTATTACAGACCGTGTGTCGCGGCCGACCACGAAGACGTACTAATAATTGAACGGTAAACAACGTGAGTTTTCTTAATGACGTAGTAGTACCGTCACGATAATTGAATCTCTCAAAGGCAAGCCGCTCTGCCGCTATACGGTGTATCCCACGGTTTAACCTCGTCGAGGACCCCAACCTCGCCAGGTCAATAAACCATTTCCACCGTTACGTTTCCAAATTTACCAAAAAACATTTTGATAAATAATCTTTAAATCGCGTGAAAATTATTTACACCTTTATTTTAATGAGGAACGTCTTACCATCAAAATGTAAATGACTCTGTGCATGGTTCCGCTTCCGGTTCCGGTGTTTCGGTTGACAGTGTCAAGCGACGACTATCGGATCAGCCGTGATCTAGTCGGTTTTATACGGGGTTGCAGCAGGATCGGAACGGTATCGTTTCAACCCCGAAAATCCTTCGGCAAACATCGGTATTGATAACGCTACAATCGCGTCTATTTTAATCACTGTACCCGTTTAATTGAATTCTCTAATCGCGACCGATCGAGTGGCTCAACTGGGGGTTCTTCCCTCCTCTCTCCCTCTCTTTTCCCAGCTGTCCACCATCTTCCATTCTTCGGGGATTTCCACCCTTTCCTCTATAATAAATCGTTGTTAGTAAATTTTCAAGAAAAGTGGAAAGAAGTATGAAGTATTATACAGGGTGTTCACGCTATTACTAGCCAGCGTTTTTCTTGTAAATAATAAATATTAGAAAAAAATGAAAGAGGAGAAAGTAGTACTGTTTTTTATACGCAACACAATGGCGTATGTGATCTTTTTGTGTTTGTACTGTTTTGTTAGATATACCAATCCGTATCTACTAGAAGTAGACACTCCGATAGCGAACGATAACATCATCTGATTCGTATGAATAAGGAATACTTGTAAACACATTCGTATGAAATTTTCAAAATGTTTCTTCCATTTCTGACCTTGCATGACCTTGAAGATAGCTGTGCAGTATACGGACGAATTCGTCTAGACACGCGCTTTCATGTGTTATTAGCATTTAAAAAATTGAAGGTCACTTTCATATCCAACAAAATGGTATAAACACAAAAAAATTACATACGCCATTGTATCGCGTATAAAAAACAGTACTACTTTTTCCTCTTTCATTTTTTTCTAATATTTACTATTTACAAGAAAAACGTTGGCTAGTAATAACGTGAACACCCCGTATACCAATTTCATATTCATGAAATTTTGCAAATAATCATAGGGAATGGAAATAGTCTAGGTCGGAAGAAATGTTTAAACAGATTTTCAAATACATAAAAGAGAATATATTAAAAATTTCAATATTTTTCTATGGAACTCGGCATAACCCGCACAATTTCCCTCTGGCCCTGCGAGCGACGTTCTAATTGGCTGGGTACCGAGCCCCTGCGCGCCGCAACCCACCTATTTCTCCAGCTTTCTCGCTCTTTCGACGTCTCTTCCCTCCCCCTCTCCTCTACCTACGAATAAGCGAGTCTCTTCTCGATATACGCGAGAGACCGACGCAACGACGACGACGACGACGACGACGACCTAATCGTGGCAAGCATGTGCTGTCGACCAAGTTTATGGTGGGATTCAGCTTTGACGGACGGGCCAGGATTAGCCTTATAATATCGCGGTCACGTATCGCGCGGCGAATGTGCTTTCCTATCTCTCTCTCTCTCTCTCTCTCTCTCTCTCTCTCTCTCTCTCTCTCTCTCTCACATTCTCTCTTTCTCTTCCCTTCCCCCTCTCTTTTCTTTCTGTTTCGCGCTCTCTCTCTCTCTCTCTCTCTCTCTCTCTCTCTCTCTCTCTCCGAAAAGAAGTAAAAATTATTATAACGGAACACGCCACACTGCAGTGCTTAACGCCGGATAAATCGTAATCCCTGGCTACTGGACGCACACACGCGTGATACGTGAGTAAACTGACCGTGATATTCCGTGAACCCACCCGGGTGAACCCCTCCACGGACGTTAATATTTTCGACTGCACAATTCGAAATACAACGCGGTTTTGCGCACACACGCGGCCACGCTCGATGCAGACTTAATCGACTCAAGGACGAATTTTTTTGAGAACAGTTTAGTTTCTTGCCGGTCCTATACGCCAGAGGCTCTCATTTTTAGTTTCAGAGTCTTGGTTGGTTATTAATACAAATTTTCTACCTGAATTGCAACAAACTGGAGCGAGATAGACATTTATTTTCATTCTTGATATGTTCGATAGGCTGAAAATAATAGAAGAGTATTTTTAAATTCGTCTAACGTTTTTACTGTTTTAAATTGCACCTATTCATTTTTGTCATAACCAGAAATACCGGCTCGATCGAAAGTTATGAAAGCCGAAGCACGGTCGTTGATATAGAGAAGTGCGTCGTCTGGCAGTCTCGAGTAGAAGGGACAAAGAATACCGAGCAATTAAAGAGATCGCTCGGGTTTAAAAGTTATTACGTGTTGACTACGTTCCTTTCTCGAAGAAAGAGACCAACCGGCTCTTTAATGAATCGGATTGGGTTGGTTCGCGTGGGTTGCAACGACGCTTTGTCCACGCATTTATTTTGACAAGATTACATCTAATGGAGACTTAATAAACACATCGCTGCGGTCTCCTTAATGCAATATGGCCGTATTGCGCGCCCTATTTACTGAGGCGAACCAGCACAATCTTCGGAAAATACGCTTCCTTATCTGTACTTGCTCTTGGTACTCTGAGAACACGATTTCTGTATAACGCGGTACTTTAGAACGCTGTTTTGTTATAACACGGTGCAAACATTCTGACAAGCCTTCTCCATAACTTCTTTAGCCCTTTGCACTCGGAGATACGTTAACTGGTAAATTAAACATTTCTTCCGATCTAGAATATTTCCGTTCCCTATGATTTTTGAAATTTTATGGATACGACGTTGGTTTAATACCTCGTACAATACCTAAATGTTTAGTAATTGATTAGATACCGATATATTTATCAATGTAAATAATATTTTGAATAATGGTACAGCAATTTTTAGCGGTGCCTCAGTGGGGACAACCGAGTGCAAAGGGTTAAAACATGGTGCCAAAATTTTGACAGTCCTTCTCTATAACTTCTAAGCGTCATTTTGGGAAAACTGTTTTATGGGAACCACATAGTCGAGAGCATCTGGAGAGACTATTTTAAGGAGACCATGTTGGGAAGACTGGGAAAGTCATGGGGACCATCTTCGAGAGACTACTCGACAGGGACTATTTTAAGAGAACTATTTTAGAGAAACAACTCTCTAAACTCCTCCTTATGGCACCACCAAGCGGTACACCGTCATATTACTATATTTTCCACCTCTAATCCAATATACCAACAAACTCGCGCAATAGTTTCCCACTCCCACTCTATCCACTGCAATGTTGCACGAATTGCCCCGTCATACTTCAACCCTCTTGCCAGCGCAGTAGCGTAGCATTTCGATGGGCCCCTTAGCGTAACTTATTTCCCTCGAACAAAACTCAGACAGTTGTGTATGTACTCGAACGATAGAAGGGCACAGTAGAGATCTAAAATCAGAGTAATCGGTAGACTGCGGATCTTTATGCATTTATAGCAACATTGAGAAGACGAAATTCAAAATTGTTGAAAATTTAATATGCCATTATATGATTTCTTCTTTACTAAAATCATTAAGGGAAGAAATAACATGTAACAATGTGATTTCTATTTCTTGCAATCGATGAAGACAATGTTTATTTTGCATAAAGATCCGGCAGTCTAGCAATCAGAAAGTCTGAAAACAAAATGTTCGCGCACTCGCACTGTTCGCAGGAAAATCTCGCCGGACGTGTTGCCCTCGTGTTCGCCCGGTATTTTCCGTCAGCGTTCGTTCCGCGCCGCGACGCCGCCGCCAAAGGGCGCCGCCACGAGTTCGGACACGAACGTAGCTCCCACCACCGTTACACCAATCCCCACCACCACCTCAGCGACAGTGGTAACGACAACGTCGAATAGCTACGATCGCGCAGGCGCTAACACGAACGGTCCACGTGAGCCGAAAACGCCGAATAACAGTGGCCGTTCGAGGAGCGGTGTGTTACAGCTTGCGCGGGGCGCCCGGGGTGCCAGCAAGCACGCGCGCTTCGGTACGGCACTGGCGAACAAAATGGCGTCTTCGAGCTCCACCACGGTCGTGCAGGGCTGGCCGAATACCAAGGACGACTACGAGCTCAAAGAGGTTATTGGTGAGTAACGTTGACGATCGGTTTCTACGGTACCCGACGCTGCTGGGTACCTTTTTCTACGTCGCCCCTGAGCTACGGTTTACCCTCAACCACCGGATCCCAACCCGCGATCAACCGGGGTAACCCGACGACGAGCTGCCCCCCTGACGTTACTCGTCTAACATCTCTCGACGAACGTTACATAAAAAGAACGACTCGAGGATAGACGACCGTCGCGACGACCTATCGCTAGCAAAACCTAAACCTCTGCTTATACTCCTCGCGTTTATGCCAACCCGTCTCACTCATGCTACCCGCTGTCCGTCTACCATCTCCCTCGCACCCGCCGTCGTATACCGGTGCGCGACACGTCCTAACCTAGTTAACCCTGCTGTCTTACTCGGGTCTAAATATGTGACCCGAGATGAAGTTTGCGTTATCATAAATACTATGCTTTTAAATATTATTTCATCATTTTACATATACATATATAGCCGACAATGTTTATAAAGTATCACACTTTTATTCATCGGATCGCTGTCACCCAAAGGGATACGAAAGTGCAGTGTAAGTCAGGAGGACAGCAGGGTTAACCTGACGTAGAACCGACACCGACTACCCACCTCTATTTATTTAGTATTTACATTTACCAGAATCACCGTCTTCAACTTTCAAACCGCTCACTGACACGAACTTCTCGTAAACGCTAACGTACACCGTTTTCCGTTAGGTCCAATAGGCTGATTTTTTTACTTTCATCCAAACTTAGTAGTACAGTTGGAGAACGTTCGACTTTCAGAGAGAATTTGTTCGTTTTCTGAAAGAAAAGTTTCGAAAATACGATGAATTTCGCGATTTTAGAACGTGTTTCATACCTCCCCACAGTTTAAATACCGGGAACGAGCAGTTTGTTTGTTTAAAATCGTTTTGAAAAATCATGCGAGCTAATCTGTTGGTACGCGTCGGTATGATTTATTGTGAGCGTCATACAGAGATGTCGTGACGTAAAACTGTGACGTATTATGACGTCATAATGTACTCGAGGATTTAATACGAATTAACGGGAAATGTTCGCGCGATACGCGTAATTTTTCAATGTGTCTGTGAGTTTATTTTTATTGGGGAATGTTTTGCAGGTGTGGGAGCAACAGCAGTGGTGCATGCAGCGTTCTGCATTCCTCGACAGGAAAAATGTGCAATCAAAAGAATAAACCTGGAGAAGTGGAACACGAGCATGGACGAGTTGCTGGTTAGTATCGGTAGTGATTTTATTTTCGTCGGGGGATACGAAATCGTTCGCAAAAATTTGTCGGTTGATAACGCATCGACGAGCGATTATCAAAATTATCAGTCGCGGAATACCGAGAATTAAACTTCTCGGTCGCCGCGATAACGGGCCGGCATTGTTCGATAAGATAACGCGCCAATAGTTGCCATAATTAGTATAATATTGGTATCGATATTCATAGAAAATTTATCGGAACATCCAAAAAATCAAAACATTCCGAAAAAAAACTTACATTTTCTATAAGATTCGAACCCGGGTCATCCGCGCGGGTCATTTTGTACGATCTAATCGTAGTGACCATTTGCGAAACCGCGTTTGTTCTTGCTTAATCCTTTACATTCAGAGCTATTTTAACTCGGAAATGAATCATTTCTTCCGACAAATACGAAATTGATATAATAGCTCATACGATACTTAAATGTTCAGTAATCGATCAGATACCAACATATTTAATAATGTAAATAATGGTACAGCGATTTTTAGTGGTGACTCTAAGTCACCACTCGAGTGCTAAGAGTAATAATCTTCTAAAAGTTGCTCGAAATTATTAAAATTTTTAAAATAGCTTCTAATGATTATACTTTCTCAAATTACAGTTACACATTTTTCTCATAAATGTATAAAATGCAATGTCTAGTGATAATTTAACATTGGAGTGGGACAGAATTTTTGAAAGTTTGTTTGTTTATTAACAGAAAGAGATTCAGGCAATGTCATCCTGCAACCACGAGAACGTGGTCACATATTACACATCGTTCGTGGTGAAGGAGGAGTTATGGCTGGTACTCAGGTTGTTAGAGGGAGGATCCCTGTTGGACATAATCAAGCACAAGACGAGAACCACGAACTGCAAGCACGGGGTATTCGATGAAGCCACGATAGCGACGGTATTACGAGAGGTGCTCAAAGGCCTGGAATATTTTCACAGTAACGGACAGATACACAGGTACCGCTGGCAAATTTCTATTTTCCTGTACTCTTGATTTTTTGTAATTGTCCATCGTACATCGAAAAGAGTACCGGATGCTTGTACATTATCGGGAAAAATGAATTCAAATTCTCTTGTTATGCATAGACAAATTTTAACAACAGAATAATATTAGGGACATAAAAGCCGGTAATATCCTACTAGGAGAAGATGGCACGGTACAGATAGCTGACTTTGGGGTCAGTGCTTGGCTTGCGACAGGTCGTGATCTGAGTAGACAGAAAGTCAGACATACGTTTGTAGGGACACCATGCTGGATGGCACCAGAGGTCATGGAGCAGGTGAGAGAGGAAAGTAACATTACAACTTCTTAGCTTGCGTTTTTGTGTCTATATTTGGTCTTGCATTTATTAGGCTCTTAAAATGATTCGTTAGGAGATAGAGGCTTCACCGATATATATATTTCTTTTGCTGCTGGTTTACTTTTATTTTAAAACGCACACACATACATACATTACGTACATACGGGACCCTCTTATTAGTGGTAATAAATATTAAAGTGTATCCACGTTGACATGTCCCTCTGTCAGGGCTTGAAGACTGTTACAATATCGGTTTTGGTTCTTAAAACTGTTACGGGGACTGGAGATTCTTATGTGAAATATAAGAATTATATTTCTTAATTTCGAGAGGGAAACCTGTATTCTTGGAACCGTTTCAAGCCCTGCCCCTCTGTCCAGCATGCAACGACAAATAGAGGTTCCATTACATTATGTTTTGTGCGACACTTTGCTGCGTAGCGCAAACTTTCTATGACAGTCGGTCGGCTTAGGTGACGCATGCTCGAGTAAAAGACGCACGTTCTAATCAGAGGTATTGCCGTTCCAGTCCCAGCCAATCCCTGGTAAAATCAATTATGATATGCACATAACTTTTTAGGACCATGGGTATGATTTCAAAGCAGACATCTGGTCGCTCGGGATCACGGCCATCGAGATGGCAAGTGGCACAGCTCCATATCACAAATATCCTCCGATGAAGGTGCTGATGTTGACGCTGCAGAACGATCCACCAACCTTGGACACCGCTGCGGACGACAAGGATCAGTACAAAGCCTATGGCAAGACATTCCGGAAGATGATCGTGGATTGCCTGCAGAAGGACCCGACCAAGAGACCGACGGCAACGGAGCTGCTCAAGCATCCTTTCTTCAAAAAAGCGAAGGATAAAAAATATTTGCAACAGACCCTGGTAGCGATTGGTCCAAGTTTGGAGACTCGTGTGCAGAAAGCGTCGAAAAGGCAGCCTGGCACTTCCGGTCGTCTGCACAGAACAGTTACAGGAGAGTGGGTGTGGTCCTCCGAAGAGGAAGAGAGTGGTGCGTCGAGTGGTGACGAAGGCAAAGAGGCGTTACCTGTGAACACCATAGACAATCCTAGCAGCGAGGAAGAGCCGGAGGAGGAGGACTATGGAATAGTGAAACTGGCACCCAGCCAGCTGGTCGTGCAACAAACTGAGCAGAACGTTCCCATAAATTTGGTGCTAAGATTACGGTATGTGGTGCCGCGATAGTTAACGCTAGGCTTACGGAGCATCGATCCTCCATATGTCCTAAACCTGACACGTAACTTAAATACGACGAGTATATATAAAAGACTATAATAAAATATATAAAAGACCTGTAAGCCTAGCGTTAAAATCCTTCTTTTCCTGTTGTACCATGACCCTTGCGTTCCAGACGACCCGAGACCTACTTCACTATGGAAGACAAGCCTGAGTACGCATCCCCTAAGTCCTATTCATCCTGTAACCTTCGACAGTGATACGATTCTATCAGAGTCGCTTACTTTCAGAAACCAGAAACGGGAACTCAACGACATTAGATTCGAATTCGCTGTTGGCGTGGATTCAGCCGAAGGGATTGCAGCGGAATTGGTCGGGGCAGGCTTGGTAGACGGCAAGGATATTGTCGTCATAGCAGCCAACCTGCAGAAACTGATAGACAGCGCCGGCCAGCTGCGGACAGTTACGTTTCCGCTGGTTAGCATTGCTTGTCATGAACCAGAGACACTTATGCAACAATTGGTGTTATACTCTCTTCCTTTACAGAACTCTGGTCACGCGGCCAACGAGGTGCCCGACGACAAGGCGTTGATAGGATTTGCTCAGATCTCCGTCACCGATTAGGCGACGCGCGCGTTCTGAGGCTACCGTTCTTTTAACCGGCGTTCAGAGAATGGAAAGTATCAAAAGCTCTTCGGATCGGTTCGAACGAACCATGGGGAACAACACGGGGACAACTCTGGGAGATCGAGGAATTCGCAAGCACACCACCCTCTCTACGCCGCACCTACTTTTCACATTGCTTTTGCTACTTTCACTTCTTCCTCGGAGTTGTAATTGATGACGTTTGGGTGCAGGGTACACGCGCAGGAAAGATAGCTTCGCAATATGGTACTCGGAACGTGAAAAAAGTTAGATCACGAAGAAACAGAAAGAGAGAGAGAGAGAGAGAGAGAGAGAGAGAGAGAGAGAGAGAGAGACCGTTCTTTCAGGAAACACACGAATTTATTGTCAGCGTGAGGAAGACGTGTTTTCTAGGACAGCCCTGTTGCTACGAGAGACCAACCACAACCATGGGGGACATCTAACAAAGGGATATCAAAAAAAGAAGAAAAAAACGAAAGAAAAGAAAGGCTACTATTTTTAATAGAGATATGTGACTTCGAGTGACGACAGAGACTAGCGATACTACTTTATACATAAACAGATATAGGTTCTAGAGAAATTCTTATCGAACGGCTAGTGAGACAATGGTTTAATTTCTTGAGTTTCGCCATAACGAGTGACCGTAGCAAGAGGGTTGAATTTTTAATCCCTGAACTGATCACGCCGACTATGGTTTAAACGTATGGAACTTATGCTTTTATGCACATACAGACGAAACAAAGAGACAGACCGTACACGTACATACACACGCGCGCGCGAGCGTACACGTGGAAGGAAAAGAAACGCAAACAGAGAGAATATGTAACATTGTAACAGTCGTCGAACTGTTGCAGATCAACGTTTTCACTTGCTCTAATCATTAATGGCTGGAGTTCCATATATTCTGAACCCTATATCACTCATACCGCATTGATAACTGTAAATATTAGTAATCGAGTCGTTTGTTAAGTTTATCATTGTTAAGAGACACACACACACACAAACATGCATATACACAACAATCACACAGAACGCTTTAAGGCTAATTTCAAATAACTAAGTTCAAATGAAGAAGAGAAACTCTCCGAAAGGTGCTTAAGAAGAAAAAAAACATCCGACTTACTTATTTGAAATACCAGACATTCATACCAGGCATTCTTTGTACGACTAAGGATATAGTTGATATACGAGAAAAAAACAAACACGATACACGCTGGAACAAACATGTTTAACGCATTGTGTACTAAAGCAATCGCCAGTTTCCTGTATTATATATATAGAAATTTGTTAGCGTATTTTCCGTATGCTTCGATGCTACAGGATCCGTAGAACACGCAAAAGTACTAATGGAACGTGTTTTGTACTTAATTAAATAGTGTTAAATGATAGCGGATTTATGAGAGAGAGAGAGCGAGAGAGAGAAAGAAAGTATGAATTTTCCAGGCGTCGTGGAAAATCGTAGAGAACTGGGCGCGAATGCTTTTCGAAAAATCTGTCGACCCTTTGCAGCTTTACTTTCGATCAGGATCAATATTAAACCTATTTATCTATATTCCGAAGTCAAGCACGACGGTCTCGGTGTTGATCCTTTGCACTTGGTCCAATGTAGTTGTATCTAACACGGGATCTAAACAATAAAAATTATAATCTTGAGTCGTTGTTAAACGTGCTTAAAGAAAGTTGTTCGCCAGCCTGGTAAGCATCACAGAGTGCAAGGGGAAGCATATGACTGTTGTTGAATCATGCGAATCGTTTGCCTGATGCGGGACAGAAGGTAAAAAGGTGAAGGGTTGACAAGCACAGTAAAGAAAACGGTGCCCGGAAGAATGAATACGAAGCGATCATTGGCTATGGCTACAACTTAAATGTCGTTCTTTTGGAATTGCAAAAAAATTCGGGGATCCACATTATATACATGTGCAGCGAGTAAATTATTGTAATTAGTTCGCCGTCGGTGAATTGTAATTTCGATGTTTATCGATCGATGAGGAACATCTTCATTTCAAGAGACGTTATCACAGAAAAAAACGAATCTGTTTGATTTGAATATTTATTGCTTGAAAAGGGTTACGTGAATAAAGCCTACAATTAATCTGATCGACGACAACATTTCTTTTTTGTTTTAATCGAGATCTCTACTCCTTTTGTCGAACTCCCCCGAAAAAAAACCAAAAGAAAACTTATTTACATCAATCACTTTTTTTGTTGATACGAATTAGCTATTTATATTTTGTCAGGAATAGAATAGAGAGGATTGGACGATTTATTTATTTATCGTCACGAAATTTGAATATCAAATTCTCCCGATGAATCTATATAGAAGCGAGTATATTGCATGGCGCTAATTTAAGTCGAATTTTAGACTAATTATATCCTCACAGTGCCTTAGTTCTCCATAGGAAGTAAAATTTTTCATACCTTAGATATCTCGCGGATTGTATTCGAGTTCGAAGATAAGAATTGTCGACAATTAAACTAGAGGATTCACTTGTGTAGCAAATGAAACCTTACCCCTTTTAATTAGACTTTCCAGCAGAATGATTTACATTTAAATATGATACAGATAATAAAGTGTATTGAAATTGTAGTGGTAACGATTTCTGTCGTTTCTCCTTTATACAATCCCGTAGAAAATATATAACAACAAATTAACGACCCCGCTAAAATGTGCATGTTGTTTTGCACAGTTCTACCATTTAACCGCTCTTTTGCAATTTTGTTGTCGCTGTAGGACATTTCCGAGTGTCTTGTGTCCCCATCTATATAAAACAGCAATATGCACATTGTAGCTGACTCGGTAAAAAAAAATTCTGCTAAGTGATTAATACCCTACAGATTTTATGCATTTATGACAAAAATGAGTAGGTGTAATTCAAAATAATAAAAAGATTAAAAGAGTTTAACAATGGCGATATACTATTTTGATCATATTAAAATGATTAATCAGTAAAATAAATTTTCTTCTATAAATTGCAACTGATGTATAAAAATTTTATTTTGCATAAAGTTTCGCTGTCTAATGATTACATGAACATTTATTATCTTATTGCACATACAATTGATAATAACTCGATGCGCAAATCAGGACAGTTACTTTCGTAACTTAGAACTCGGCACCTGTAACTCTCAATTTAAAATTTATTGTCTAAAGCATCTAAATTTCAAGTCCGACGTCGGTTAGATATGATCCATTTAACATTTCTAATATGTACAAGAGAACAGGCATAAACAATGAACCGCTGCGAATATTTCGGTACACGTAGCTGTTCGGTATCGCGGGTTACAGTCGACCAGGAGCCCCACTTAGTAACACCAGCCACTTGAATCATAGTAAGCTTGTCCAGGCACGGCTGAACCTGCACGGACCTGCCTTTCAGAGAAGCATGACGTTGAAAACCTGACTCATAGGAACCCAACGCGTCGAATTCCTGCGGCCTGCTCTATCTCGAGGACCTCGTGCAATCGGAAAGAGCGCTAAAAAGATTCACTGATTCATAAATGTCTCTTCAAAATTGCACATTCTTAGAAGCGTTATGGACATAACACCGTAACTGAAAGAGTCTTTCATTCCTTAATCGCAGTATTCGCAACATTGACATTTCCCTCGTTTATCAGAGAATTACATTTGAAACCTAGAATCAATTTGTTACCAACTAGGATCAATTGGAAGACCTCATGAACCATATACTAGATGGCGTGCAGACCACCGCTCCGAAAGGATCGGAACTTTGCAACAGCTTTTTAAATACCTCTTTGCATTATCTTGTGAGAAGTCGCAAAGAAAGCCTACACCTGAAATTCTTTCGCTCGTGATTTTTCTATTTACGCCAAGAAAGTATCCGCGGCGCAGAAATAGTCTCGCGGTTGACTCACGCGGTGTCGCGTAACTGTTCCCCGTGTGCGCGGAACGGCCATCTTTTTCCGTGGATGATGCAATCGATGACACATAATATCGACCGTACCCTGGAATCGGTTTAAAGTTGCGAAAACCGTGGTCGCACGACTCGCCCAGCGATTTTCGCCGATCGAATCTAATCGGCGTTGCCTCCTCGGAGATCGTTCGGATTCGCAAAACGAATTGAGCGATCCTGTTCGGACACCCCGTAGCCGTAGCCGTAGCCTATCGGGCGTTAAGGCGAAAGCCGCCAGCTGGGAGTGCTATTTTGAACAGACGCCGCAGCGTTGCCGTGTCTCCAACCTGAACAAGTTCAAACACGTGCCCCGTGTGTTTTGCTCGCAGGGAGACAGAGATAACTATTGGCGACTGGCAAAACAAACTGTTTGCTTTCCGCTTCGCATAGCAGCATACTTTCATATAAACCAACCGACACCTCGGCGTAAATCCTTCCGACCAAACTTGACAACCTAAATACATGATCGAGCGATCCTACATATTCTAAATCCAGGACGGAACCTTAAATTCTTTTAACAATGTAGCTCACAAGATCATCGTTTCCTAGAAATTGAAACGTAATCGCTGTTGTGTATGTACAGTTACGTTGTTCATGAGAATTATTTCGTTGTGAAGGAATGAAGGGGATGATGATAGTTTATGATCGCAAAGTTGAATAATGTAGGATTGTGAAGAAAATTCGCGTAGTTTAGTTCGAACGGAGAGCTGGACAAGAAAGTTCTCAGCTGGAGAGGTAGTAAACGTGGCAACACAGCAACTGCGTGAGCCGAGATGCGCGGCATGAATAGCACCACCGTTGATAGGCTGCCCCGTTGTCAGCTGCGGGGCGGCGGAGAAAGGGGAAGGGGTAAAAGTTTCCACGGTGGTGGGGGGGCGTGTTTTTAGCGCGGGACGCGAGGGGGGCGAGGATCGAGGGGCCGAAACGATACTATGCAAGCCTGTATAGGTGACTCGGTTCTCTCGGTGAGCGTAATATAACCGAGGTAATGTTACCGTGTCGCTGTTTCAGGCGAGTTTTTGGAAATTCCCGTACCAGCTTCCCTCGCGGCAAATCGAATCGGCCGATCATCGAAACAATCCGTCCATCCCTTGTTTCATGAAAATAGAACCAACGGAAATAGTCCCCGTTGGAAATACGTGCGGCCAGAGAACGTTTAAAACGTTCAGCGAGGCGCAAAGATAATCCATGTTTTTCGAACTCTCACGGGCGACTCTTTCCATGACGCGAGCGAATTTCGTTGAGAATAAATATGAATCGAGGCTCGAATTTTTCTTATTTCTCAACGGAACGTTTTGTCGGAGGGAATTAGGCTGATTCCAAGGGTATTTACTTAATCGTAGCGGAGGGGCTGATAAAGATGGAGATTAGAAAAACGGTGTGGAAAAGCGCGTTAAGGCCCTTTCACACTAACGCTTCTTGCAGACTTTCGACGCTAGGGGCGTACACACTGGTTTTAGAAAGTCTTCCTGCCTCGGGACATGAGATCATTTTTTTGTTCTTCATCCATATTGGCTGAAATATTCTTCAAAATTGCCGAGAATGATTTTCATGATTTTTTTTACTTGATTTTTGTTATTGAATTCAATTGAGAATAAGTCCAGCGATTTTTCTTTACACATTTTCATGGAGATTATGTATTTCTTTTTTTTAATACACATTCTGTCTGTGCCACAGTAATTACAGAGATGAATGTAATTAAAGGATTATAATTTTGATGGTGTTAATAAATACACGTAAATGCAAAGCACAATAAATCTTCAATGAAGCTCGCGATGCTTGTTGTATAGATGGTAGAGTATATTTTTCTATAGTTGCTGCCTCTGCTAATTATTTTCTGACAACAGATAATATCTGACAATTGGGTATTTACACGTGCTTGTTCATCGATGTCTCGCAGCTGACTGAGACGTTTGATCCGATGAATCATCGACACGTCCGAACAAGTTTTCCATTGGTCTTTACAAACCCGGCCTTTATGAACCCAGACCTAACCCCTGAACCGATTTATAAAAATCATTTCGAAAATTAATTAACATTCCAACCGCTCGATTGTCGCTGGTAAATCAGCAAACGTCGTTTACCAACATACCTTGTCTATACCATCACATGTTAGTGCAAGTATTACCGTAAGTCTCTTAAATTCAAGTTGACCTTCCATCTTTTTTTTCATAATCGAATCAATCCTTTAACGTTCAATTAATTTTTCGCTTATTTACGATTGATTAAAATGTACTCGTTTTCATAGAAATAGCAAATTTCGAAATCAGAATTAAGTTGTAAGAACTTTTTCAATTTTTTTATTTTATAATAATTGTTTTTTATAAATATTGTATGCAATAGGTGTGTCGCGATGAAGAGAATAAAGGGTAGTTCTAATCGTAATCAGGAGATTGGATTCGAATAAAATGACAAAGCTGATTTAAAATTCAATGCAGGGCCGCCATTTTAATACCTAATATAATCTACAATTTGAAGTTGTCCGATAATTGGAATGGCGCGCCATTTCTTAACCCCATAAGAGGCATCGAGTTGCCGCGAACATTTTATTTCTCGTGTCTTTCTTATTCCCTTTCTATTGTCCTAGATTATCCTGGAACTATAATGTTTTATACAGGACACTTCGAAGGACTATCGTACCGCAAAATATCAACGACTCCCGATCCGTTTACAATTGATCCAATTTCTAATTAAAATGGCGGGTAATTTATAAATTCGGCAAAACCTATTCAAATACGAGAAACCCATACTCGAATACAATTCTTGAACTTTGACCTTGAGTCACCACGAAAAAGTCTTAAAATTCGCCTCGGTTCATTAAATTTGGTAAACATGATTTTTAGCAGTCACTGTGTGACATATCCCAGGTGCAACCATTAAATTCAACATTCATATTCATATAATGACGCGCGCCATTTTGTCCGAAATAGAAGCAGTAAATAAAGTCATCACCTTTGCGTTCAATTACTCGCCTGGAAATGTGTATATGTAGTTACACAACGCTGAGTGCAATTCGATTTTCAATTATGCCAACGGAAAGGAAAAAAAAACAACCTTTCCAACGCTTTCTTGACTGGTGTGACAATAGGAAAAACTACGCTGTGAAGGAGCCTTTATTTTGAAATCATTAATCCATAGAATATCTCCTTTCTATTCAATTTTTGTAATTAATTGCAAGTTACCTAGTACATAAAACATAGGGAACATTATATTTATTTGTTGCGCTAAGTTAGAGTAATGTACCAAATTTAAATTATTTTTATGTATTACATTGATTTTGATATTCTTGTGTCATCGAATTGGTATATTCGGTAAAATTTGTAGATAATATTATAAATTATATTTGGTACTAATATCTTGCCAGATAAGATACACTTTTTATTTTTTGTCCACAGTGTGAAATATATAATACACCGTTCCAAAATCTTCTGCTTCATCGTTGGGACTCCCGAGCGACGGTGAAATCGCAAGCTACGTTCACACAGTGCGAGTGACAAAGCTGATCGAGTCATTCTCGCACCTAATTGCCAATCGGCAATGCTCCATTCCTGGATAATATCAAAGGTGCCTCGTGATCTATTCATTGCCGCCTTCGTGCGCGCGTTAATTACAATTTTCAAATTCAAAAATTCAAAATTCAGAGGGCGCAACAATTGTGTACCGCGCTGTACAATTTCATCCAGAGCGCGCGGTCGTCCGTGCAATGCGCAGCCGGCGTTTGCAATCGAAAAAATCTGAAAAAATTCCCAAATGCACAACTGTATACCCTAAATATATCAAATTTCTTTCAAAATTTTTAGAAGCATTTAAACGGCAAAAGTGGAGGAAGAACCAGTTCACCGAGTTTCTTTTATAACTACTGTCATAGGCATGACGAAGAGTTGAAACTTTGCGTAAAAACTTCTTCTTATGTACGCTATCGAACATACCGTATTACGATCAAATTCGAAAATCTAAAAATTAAAAATTTCCGTATGCATCGTTTGTGCACCGCGCTGTACAATTTCGTTCGCGGGCTGCGCGGTTTCGTTCTGCGCAGTGTGTGGACGCGGCTGTATAGGGCAGGAAGGTAGAGAGGGGGAAGGACGGTGTCCCCCTTCCTTCGTTGCCCATTGGAATCATGGCGGGGGGGGGGGGGGGGGGGCAAAGAGCTGGGTTCCGCGCAGGCAGCCAACGTCATTGTGCTGTGTAGTGTGGTTGTGGTGGTTTGGTGGGCCATGATCGTTCGTGGTGTGTGTGCGTCCCTCGAGCGTAGCGCGGCGGACCTGCCCAGTAAATACGAGGCTTCCGTTCCGGTGTACGTGTCGACCGATTGCTGAGAGAGTGAGAGCCAAAGGGGGTTCCGAGAAAACCGTGTCTGTCGCGTGTGGTGTGTGCTGTGTGCTGCGTGTTCGGTTCGGAGTCTCGACAAGAGTGCTGCTTATAGAACAAGAGGAGAGGAGAGTAACAGAGAGACAGAGAGAGAGAGAGAGAGGAAAGAGAGCGAGGAAGAGAGAAGCGAGCAGCTTCTCGTGCGTGTGGTGTGTGTGTAGGGACCCGGCGCCGCGGGATCCGTCGTCAGTGTTGTGCCATCATGCCGTTGAGCATCGGGGTTAACCTGAGGGTGACCGGGCACTGTAACCAGGGCGGTCGAAAGTACATGGAGGACATGTTCAGCGTGGCCTTTCAATCGACACCGGATGACAAGGACCTCGAGTACGCGTTCTTCGGGATCTTCGACGGCCACGGCGGCGGCGAGGCTGCCAGCTACGCCAAGGAGCACCTGATGAACGTGATCGTCAAGCAAAAGAACTTTTGGTCGGATCGGGACGAGGACGTGCTACGAGCGATTCGAGACGGATACGTGAGCACGCACTATGCGATGTGGCGGGAGCTCGGTAAGCTAACCCACGTAGGGTCGCACACCATATCACCGTTCTGCCCGAACTTCCTGCTTGGGTTTTTTTTTATTTCCCCTCGCTAGATTCTTCCCGCCGTTTCCCGACCCGTTTCGAACCTGTCCGCACTCCGCAGAGATACCGCGCCGTATCGATGCAACCCGAAACGATTTCTGTCATTGTCCCGCGTATTTCCCCCACCACCACCCAGCCCGATTAGGTTAGAATTTAGGTTATGTAATACGAGCTAACCTGAAACCGCGGAATTTCGGGAAAAATTAGTTGAAAGAGAATATTCGAATTCCTTCGTCGTTATGCTCCCCGTTGTTTCTTTGAATCGTTGGAAACCTTGGGTAAATGATTCCCCGGGAGTGTCGTCGCTCATTTTCCGTATTCACAGGCGTTCACTTTTCCTTCAGATAAATGGCCAAGAACCGCCTCCGGATTGCCATCTACGGCCGGCACCACCGCCAGCATAGCGTTCATTCGCAAGGGCAAGATTTACATCGGTCACGTTGGCGATTCTGCTATTATTTTGGGCTACCAGGTGGACGGAGATCCACAGTGGCGAGCCAAGGCTTTGACCAAGGACCACAAGCCCGAGAGTGGGCCAGAGATGATGAGGATACGAGAGTCCGGTGGGAAAGTTGTTAGCAAATCTGGAGTTCCTCGAGTCGTTTGGAACAGACCTCGTATCGGACATAAGGGGCCTGTACGCAGGTCGACTCACATAGATGAGATTCCATTCCTCGCTGTTGCTAGGTCTTTAGGTATCCTTCGTACTTCTAGAACATACTCCTCGTACTTTTTAGGTGGTCGATTTGTAAAATGCTCTGCTTTTTCTTTGTAGGTGATCTGTGGAGTTACAATTCCGAGTTGAATACGTTCGTTGTATCGCCCGAACCAGATGTTAAAGTAGTTGCAATTGACGTTGAATCACATCGTTGCCTTATATTTGGAACAGATGGGTTGTGGAACATGTTGACGCCACAGGGTGCTGTGGCCATTGTTCAGGCTGCGGACAGGCACAACGAGAAGCATCTGATCGCTTCTCAGCAAACGTGTAACGGGGTACGATCCAACAAAGTTGTTTAGGAAATTACGATTCATCTAAATTTGCCATTTTAACTCTTCGCACTCTAATAGTGACTCTAGCACACCAGTAAAAATTGCCATATCATTGTTTGAAACAGTTTTGAAATTATTCAACTCTTCTGTATTTTAGAAATTGCTAAATATCCAAATGTTCGATAAAACAGGTTCAATTTCATTTGAATAGTGTAAAAGAGACATTCTAGATTGAAAGATATCTCTTGATTTCTGAATTCAAATTGCTTCAAATCCAATGGAATAACTGATTATTTTGATATTTTTCCCCAGCAGCAGTCCGATAACGTTCAATTGTGGATCAACCCATCGAAAAGCCTAGTGGATAAAGCGTTGGAGAGGTGGTCACAGAAGAGACTACGCGCGGACAACACGAGCGTCGTGACGCTGATGCTGGATCCACCTGGACCATCTCGAAGCGAAGTATGTATCTTCGCTAGAAGTATCAAGATTACATTAACTTTCCAGAGTCAGTCAAATCTAATTCTAAATACATTTAAACGGAAGCATAGATTTTAAGTAACAATATCTCTCTCGGAAGGATACGTTAACAAAGAAACTTTATTCGAAAAGGTTCTACTGAGCCAGAAGGAGTGCGTCATGGAGCATCACAGTGTCCACAGCCCTGCTGCGACACTCTCTGCGGAGAACCAGGAGAAGCCTACCTACAATTCGATGGCCCTGAGCGTACCAAGAACTCCGCCAACACCGAGCCACAACATTGACCTTGAGAAATCGGAATTATGCAACAGAATCGAAGATAGCCGAGAGGAGGCGACATCGGAGAAGATTCTGTCGGAAGAGAAGCTGGAGGATAGCCTGGACATAAGTCACCAGATAGGAGACGAGGTAAGACACACGAATGTCGAGGACGTGAACGGGCCCGTTAAGATCACGGAAACGATATCTCACGAAATAGCGGAGAAGAATGTGGACGTAGACGATAAGAACCTAGAGACAGGCCCGCCGAAGAAAGCCGATCAAAAACAGTCGGTTGCGAATGAGAAACAACTGGAAATAACCAACGACCAGGTTGACGTAGCTGCCGCGAACTCGGAGTCTCCTTCAACGGAGTGCACTGACAGCAAGGCGGCTGGCGACTCAAACGTGATACACCAAAGTGCATTTTTTTGCGAGGGTCATGATGTATTTTCTTCCACGAACGTCGACGGCGGCGCCGCGGAGAAGGGCAGCGTCTCGTCGGAGAGTCCCCCGACGAACGAGAACAAAATGACCAGGAACGTGTTGAATGGATCGCGTCACAAACAGCAGATCCTGTTCTCCAGTACGCGAACAGTCGCGAGAAACGCGAGGAGGAAGAAGCACAGTTTGAACGGGCACTCGCGAAACAGCCTCGCGGAGGCCGCGTCCGCGGAGCCGACGACGAAAACGTACGTGAACCCATCGTGGTTCAAGCCGCGTAGTACAAAGGTAGCCGGGAACACAGTGGACGAAGATGTTAGAAACTCGCCGGGGAAAACGGCCGATAGTGCTGTCGGTACGAAGCGAAGACATAGTGCAATATCGCAAAGTGTAGTTGGTACAGTGGAGGAGACATGCGCGTTACAGGAGCCCTGTTTCAAGAGAAGGACAAGATCCGAAGATAGGCCGAACCCTGTGGATGAAAATGATCCTGCGAACCAGACCACCAAGGATGCAGCTGGTAGCCTCAGTTGGCCTGGTACAGAGTCAAACATCTCTCGTTCACCAGGCAGTGCTGCGGCTGTGCCCATACAGGACAGGTTGTCGCCTTTGAATACCTTCCAGAGGAATTTAGGAAAGAAAGTGACACCAGTGAAGGCTATTCGAAGACCATCCATCAAAGGTCTGCTGAAACAACTGTTGGCTGCTAGTCTGGGTGCTAGGGAGTGGGACAACAGGTCCAATGGCTGCACCGAGAGGAGAATAAGTCGGACTATGTCTATTATAGGTTCATCGGATAGCACTACCGTTCCACAACGTTGGCTCAGGTACGCATCCTCTAGTCTTCAACCTCTTAAGCAGCAGGTGGATTCGTTTCCAGGATTGCGAGGGTGCGGGATGCGCCTTCTCATTTCTCGATAATGCAAAGATGGGGGTTTTCTAGATAAAAGATCAATCTAGGCCGCAATCGTCCTCAAAAGTCCTATTTTTACGTTTACGAGGTGTAATTTGCATTATTCGGCAGCATGTAGCTTTCGCAGCTTTATGAAAATAGCTACATGCGCAGCTGTATGCTTCTGAATAATTAAAATTACGGTTTTTAAACGTAAAAATAGAACTTTTGAGGGCGATCGCGGCCTAGATTAATCTTTTGTCTAGCGCTTTTGGCTACTGAAAAACCCCATCTTTGCATTATCGAGAAATGAGAAGGCGCGTCCCTGTTCCTTGCAATCCTGAAAAAACGAGTCTACCCCCTTAAGTTTGAAAAGTTCGTTTGTACTATGTCTTTCATGTATTCCTTCAGGTCAGACACCATCGCCGCGACGCCAGTGAAAACCCTACGATCGCGTAACGTAGACATGCATCAGTACAGCCTAGTGAAACAACCTAATCGGCTCTCGTTGTCGAGCAAGCTGAAACAGTCGAGCAGCAACGGGTTCCTTCAGTCAAGCCGAGTAAGATCCGCCTCGTTGTCGTCCGGGATTAAGCAAAACAACAACAACAACAACGGGAACGGGACCTGTTCGACGATCAGTCCGACCAACACAGGATGTAATACTAGTTCCGGGATGGCTAAAAGAGTTAAATCGCCGTATAATCCGAGCGCCCGGTCGCTGAGCACGCGGTCTCGCATTAAACGCCTTGGGAAGTAAGGTAGGAGAAACGCGCGCCGTCAATTACCATTGTTCTTTTTTTCCTGTGCGGGGTATTTATTGTCCCCTTAACCCCCTTCATCGGTTTTATCGGTCGTATAATTGCTTTCTATCTCCGCAGAGGGTATGTACAATTGCATTTCACAAACAACGATTTTTCCGGGCGGCACATCCGGAAACCGGCCAAACCCAATTGGCCGGAAATTTTACAAATAGCTTTGTTCTTCTATTTTAACAAATATTCACGAGAAGGATTTTTAGCGATATGGAAACATTTTGTTTTACCCTTTTCGCTGAAAATCTTTCTCGTAAGAATCATTTTAATGGACAATATTTCCGTCCAGTCGGGTTTGTCACCAGTTTTCGAAAGTATGGCCTTTTTCCGGACCAATTTGATCGAATTCACCGTTTCAGTACAGCTTTAACGTCACTAGCAAGCAAAAAGAGTGTGAAAAAAGGTGGTGAAATATTTTCTTCGAATTTGAGCAGCTGGCTAACGGTTAGCAATAAATATCGATACCAATGAAACTTGTATGATTGACCTGCATTAAAGTGGATTTCATCGCAATGTTTTTACTTGTACGGTTCTCTGAATTTCTCTGAACAGTTTTACATCATCTCACTTTTCCGTTTCTTTTCGGTTAGTCATCTGTTCATTGTTTTCTTTCTTTTCTTTTCTTTTGAGAAAACGCTACAGCCAAATTGAAATCAATGGCGTGTCTGGGTAGAGGCATCTTCCATTGTGTTGCGCGTTCGACTATTTCACTATAGTTCGAGGGGAAACGTTGATCGAAGAAAGTATCGTGAACATATATGTGTATAAAAATGTGTGATAATACATAGACGAGAAGAACGACTGTATATCTAAGGGAGCGACAGAGCCGCGTATGTATATTTGTAGAAATTATCTTTTCCTCCGACCCCCACGACGATTCCTATAGATCTACGAGGAACCGATATTTTGAGGGAATTGTAAATCGAGAGTCGTTAAAGCGATTATTGAAAATGCGTTTCGCTTGCACTCGAGTATGGTTACAAACGTTAAGAACAACAAGAAAAATGATTAAAATATATTTAGCGCGTAGGTACGTAATCTGCTTTGGCTCGGCATGGAGTGGCCATTGAAGATTCGCTCGAAATCATGAAATCTTTTATATATTATATATAATACGTGTCACTTTGTACGAAGACAGCACAAAAGTCGTGATAATAATTTTTGCTACCTATCACGTTGCAAGGCATTTAATTGTTCATTTACACATTACGAAACATACGTCAATGAATCTTGAATGGCGGCCGCTACGGGCGCGAGACAATGGTGAAAAAAATAAAGAAACGACTGTCTATTATCGCGGTAAAACAAAGTTTAGATTTATATTTAGAGCAATTTAATGAAAAATGGTTGAGACTAGGAAACGAGGATTTAAAAAGAAACGCAAAGGTTTTAATGGTTAATCAGTGCTTATTGTTAATCAGTGCCACCTATTGGTTTGGTTGTTTTCCTCTTATTTTCTATTCCACCCCCATCCCCTTTCTTTTCTTTTAGAACAATGATTTTTCAACTTGTGTAGCGTTAATGTAAGATCATTTTTTGAAGATCGCACAGCGCAGTGCGGAATTGTACTTCAGGACAAATTTAGGCTGAATATTTTTTTTTCTTTTTTTTCTGATAATTGTGTGTTACAACAAATGCGAACGATCCGAGTAACAGTAGAGTATTGTTGCACGTTTTTTTTACTACAAATTTTAAAAAAAACGATGAATTATTTTGGGCAATGATGAAGCAAAATTTATTGTGCTCTTGGATCGTTCGCGGGGGAAGGGAGTGAACTATACTTTTAAAAAAGGGCGTACATTTGTATGAGTTTACTGATATTTTTATATTTGTACGTTTCATTGTAGACAGTGCAGAGAAAGGAATTTCTAAGTTGTATATTGAAGAGAGAGTAGGAGAACGAGAGGAGAGAGTATGATAAAAATGAAATAAACGACACGTGCCTACAATAGTTACCATTTATTGAATGTGTATATATATATAT